>CM053790.1:318865257-319217757 GCA_028749045.1 Cupressus sempervirens
TCAGAGTACTCAATATGTTTTCATGGAACAGGAAGTGAGCATTCCTTAGATATTCGAGGCTATGTAGATTTAAACTGGGCTGGTGATGTTGATAGAAGAAGATCCACCAGTGCATATGTGTTTACATTATTTGGTGGTGCAATCAGTTGGATGAGTAAGTGACAGGCTGTGGTCACTTTTTCCACTACTGAGGTAGAGTATATGGAAGCTACTCATGCCTACAAAGAAGCCATCTGGCTAAAGAGATTGTGTTCAGATATAGAGTTCAAACAGGGTGTAGTGACAATTTATAGTGATAGCCAGAGTGCAATCTGCCTAGCGAAGAACCCAACTTTTCATGTGAGGACCAAGCACATTGATGTACAATATCATTTTGTGATAGATATGATCGAGGACGACAAGGTGAAGCTGGAAAAGGTAGAGACTTTGGTGAATGTTGCTGATGCATTAACTAAGCCCGTGAGCACAGAAAAATTCAGATGGTGTTCAGAGTCTATGGGCCTCTCAGCCCCTAGCAATTAAGTCCATGATATTTCAGATCCCCTGACTCTTGCAAGGTGTTTGACAAGTGGGAGAATGTTGAGAAACATGTGTCTCAACCTTGCAATCCTTTCTTGAAAAATTCCAGAATTTGTTTGTGGAAGTTTGTCACTTGTTTATGCATTGGAAAATGGTTAGTGAGTTGTTAAAATGAGTCTTGTCCATAGTAGAATATAGGTAGATCATTTTTAGAGCCTTGATGCCTCATTTTGTGACTTTTATGGGGGTCTAGACTAAGAGACAAAATTGTGGACGGGATTACTATTTTAACCTGGTTGTTTTTCCATATTGAAAATGTAAATGCCAAAAATGGGTAACATGTGGCATGGTAGTTTTGCCCATGGTTTTGCAAAACCATAAGTGGTTTCCAGGTTTTAAAATCACTATAAAAGGAGGGCTTGGGGAGGTGTTTGTGTAATTGAGTTCAGTTTGCAAGACTGGTGCTAGAAGGAGTCTCTCCAAGTTCGAGTTGTGGTGATGCGCTCCTGTAAGAACTTGCATTGCAAGTGTATTATAATCATCTTGGTTTGATAATACATTGTGTGAGTTTTGGAGGGTGGGGTTTTTTTCCCGGAAGGGTTTCCCCACAGTAATCACTGTGTTGTGTGTTCTTTGTTATTTTGATTATGTTATTATGCATTTCTTGAGATCTTTGCAATAGTTACTTTGATTTGCATAATCATTCTCTTAAAGATTAGCGTAGGAAGTGATTCCACACACCTTTGCTTCCTTACATAAATAAAAACTAAAAGCCCTAATGCCAACCAGATTATGTGAGTTCAATAACCAGATTAAATCATTAGCCTGTCCTTTAGATAGATATGGTTAATGTTTAGTGCAATACATTTTTTCCCCCTCAAATTAAAAAATCCCTCAATAATAAAAATCTACAGTGAAAAAGGCTATGTTGAAACATTTTTATGTACTGTAAATCCAATCTAGGAAAGATCCGATTTGATAATGGTAAGCTAAAACAACAAAAATTTCTAAGTGTACAACTTGAATCTAGTAAAACTGTACACCTATTGAAACCAAATTCAAAGAACAAGAACCCATAAAAAAATCATCTAAACCCACCTTCCAAGCAGATTAACTGATGCTATTATCAAGAGTACAATCCAAACTAGCTTCTTAGGCCTTTTTCCTATAGAGCACAAATAACTGAATGAGGTGTATAGTTTACATGGTTCCCTTGAAGAACAATCTAGGTAGAAAAAATATCCAAACTAGTGGGTATATGCAAAAGACAACATCCAAGGCACACACTAAATGTTTCAATTTTGCACCAAAGTATAAACAAGAAGAAAAATGGTAAGACGAAACTACCTCTGTAGCATAACTTAAAACACTTATACGAAAATCATAGACTTATAGGAACATACGATATTAAAAAAACCATATCTTGCTATGAAAGGAAGCCATAAATCCTAATTTTCTATCTCTTGCTCTTCTACTAGTAGCTCCATGTCCATTTTTGCCAAGTTCGCCAAGCAGCTTTGTGTCACCATTTACTGTTGTAGAAGCCCTATTTTCCCTATTTTTCCCAAGTAGCTCGGTGTCCATTTGTCGGATAGAAGCTAAATTATGTCCATCAAACACTTACCGTGAATAATATCTGACTTGGACGGGAAATTTTTAGGCCACGAATCGCGTAGTAAATAGCCTATCCGCTAATTAATAATTTTGATTTCAATCAATTAGATGCAATTATTTTTATTTTTCATTGTTAGTTTTGATTTTTCTATACCATATATGTAAGTTTTTTAATTTCTTAAATCAATAAAATTATTGTATTGCAAGTTAATTGATTCTTATATTTGGGTGTTATGGAAGTGGATTTTCCACAAGTGAGGCAATATTTTAGGAATTTCAAGATGCATCTAAAATTATTTTTAAAGTTTAGTTTTTAATTTTACTCTATTTACTTTATTTCTATGTTGTAGTCATCTTAATTTATATTTTATATTCAAATGTTTCACCATACATAGGCTCTAAATGTATTTTTTTTGACAAAATAGTTCACACACGATTGACTAATATTTAAATAATTATATTGTGTTTATATAAGAAGCACATTAATATTTAGAATACTATTATGAATTACTTTCAAACTAATTATTTTATATTTTTTATAATTTCAATATTATATAATTCTTCCATTTAAATAAATTCTTATTATCAAAATTTTATTATGTGTATTCTCCTTCTACTTATTAAATTTATTTCAAAATTTGATAATTTTTGAGCTATTACAACTTAAGGAAAATACAACCACTATGTGACACTTATTTTTAAAGATCTTCATTTAAAGGTTTTCATTTCGTTCAAGTATTAGATCCCTAGAAAAAATATCTATTTTTAAATATAGAGAATGGATAATTATTTAGGTCATTTCTACTTTGAAAGGTTTAGTCTATATATTAGATTCATTTAGGCATTTATTTATAAAAAAGGGTTTTTTTTTGTTTTTTTCATTTTTTTTCTTTTCATAAAATACTTTTTAAATATTTTTTAAATTAAAATAATAATAGTTCTAATACATTGTAGTTTGATTGATTTTGCAGAATTGAATTTAATGATGATATGTTTCTAGGAATTTGAACTTAAATTTAATGATGAAAACCAATCTTTTCATAGATTTATTTATTTGATTCCAACTTTTCATTTTTGTTGTCCAATCATTTCATTTTATTTTTTCAATGAGGCTTTGTTATTTGTTGAAGGTAATAAACTTTTTTTTCCAATCCTTATGTCTACTATGAGATAAGCAATGTGACAAGATTGAATTATATCTTGTACATACTAAATGCCAATTGTTGAAATATTAATTGTATATTAAAAATTAACCTTATTATGAATGACTCTAATTCTTTCATTATGTTGACAATGCCACTCAAGCACATATATTTTTATTTATCATCTATTTTTCACCATTTTTTTTATTAGTTTATGATCATGGTAAGAATATGATTGGCAATATCTTCCACAATTTTGCTTCCACATTCAAATATTCATGGAAGCAAGGAAGAGAATATAAAATTGAAATCTCACTAAATATAGGTTAATTTCACTTTTTGTGGTGGGTAATGAAGATTATGCGCTCTAAACATTGCTTGATATCCCTTAAATTTAGCATTTAATATGTCACAAAAAATTCTTGAAACTATCAATTTTGAATGTAAACAATTAGTTGGATTGTAAAAATTATATATTAATTTTTTTATAAAAAAAATTTCTAGGATTATAATGTCATGAGATATTGAAAATAAAGAATAAGAAGAATGCAATTTTTTGATAAAAGATTGAGATTAATCTTTATTGATTTAATTTAAATTCAAAAGGGGTATCTTCGTCCATATAGTGTACCTTACACTAATACTCATAAAATTAAGGTTTTGAGATGATTCCCACTTTTAAAAATCAATATTTAAAAAGAGGAATTTGCCTTAAATTTTGTAAATTATATTTAATAAAATATGATTTTGGATATTGCAAAGGTATTCAGTCTTTTCAATTATTTTTGTCCTAATCTTTTTATTATTTTATTTATAATATCGTAAACTTTAGAAAGGAGTTTGGAAGTAGAATAATACCGCCAAAGTAATAGTGCTTTCGTATAGATATAATTAAAGTAATACATGGTCACTTAAAAATCCATATTCTTTATATGGTCAAACGAGAGAATAGATAGGCAGCGTCGCTTATTATAGCATGGAGGCGGCTGAGGCGAGGAAAATATTTAATCATCTAACAACCTTTGCAGGTTTGAGGGGCGATACCGAGTTGAGAACCAGCAACGTCGTACGCTACACGGAAGTTGCGTTGCTGGTAACTCCCAAATATGGACAGTCCTGAATCCGAGGTGCTCTTTGGAAGAGGAGCGAAAGCTAAGCATCCCACCGACCCCTGCACATTCGCCTGAATCAGGTAGTTATCCGGCGGCAGAGCCACGTCCACATTCTTGTCGAAGTGCAGCGTGATCTGCGGCACAATCACATTCCCCGAAGGAAAATTGAAGCACGCGTCGAAGATCGAGTACTGCGCAGCTCGGCTGACATTGGAGAATTGGCGAACGAAAGAGTCTCTCACAGAAGAGTATGCGGGCTCCGCCAGGCGAGTGATGAAGGTTCCAGAGTCCATAATTGTCCCTCCCCCGCTCGAATCGTCCATCGCGGGCACCGACACACGATCGTCGCCAACGGAGACAGCGATCAAGGCAACGTAATAGAAGGAAGGATGGGCAGAGCTCGTCAAGAGGGACGTAAACTGCATCCCACTGGAGGATGAGAGGGCCGATTTGCCGAGTTCAAGGCAACCCGTGGACGTAGAAGAGGGGATGCAATAAGAGAAGGTTTTCTCGAACAGATTGGCCGTCTGCGAAACAAACGAGATCGACCTCCTCCCAAACCCGACCAAACCGGGCGCCGAGGTGATAAGTCCCGTCCGAGATTCCGAGCAGCCGAAACTAAAATCCGGCATCGTTTGCGAAGCGACGGCCAGCGTGTCGGTGGAGAGATCCTCGGTGACCTGTGAGCCGTCGCCGTAGGTCTGCGTGAAGCTGCAGTTCTGATTCCCGCAGTTTAGGCTTCTGCCGAGTGCCTGACACGTGTCGGAAGAGCAGCTCAGGTATTTGAAGGTGGGTGACTTGGAGGGGTCAAACACGTCACCAGTGCAATCGGGGCAGGCGGCGCAGGGAATCCAGGAGACGTCACTGCCCGTGTCGACCACCGTATAGAATCTTTGCGGGGGAGTGCCGAAGCCCAGATTGATTATGTAGCTTCCGCTCTTTACAGCCAGCTGAACGTCGGCATCCTCTTGTGTCGTAAATTGTGCCGATCCTTGGGTTATTGCCTGGTAGCGCTGATCGTCGCCTTTGATTGAGTCCAGCATTGCGCTCAGCCACGTGGAATTTTTGTTGCGGTAAGGAGAGCAGTTGGCTTGGACGTGCATCAGAGGAATGCTTGTGCTCGATTTCCTTGGCTGAGCTGCAGGGCACTCTCCCTCCGCCTGAGACTCCTCCGGACTGAATAGTGCGGGACTTACTCTTACAAGCTTGCTGCTCTGGCCTAGCCGGCCAGAGCACAGTAGCAGAACAAGTAGAAGATGAAATGTTGCCATCTCTTTTCAAATGAGAAATCCAGAAACGGAAGATGATTTGAGAAGAGGGAAGGAGCTTGTGCTTGATAAAGCGGTGGAAGCACCGTGTTGTGGACCCAAGTGGAAATTTCTTTGAAGATGACTCGGGGCCTTGAGTCTTTCGCCGATAATTGCGGTAGATGGTCCCCGCGACATGCCTTTTGGACAACAACGAAGAAAATCTTGGCTGTATTCTCGCATTCTAAAATCTAGCGCTGGAAGTAAAGGATTGATTGGTATAGTCAACCTTTTGATTGGTATAGTCAACCTTTATTTTCAATAATCGTCATTGTCTTACGTCACCCATGACTGACGAAACACTATCTGCATCACGTCACATACATGATTTGCGCGTAAAACATTGACTTCAAACGAGGTTTGCAAATTTGCATCTACCAAGCAACCGAAGGTGCAGTTGTGTCCACATATCTATCAATACAATAATATTTTTGTATTGCCTACATTGTGGTTTGATCTCCCTAAGAAAACCTACCTAAACGTCTTGCTTTGTGAGAGCGGCTTAATTTTATTTAAAATATAATTTTACATTTTTTCTTCTTTGTTTGATCAACTTTTTTAATCTTTTAAAATGAAAAACTTAACAAACAACAAAAATTATTAAATAACAAAATAAATATCTCACACAAATATCTCATACAACATGAAAATACAATTTCCTAAAACATTTTTTCCTTCGATGAATTTGGGAAATTGCATAATCTAGAACAAATATTTCTATTGGTTTATTCTTACATGTAATGTGAATTCTCAAGACTCTACAACAATCAATGTCATTAGGAAAGGAAAGAAAGAATAAAACTTTGTGAAATTCTTACATATAAGATTTCTTCATTTTTCTTCAATTTTCAGTCAGTCCTTCTTCTATTCATATTTAAAGTTGTCATCTTATGTAAATTACAATCACCAACTTCTTTGTCAAGTAATTATGACTCCAATTTGAATTGTCGGGTTGGTTAACCAATCATGTTAACCACATACAAAAATTGAACTTTGAACAAAATGAAGTTTCCAGATTTAGACGCCCAGTTTTGAATTTTGAGTTAGAGTTTTAGCACTCAACTTCATTATCCTATTTTATATCCAATGTATCTATTGTAAAACATTAAGTTGAATCATATAGTAGAATATAGTTGAAAAGTTGAATAATATAATGAATGGTCTTTTCTGTTAGATCTTTGTTTTATGAACTCTATTTTATGCTTCAACATCTTTGTTTTGTAACATGGTATTAGAGCATTCTAAATTCCTAATATTCTTGACAAATGAAATACTAATTAGTTTTCTTTTGGTTTAAATTTATGAATGCAATATGATGAGAGTTGCATAAAAGACTTCATATTGTTATCATTCCAATATCATTTATTTTATTTGAACATTAGTATAAATGATATTTTAAAGATGTACTTCATGTAATTTTAATATGTTGAATTAAAAGATTATATAATAATAATTAAGTATATTAAAGGTGGATAGATATTATGAGTTGTGTAGTAAGTGTGATTTAAATCATATTTATGTATGATTTTTTTATATAGAAAAATTAGTTGTATATTTTGTCCAATATGTTATGGAATACTAATATCATTATCTAGTTTTATTATAAGAAAAGTTATTTTTAATAAATCTTGATTAAACCAAAAAGTTAAAATAATTCTCCAATAATTGAGCTCAAGCTAGATTAATGCAATTGAAGTAAGTATTACGATTGAATAAAATGATTTAACTATACATAGTTATTGTATCGAAAATGGATAGAGAAAGTATATGCAACCAACAAAAATTCTTTTAGATACCATTTTATCATTTGAAAACCCACAAAAACAACATTAGATTTTATTTTTTGTATTATGCTTATAGGTATCTTTAGCATCTATAATAATTAAGTGTAGTGAATGCAAAAAATAATATAAACATAAGAAATGTACATGAAATTTTTACTCAAGATATGTCTGGAGTGGAAATTGTTGATGTAATTTTTATTCCATCACAACATGCAAAGTCAAATACTATACATTTTTAGGTGAAACATTAAACATCTAATTCTATCTTGAATAAAGTTATCTCTCATATCAAGCTTGCACTTTGAAGTTCCATTAATCTTGGATATTCACTTAGTAGATGTTGTAATACATTGGTAAATGCTTGGGGACTTACATTATTTCTCAACACATAATAATGCATTCCTAAAGATTTGGTATCACAATGTGCAATAAAAATGTTGTTTGTTGGTTTATCATTCTTGATTTCCCCTAAGTGGATCAAGCATGGAAGATAGTGATGAAAGATGATGAATGTGATCTTGCCTAGCTACAAAAGTTTTAACTAGCAAAGAATCTGTCATCTATAAGAAAAGAAAAGAATCCAATGTGTAAATATGGATCACTTGTTGTATGTATTTTATTTTATATCCAGAAGTATTTTTTTGGTGTTGGTGATTTTTTTGGGTGTTGACATAAAGGTCAATTTGTCTATTAGTGACTCAACACTTAGTCAATTGGTTACATTTCTATCTAGCTCTATAGTTGCTACCCAGCTTATCATTCAGTTGTTCTTGAGTTAAGTAGTCATAATATAGTGTCTACTGAGCACCTAAGTCAATTTGTAATGTTTGCCGAGCTACACAATGTTTATCAAGCTTTAGAGACAATGTTCAGTGCAAACTGAGCATAGTAGAGGCTACTATGCTAGTAAATGGAAGTGAAGAAGATTGCAGCATTAACCGAGCTGTGTAGTGTTAATCAAATCCAACAATGTCTACCAAGCTCACAGGGTTAATGAAGTGGACCTAGTGTTCATTGAGACATGTAGAATTTCAACCAAGTGATCTAGTTGTTAGTAAGTTTCTCAGAGTTCACCGAGTCATAAAGTGCTGACCAAGTTCAAGCTAGTTGGAAGTGATTAGTGTGTACTAAGCTTCAAGTTCAATCAAGTGCCAAAGATTATCGAGCGTTGATAGTGTATGTCGTGTATCAAAACATCACTGATTTTGTCTTTGGAACCCAAGTTACAACAGTTGGGCTGACTTTGCTATTTATGATGAAATTAGTATTTTAGCTAACTACAATTAGTTATGAATTGCATTGGTATATATGTAATACATTTGATTATATCCAAAAATGTATGTGAAGAGAATATGATGAGCACAAGTGTGAATTAAAGAAGGCTACAAGCACTATAAGGGACACCAAAGATTTATCTATCACAGTTGGGTGATCATTTCAACAGAATAAATCTCAACCAGCAAATCAGAGTTACAGATCAGAGATCAACTACTGGTTCATCCTAACAAGTGTATCAATTAAATCCTTTAACAAGGTAGACTTAATAATCTTTGCTAAATCTCCTAACCAAGTGCATACTTCATTGTATGTTTGTAAATCCTTTAACAAGGTAGACCTCACAATCCTTATTACTCCTAATAGGGAAGATCACCAGAAGTGGTCAATTGTAAGCCTTAATAGTTAACTTTATACAATAGTACTAAAGCTTGTGGGTATCATCCCCACCCTAGCTTTACTTTCTAATTGAAAGATTTATGGGTTACCATATATTGTGTAAAAGTGTTATGAATGTTTATTTGCATTCTTTCTTTCACACTTGCAATTATATTAGAATATTATATGAAGGATTAATTGGTGAAGTAAGATAAAGTTTTATTGGTTCCTGATTTACCCCTCCTCTCTTAGTAACCTTGCTACCTTATATTTTCAACAACTGGTATTAGGGCTCTTTTGGTTCTTACATCAGGAGTTTAACAACTTGAGAAAAGATTAGATGCAATGGAGGTATACAAGCTAGATAAGGCTATTGATAATGAAAAGTTGGATATTGAATTGGCTATTGGGCAACTAAAGAAAGAAAAGGAGAAAATCTCTCAACCATTGAAAAGAAGGGAAGATCTTGTAGTACAAATGAATGGCCATCTCTACACTAAAGAAAGAATTGAAGATATATATCCAGAAATAAATTCAGATGGAGCTAATGAAGCAATCAAAGACCTAATAGAAAAGAATTTCAATCTTCAAGAAGAAGTCAAAAAGCTGAAAAGAGAACAAGAAATTCAATCAGTCAGATTATGTGAAGTCATGGAAGAAAAGACAAAATCAAAGAAGAGATAGAAGAAAAGAAAAATGATATTGAACATCTATCCCTTCAATAAGAAAACTTCATTGATCAATTCTCACCAATGCAATTGAAGAGCTTATGAATCTAAGATTAGAAAATGAAAGACTATAGAATTATCTCAACACTTAAAAGAAAACCTATGAAAGAATGATGAAATCTTAGGAAATCATGAATCAATTGAATGAAAAAAGTCAATACAAACACAAAGGGAAAGCTAGAGTAGGATACATAGAAGAAGGTGAATCATCTTAGCAAGGAGCTACAAAGAATAAAAGACCTACTCGCAATTGTTGTGGTAAAATAGGTCTTTTATCAAAAAAATGTTGAAGTAACCTAAGTTTGAAGATAAATGTCACAATTATAAGAAACAAGGACACAAATCTTCAAAGTGCAAAACCAAGCAACAAAGCCCAGTAGAACAAATTGTGAAAGTAATATTTGGATAAGATTACAACACATGGTGTAGATGTCACTATTGTGGTGAATTTGGGCACATTGGAGAAAGCTATGTAAAACATCATATGAGGAAAAGAGATACTACCGAGAGATGTTTTATTTGTACAAAAATTGGACATCTTGCCAAGAATTGTATGAACCCAGGTAGAGTCAAAGATGAAATGAAAGAAGAAGTTGACAATATTACAAAGCAAATGAGGCAACAATGGATACCAAAATAAGACAGATAACTATTGAACAAGAGCGATGGTAACAGATAGCAATGGGAGCGGAGAGAGTGGGTGTTTTCAAAATTCAAATTCATGCAAGAGCGAGAATTCCTTGGATGGTCAGTTTTGGGCCCCTGGACTAGAGCATAGATAGCAAGATGGAGGTTGTTTGGCTGCTCGTGGCACTGGGGACAAGTTGGAAAGTGTGGTTGGGGGTCGAGCTGTCCTAATCAAGGAAGTAGCCAAGTTTCCTCTAGCCTCCAATTCAAACATGCAAGGACCTACAAAATGGTCCTCACTCTTTGGGGTTAAACCCTCTGGTAAGTCATCTTTCTCGTCTGTTAAAACTATTCAGAATTTGGTGATTGGTTCTTGTGCGATAGCCATCTCGGATGAGATTATGGATCACAATATTCAGACTATGGCTTCTACTTTGGTTGGGAAATTTTTGGGGCCTAGACCAAGCATCGATGAAGTTAGGCAGCTCATAAAACATAAATGGGCTCTCAAGGGCTAGGTCTCGATCATGGCTATGGCGAAAGGCTTCATGTCTTTCGATTTCACTTGCTCAGAAGACCTTGCTAGCATTCTGAGTGAAGGGAAATGGGCCATGGTTCGTTCTTCCCTTGTGCTCCAGAAATGGTCCTCTGGCATGAGCTTGAACGATTCTTTTTTCGCCCAAGCTCCAGTGTGGGTAAGACTTCTAGAACTGCCACTTGAATACTGGAATGAGGACGTCTTTGGGGGTATAGCTAGGACCTTTGGGGAACTTCTCTCAACGGATCCGATCACTGCTTCCAAGCGTTGCCTCAACTTTGCACGCATCTGCATTAGGGTGAGTGATGGAACTGACATGCCTGAGTTCATTGAACTTCATTCCAAACTTGGAGTGCACAACCAGAAAATTATCTACGAAACGATCCCCTTTGCGTGCTCCCTCTGTCTAAAGGCAGGTCATAAGGCCCGCCAGTGCCCCAATGAAGCAAAGAAGAAGATTGTGAAACCAGTCATCTTTGATCAAACCAATAAAATTGCTACACACCCTTCTAGTAAGGGAAAGATGAAGATGCTATGGAGGCGCAAACTTTCGGTGGTGCAAGGGAGAAAAGTTGTTAGCCTAAAAGCTGCAGCAGTGAAGGACACTATTTAGAAGGATCCCCCAAGGAAAATGCCATCTCCCCCCTCTTAAACAGGGCCCTATATTGGAAAAGACAATCTCTGACCCATTGAAAGACCCTAATTTGCGGGTTAGCTCCCCCTTCTTAGTCACATGTCTCGTTGTGGAGCAGAATCTCCCTATGGAAACTATAGTACTGTTTTCTCCCGTAGCGGAGGAAGTCCCTCTTTTGGGAGCTACTATGTTGAATTTCCTAGAACAGGAATCCCCGGCCCAGAATGAGGAAACCCAAGCTAAGTGTCTTCCTCTTGAGAACACTCTGGCTTCTCTGGGGTTCATCTCCGGCAAGGGGGGAGATTCTGCAGCCCCTATAGGTATTGAGGCCAAGCTTCATCTCCTCATTAAGAACACTGATCCATCTCAACTTGCCCTATGGGAAGATAGGCTAGATAACAGTGCGACGGATAGCCCTGATGACTGGTGCATGGTCAAGAAGAAAAAGAAGAACCAAAAGAAAAATTCCCCCCCCCCCCCCCTATCACCTGCTTCAACCAGAAGTAGGGTTAAAGTTGATATTGGATCACCCCCCAAGGGAGCAGGAAGAAAGAACTTAAATCAGATACTGCAAGAAGAAACAAGAAGGAACCTGGCAGATGGAAGCCAGAGGTCCATCAAGGATTTCTCAGGAAGTAAGAAATGAAAGTTATCTCATGGAACAGCCTAAATAGGGCTCACAAACATGAACTCATTAGAAATATGATTAGAGACCAAAGACCTAACTTTTTGTTGTTATAGGAAACTAAGATGAAAAGGGACCTGGTAAGAAGGATATCTTTCAGTAAAACTTTTTGCTGCGAAGCTTCTGATTCGGATGGAGCTTCAGGTGGTGTCCTAACCTTGTATAACACCAGAGCTTTCAAATTAACTACTCTTTATAGCTCAATTAATGCTCTTCTTTGTAAGGTTTTTCACATCCAAAGCAATGATTCTTGGATAATCCTTAACCTGTATGCCCCCAATACCAAGAAAGAAAGGAATTTCTTCTGGACTAAGCTCCTTGGCATCTTATCTAATTATAACCTGAATAAAGGGATTATATTGGGGGACTTCAACTCGCCTCTATCTGATGTAGACAAAAGGGGGGGTTAGACCTTGGATCAAGATAGCAAACGCGACCTTGCTTCTTTCATTCAGAATCTTGCTTTCCTGGATTTGGACCTTCAAGGTGGCATCTTCACTTGGTCTAACAGAAGAATTGGGGATGATAGTATCCAGGTTCATCTTGATAGAGCCCTCATTTCCCCCAAATGGCTCCTCTCCCACTCCTGTAGATTATCCCTCCTCCCCAAGGTGGGCTCTGATCACTCCCCGATTTCTCTTTCTGCCTCCCCCCTTTCCAGCAACAAGGCCTTCCCTTTCCGCTTTGAGAAAATGTGGCTCTCACACCCTGTGCTGGAAGACAATATTTCCCATTGGTGGAGCATTGAGGTTGAAGGCATTGCTATGTACAAAGTTGCCTAGAAGCTAAAAAATGTGAAAAGAAACATCAAATCATGGAATAGAACTGACTTTGGCCACATTTTCCAAGAGAAAGACGAGGTTTTTGATCAACTCTCTTCTATTCAGGATGAAATCCAACATTCAAGATACAATGCACATAATAGCCAGCAAGAAAAGGCCATCCTTTCGGATCTGCACAACATCATATCTAAGGAAGAGCTTTTTTGGAAACAAAGATCAAGAGTCAATTGGTTGAAGGAAGGAGATCGTAATACCATATTTTTTCACTTGACCACCCTTAAGCACCGGGCTAATAATAGAATATCCAACATTGTAAAGGGCCAGGATCAGATTACCAAAGAGGATGAAATTGAGAAGGAAGTTGTCTGCTACTTCTCATCTCTCCTCTCTGTTGATCCTTCCCTCTCTGGGTCTAAACAAGAGGAAATCTTGTGACCATTCCCCCAATTCTTCAAGATTACCACAACTCCATGCTGAAGGCTATCCCCTCCTTGGAGGAAATCCATCGGGCCCTCTTCTCTCTCCCGGAGGATAAAGCTCCTGGCCCGGATGGTTTCCCCATTTTCTTCTTTTAGGTCTTTGGAATGTTGTGAAATTGGATGTGGTTAAAGCTGTTCAAGAGTTCTTTGGAGCCAGGAATTTTCTTAAAGAACTTAATGCTACCTTTCTAGTTCTCATCCCTAAAATCTCGGGTGCTGATTCTCTGGATAAATTTAGGCCCATTAGCCTCTGTAATTCCTTCTATAAGATCATTGCCAAGGTTCTCACTTCCAAGATCCTCAGAGTTCTCCCTCTGATTATCTCTCCTCAGCAAACTGACTTTGTCCCTGGCAGGTAGATCCTTGATTCAATTGTTTCAGTTCATGAGGTCATCCACTCTCTTGAAGCAGGTAAAAAGGAAGGATTCCTTCTTAAGCTGGACCTGTCAAAAGCTTATGATAGGGTTGACTGGAAGTTTCTCTTTTCTGTTCTTCATGCCTTTGGCGTCAATGATCAAGTTTGTAAACTCATCTCTCAGCTTGTGTCTTCTCCCTCTTTGTCGGTTCTGGTCAATGACCACCCCTCTCCTTTTTTCTCCCCCTCTAGGGGTCTAAGGCAAGGAGACCCCATCTCTCCAGTCCTATTTTTTATCATGGCGAAATGCCTTGGCAAACTCATTCAGAAGAAGACCAGGGACAAGTATTTAGTGGGTTTGAGGGCTTCTTCGGATCCATCCTCTTTCACTCATCAGCAATTTGTGGATGACACTATTTTGGGGGGAGAAGCTTCAGTCTGGGAGGCCAGAACCTTCAAAAGCATCCTTAATTCCTACACCTGGGGTTTTGGCCAAGATATTAACTAAGACAAAAGCTTTGTCTTCTTCCTCAACACTCCTATGGAGAGGCAGAGGAAAATTGCTCAAATTCTGGGTTGTGGCATTGGGTCCCTACCGGCGACTTATCTTGTGCTTCCTTTAGGCTCCAAAACCCCGAACTCCTTTTGGACTAGCATTATTGACAATTTCGACAAGAAACTTGCTGGCTGGAAAGGGGCCACCCTCAGTCAGGCAGGTAAATGTACCCTGGTTAACTCGATTCTCTAGAATCTCCCCACCTATGCCCTCAGTCTCTTTGGAATTTCGGCTAAGTTTGTGGACAGAATGGAGAGGATTCAGAGGGACTTTCTATGGACTAGAACTGATGACCACAAGAGATACCACCTGGTAGCCTGGGACCAGGTTTGCTTGCCCAAAAGCCAGGGAGGTCTTGGAATCAGGAAAATTTCTCACCTCAATCAATCCCTCTTAGCTAAACTCCCTTGGTGCATCTTCCAAGGCACAGGGGTTTGGAGGGACATTTTGGCTAAGAAGTACTTGGGAGGCCTATCTCTCTCCTCCATTTTCTAGGGGGCCGAGCTATCGTTGGGTTCTTACATTTGGAAAGGTATTCTGAAGGCCCTTCCCCTTGCCAAATCCAAGGCCAAATGGAAAGTTGGAATGGGAGATAAAATCCTTTTTTGGCAGGACAGCTAGATTTTTCAGGAACCTCTCATTAACCATCCTTCATTTGGCAGATGGGTTGATCAGGCAATAGGCAGATATAGCATACTGGTTAGGAACTACAGAAATGGGAATGATTGGCACAATCTGGCAAAACTTTCGTAGGATCTCGAGCCTTTGATGGCCTCTTTGAATGCTATTAACATCAACCAAACAGGCAACGCCTTAGTCTGGGGAGACTCTTTCAGAGGCCATTATACTGTAGCCACAGGCTATCTTTCCCTTATGGGAACAGGAGAGAAACCTATTTGGGCCAAGGCCTGGACCCTTGGATTAATGCCCAAAATCAACATTTTCTTTTGGCTCCTCTTGCAAGACAAGATCCTTACCCTGGATAATTTAGCCAAAAGAGGCCAAATTATTTCCAATAGATGTTGCCTCTGTAAAATTGACATGGAAACGGTTAATCACATTTTCATTCACTGTCCCTTTTCCTCTAGAGTGTGGAGTCTTTTGACTTCCAATTTGAACTCCTACTGGTGCTCGCCTGCCAACATCCAAAATTTCTTCATTCAGTGGAGAAGCAACCACAAAGGCTTGGAATCCCAAATTTTGAGTTCATAGATTATCCCACACTTTTGCTGGGGAATCTGGAAGGAGCGCAACAATAGGGTATTCAGAGATAGAGAAGCTCCTGAGGGTATTATAGCAGAGAAAATTGATAGCCTCATGAAAGAGAACTATTCCACAACTAGAGATGGAAACATAAAGGATGGAGGGAAAATTAAGACTAGGAAAGAAGACAAGATCAAAAGAAGACAACAGGCTTCTTGGTCCTTCCCCCCCCAAAAGCTAGCATAAAGCCAATTTCGATGGAGTGGCTAAGGGGAACCCTAGTCCCGCTGGATGTAGTGGAATCATAAGAAACAGCTTGGGAGGGGGCATTGCTGCTATCTCCTCCCCTATTGGTCACCAAACCAACCATTTGGCTGAAGCCAGTGCGGCCAGACTCACTGTTAAGCTGGCCCTGGACTCAGGGATAGAACAACTGTGGCTTGAAGGTGACTCCCTAAATATAATTAATTGTACTTTAGGAGTTAGCAAACCATCATGGACCATTGAAAGCATAATTGAGGAGCTAAAAATGGACTTGAGAAAATTTTAAAATTACCATGTCAGCTATGTCTACCGAGAAGCTAACGTGGTTGCTGATTGGTTCGCAAACGCAGCGGTCACATTAAACTCGGTGATGACGTGAGGAAACAATACTCATTTTTTGATGGCGGCTATTGAGCTCATCCAAAAGGAGAAAATTCAAGGTACAAACTCAAAATATTTTTATGATGATGACACATGCTAAATCTTGTTTTAAAAAGGGAATCAATAGGAGTTATGTGGAACCCCCACCATTTCATAATAACGTGTATGGATTACACAAGCAGAAGAAAGCCAGAGATAAACCCAAAAACACATGCATTAATGCTCTTGTCCTTAGCGATTTTTCCATCTTTGAGCTTTGCAATTCTATTCAGGGTTTAGGGTTTGAGCGGCATAATTTTGCAATGGTGGGAGAAAGGATTAGAAAAAAGCCATGGGGAGAAATGGAGAGTTGGAAAGAAAAAGGGAAGGTTTGGAAAAAACTCCAGAAGGGCGGCATAACCAGCTTCATGGAGAGGCTCCATGGTTTCAACGCGGGGGTTACCAAGATAATGGTTGAAACCTGGCACAATGAAAAGGTCATAATTGATGGTGTCTCCCACCAAATCACAGAGGGTCTCATTGCAGAAGTGACAGGCTTCTCCCAGGAAGGCATTAGCTTCTTCAAGGATAAGAAGATGTCTGCCAATGCTATGTATGCTTTCGTCAAGAACAACAAGGAGAAAAGAAAACTGGTGAAGATTGACACCTTCTATGACATAGAGTCCATCAAGAAGTTTTGGGGGCTTGTTTTGAGGATCATCATAGAGTATGTCACTTTGGAACCCAGGTTTGAGAGAGTCAAAACCCATCATTTTGTTCTGCTTAATCATTTTAGACATAAAGTGAAAATCTCCTTTCCTTTCTATATTTTTACTTCTATGACTAAGAATATAGAGAGTTACAAAAAATGTCCTATTAAGAATCTCGCCCTTCATGAAGGTCTACTGCTCCTCATTTTTGAGTTTCTGAAAACCTAAACAAGAGTCAGGCCCATTGGGGCTTCAGGTGGCTCCTCGGAGGACACTGCTAGCTCAAAATCAGGGGAAGTGTGCGTTGTGAAATTTGTCAAGTCTGAAACCCCAAAAGCCAAACCCTCTCCCCGCTTCCCTATCAGGAAGAGCCCTAGGTGCCCTCCCCCTAATCCCCCTACCCCTCATCCTAAGGAGTCTAGTGAGGAGTCAGATACGGAGTCGGAGGAAGTGGATTCGGTGGCTGAGAAGGAAAGTGAGTTGGAAGATGATAAGGAAAAAGATAATGACAAGAAGGAGGCAACCCCCTTGGTAACCCAAGATAACCCCAAGAAAATAAAATTGGACCAAACCTCTACCCATGATCATCTCAACGATAACGCTGATTTTCCCCCCAGCCCCACTGCGCCCACTTCCCCCCTGGAGATCCCCATTTTGCCCCCAGAAGAGATGATAGAAATTATGGTTGAAAAGGGAGGGGAGGCCATTAGGAAAAATAAGATAAGAGCCTAGTAAAATTTCAATATGGATAGTGTTAGTATGGGCATTATTAGAGAACTTGCTACAATCCAGGTGTTGGGGGATCTCGAAAGTAGCACCCACTATGACGAGCTCCTTGACCCGACTCTTTTGGTTCTCTCTAAAAATGCCCATGAAATAGGTTTCAACTTCCTCGACAATGCAAAGAACAGCCTGATTGACAATTTATGCTCCATCAAGTGACTTTTTCAGGAAATTGAGACTCTGAAGGATAGGTCCAACCAGACCAACAACAAGAGGGAAGTCAAGGATCATGAGGCCAGAGGTAGTAAAGACCAAGTGGGCAGCCAGGAAAAGACAGAAGCAAGGACCCCAATGACAATCAGGAGGACAGAATCACCCGGCTCGAGCAGAAGGTCCAAAGGCTGGACTCCGTCCACTAGGTTGTGACTAAACAGATTGTGGACACCCTCCATACATTGAATGAAAATATTGTTAATCTGGGGGACTATCTGACCAATGGCGGTCTTGTGGGGAACATGGAGTAGAGTACAGAGAATGGAACTAGCTGGGAGGATCCTCAGAAAGAGACTGGAATCCAAGAAAGCTAGGGGGATCGGTTACATTTCCCCCCTGCGACCCAGGAGGAGGAGGCCATCCAAAAGGAAAGCGATGCTGTAGAAATCCTACAGGAAATGGAGAAGAAGGGACACTAGTCTGCCTACCAAGCTTGTTTCCTGGCCTTTGTTTCCCTGGCTTTGGGCCTTTTTGATTCTGGCCTTTTGAGGTTGTTTATGTTTTTTCTGACTTTTTATGCTTTAAGTTGTTTAATGCTGTAATACTTTGGGTTTCAGGATCCCTGTAAAACCTATTTTCCAAATTAAAAACAATGGATACCAAAATCTCCAAAGATGCAAACCAAGATCTTGAAGTGAATGACATCCAAGTCAATGAGTTGGATAGTAACTTTAAACATTTGAACTTAGTTCCTTATGGAGATAACTAAAATTGAGAATCATAAAAAGTAATCTAATTTCAGTTTTAGGTAGCAAGCAAAATGATCTAGTCAACATTGAAGATGCATAGGGATCACCAAGCATGATGATAAGGAGACCTTACTAAGCAAGGTCGAGTCACAAGACCTTATCAAGTAAGGCTAGGTTGCATATTGTTGTTGACACAAATTAGTAGCTGCTACCGAGTGATGGTGACTCTACCAAGTTGTAGATGTCTCATGAGCATTAATGAACAAACTAAGTGGAGGGCAGCCTATCATTGAGCGAGTATGCAACACAAAGAATTAATGGTGATTGAATAAGGGAAATTCATTAAAAGGATGAAATTGAAGGCATTATTTTTATTGGAAATTTCTAGAGCTATTTGTGTTGAGAAATTTCAAATCCCCTAAGTGAATTGAGTATTGATGTTGAAGAATTCTAAATTTTTTTAGAAATCCTATCGAGCATGGCATCTTCAAGCAACAAAGAAAATAAAGGTTCTAAAATGTTGATTCATGGAGTTGACTCCAAGGCACCTAATTTCAAGTTGAGTCCAGTAATTGCAGAGGCGCTCAACCTAGCTAGTACATAGTCACAAATTTTGAGGGTCTCAAATGTTGATTCGTGGAGTCAACTACAAGGTAAAATGATCAAATCTTAGGAAATATTAAAATAATTAAATTAATTACAATTTGATCAAGGAAAATGATTTGAATTGATTTAATAAAACATTGTGATGCATTGATTCAGGAAATTGATAAATTGAAGAATTGGGGCCCATAGTCTAGGTGACCATTTTAGGGTGCATACATTTGCCCCTTTTTGACTAATGTGTGACCATTTTAGGAACACCTTTATTCAAGGATTGTAGTTGAAGTGTGAGGTCAATTTGGGATCACAAAACAACATAGATGTGTGGTCTACTTAGAAACACATAGGACAAAGAATAAAACTTTTGATAACAATTCTGCCTTGACAAAGACAAGTTTGTCCCAAGTGGAATAGAGATTGATAAAGTTATATCAAGGATTGAAGTTTGATAGGTACTTACCCCTCATGATCAAAATTGAAATGAAATAGAGGAGAAATAGAAAATTGATAAATTTGATCAAATCAAACTGAAAGATAAGGTTCTTTGATGTAAGATGAAAGATATAAGGATCACATAACCAAGGTAGTTTGTCAAGCATGAAAGATTATGCCCTAGAGCTGAATTAGAAGAAAAGAAGTGGGGTGAAAGAAAATGGAAGATAGAAGTTTGGAAGAGCTGGAAATAAATGGAAAGAAGAAAGAGAAATTGCCTCAAGAAAGAGAATGTCTCAAAATTAATCAATTATTTAAGATAGAAAATTTTGAATGAGATCATGAAAGAAGATAAGGAAATGAAGATCAATACATGACCACAATTGATTAAAATTACACAAGAAAGATGAAGGAAAACCCTCTCAAACTCATAATGCAACCTAAAAATGAAGTCTAACAATGCAAGCTACATGAAAATGCAAAGATGTACTTGTAATAGAGTAACTATAATGTATATGATTTTGTATTCATCATTCATTAGAGAATTTCAAGGAAATTATTTTCATCATTAGGCCATTATTGATGGACATCAAAAATCACACAATCATCACTAGTCACAAACACAACTATGAAGGTATGAATGTGATTTGTATAAGATTGGAATGTGGAAATATTTTAACATAAGCATCAAGGACATAACGGTCAAGATGACTTTGATGTTAGCTTAACCAATTTCATGTAGCAAAACCACTCTCACATCAAGGCATAGGTGTCAAGATGACCATAAGAATAGCTATGCAAAAATAGTCAAGCATCAAATCTCCTAAGTGTTTCAAGGGGACAACAAGAGACACTCTAGAGTTTCAAGACCACACCCACAAGTAGAAAGCAAATAAAAACATGCCCCATGTCCAAGTCCTCTAGCTATACATATCGAAGAGACTTATTAGACAAGAACACTCAATGAAAATAAATAACAATCAACACACAAAGTAAAGATCAAGATATAGCTCAAGAATTAAGTGTTTGTGTTTAAAAATCTAAGTGTGTTAACTAGTACTGAGTTCCAAGAATAAAGATCAAATGCTTACAAGTAGGTAAGATCACATAACAAAATTGGGTAGGATGAAATTAAAAAGTGTTTAAAAAACACTCAATTTTAGGGGTTATATTGAAAAATATAGTTGGGTTGGTGTTGAAAAACATCATTTGTGAGGTGTTCTAAAGACTAATGCATCCAAGAGACCAAAGTTAACACAGTTATGCCCCCTAGACAAAGATAGAGACCAATTCCAAACCAAGGCAATGACAAGGCATGATGGAGAAAGGCTAAATGTCAAGGGCACATGCTAAGAAATAGGGGTGCAAAGGGCTCAAGTAGTGCTTGTTTCCAAGTTTTCACCACTTGGATCTTATTGCAACTTTTTTTTTCATTATTTTTAAATTTTTTTTTGAATTCTTTTGGAGATACATCAAAATGCCTACTGCAAGGTTTTCACTAAGATGATCAATTTTTCATGATATTTTCCAATTTTTAGAATTTTTGACAATATATAATTTTTTTAGATTTTTGAAATATATCATTTTTTGGAATTTTTGAAATATATCATTTTTTTGGATTTTTTTAGGATCAATAAGTATGTAAAAAGGATGCCTCTAGATAGAATGAGCATCAAACTCCCAAGCAAGATCACATCATGTAGTCCAAATGTCTAGCAAGGTAAAGGACAAGAAGGATTAACAAGTTGGTGGAAGACATAGAAGACAAGAGAATTAAGGGGAATGAAGAGAAGAAATCCTTAAAGGAAAACTCCTCAAGAGTACCCAAGCTAGGAAAAAATTGTCATGTAAAGAACATTTGGATAAGCAATGAAAGGCCAAAATAATATGAGTCACAAAAGCATAATGCAAAAGTAGGAAAGGATGTAGTCCAAAGGAGTATAAATTTCAAGAGACTTCATAATATTTTTTTTAACTCTTTTTTATTAGATGAAGACCACATGAGAAAATGATAATAAAAGGCTAGAATGAATGGAGGAAAATAGATATGAAGGCTAAGCATGAAAGGAATGAAAAAAATATTATCATAAAATAGCTCACATGATAGCCAAGTGTTCGTGTATAGGTCAACATTGTCAAGATCAAAGAGAGACGATGAAATGGATGAAAGATGTAGAACTATGCATGATGCCTGATTGCCAGGTTTTCATCATGACACTTATCCCCAGGCACCACAAGAAGTGGTTTTCACCATAGGATGAATTTATTTCTCTTTACTTTTGCTACCAAGATGTCTGTTTCCAAGTTTTCACCAAGGCACACTTTCAATTTTTTTGGAAGAAGGCAAGATTTTTAGATAATTCTCCTTGAAAGGATAAACCATGATATACTAGGGATTCAAAATGATATGCTCAAAGATGCTAATAGGGAAAGGAAGGTGGAAGAGAAAAATGGAGGATAAGATTTTATGCAAAGTGAGTGAGGTTGGAAGATAGGAGGAATAGGAAAATGGGGAAAAAGGATTGACAGATTGTGAAAGCATAGATGGAAAGGAAGGCAAGATCAAAGTCAACACACACCTTGAAGGGTGGCGAGAGGATGGAGGAAATGTAAATGAAGGAATATGGTGAATGGATAGAAGAGGTTGTGATTTAGGTGCATGGAATGGAATAATGCTTTTGGAAGAAAATGAAGTGGAAATCTTTGGAAGCTTGAATGTAAACTTCACTTTTTTCTCAAAGTTAGAATTTTGCAAGAGAGACTTTGGAATCCATATAGTTATAGGCTTTTCATTTCTTTTTGATGATTTAGAGAGAATAACTTCAATGATGGATTTTGGAACCCATACCTATTTTGTAGTTCTCTTCTTAGAAATATCTTTTGACTTTATGTCCCTATGTTGATTAGAGGAGACATGTTGATCTTCTTTTTTAGATGGATTCTTGTCTTTCTTTTTTTTTCTTGTATTTAACATTCAAGTTACTTCCCAAAGACTTGGGACTTGTGGAAGAATAAAGAGGATATGACTAGTTTAGATGGTGGGTGGATGAAAAGGATTCAAGGATATGTATCTACATTGATTGTGAGGAAAGATAGGAGATGGGGGGACATAAGGACCCAAGATGGATGATAAATTAGGAGATTTAGGAGGGAAAAATGAAGTGACATAAGGACCCAAGATGGAAAGAAGACATGAAACCCTTGGTATTGGTGGAGAAAGTCCAAGGATGGACATAGAAGATGAGAATGGATAATCAAAAAGTCCATCAACATCTATATGACAACTAAGAACATCAACATCTTTAAATTGAGCATTAAGATTTTCAATAGGATCATGATCATCTTGAATACGAGAAACTTCTTTGATAGGATTTCTTGGAGCTTGAAAAGACTTAGGAAGAGTAGAAAGTGGAAGTGACCATGGAGTGGTAGAGCAAGAAGGTAGAATACTTTGATCTTAACAAGTTTCTTTGGATAGAATAGGCATAGAAATTTGTTCACAATTTTTAGTAAGCTCAAGGGAAAAAGTGGAATAAGTGTCTTCATTATACTTAGGAGGTGGATAAGACATAGGATATGGAAGAGTGACATCTCGAAGGAGATGAAGGGGTTCTTGATCTTGATCTTTCTTGATATTTTTTATCTTTATCCTTTTGAGAGTCCTCTTGACATGGAGCCACTTCTAAGGAAAAGGGAGTATATGAGATTTTAATGATATGATCTTGAAGGAATAATGAAGGACTAATTGAAGCAAGCATAGTAGTCATAGAATCATATGGAGCTTGAGAATCTTTAGTCTTAGTAGCATGAAAAAGGTTTGTAGCCAAGTACAAATTTTCTTGAATTTCTTTTAGAGGTAGCCCTTGAGGATATGAATAGTCAATGAAGAAAACATTAGGCTCTTTGTTTGATGGAAGAATGTTGGATATCTTTGAGATTTTAGGAGTTGCATAAGTACTAGAAAAAGTGGAGGTATTAATGAGACCGTCATTAGACATAGGTTCATCAACATGATCTTTCTCAGAGAAGTATCCTCATCATATAAGTCTTTAGGAATTTCAACATCAATGATTCCATCATCAATAAGATCTTGAATTTTACATTTCAATGTAATACAATATTTAGTTTTATGACCTTTGTTTCTATGGTAGCCACAATAGTGATCATCTCTCCAACATACATGTTTTATCTCAGGTTCATAAGGTCTAGGATATTTGTATGGTAAAGTAATGATATTACTTGTAACTAAGGTCTCAAGCACCATGTCATATGAAAATACCAAAGGAGTAAAATATCCCTCAAAAGTATGTCTAGGACCATTTTTGTCATTCTCATCTTGGTCAAAGATAGGTCCATCATGAAATATAGGCATATGCTTAAAGGATTTATTGTTCACTTTCTCTCTCAAGAGGTCTTTGGAACTAGAAGATGAAGACAATTAATGTCTTGGAGTAGAAGATGTAGACCTTAAAGAAGATGATTCATGTAATGATGCAATCTTCTCCTCTAATAATTTTTTAAATTCATTTTGCATTCCTATTCTGCACTTAGTGAGATAAATGTAAGTAGGATCATTTGTATCTTCTATCTCCAACAAGGCTTGTCTCTCCAACTCTAGGAGTCTAAATTGCTCTTCCTTTGTAGCTTGTTCATCTAGGAAGGCTATTTTTTCATGCTCAATTTTCTTAAGTATTTGGTGAGTTCAAATTAAGGGTAATTGGTTTTAAAAAACTTGAGGTCACTTTCCTTGATTTACTTGCTATCTTGTTGTAATCAACATGAAAGAAAGGGTACTAGTTGACAAGATAGCCCTAAGAAACATTAGTACCAAACTAGGATAGTAAAAGCACTCACTTGTCTAAAAGAGAGATGATAAGGTAGAATTTTTGCAATAGACATAAACCAACACTGCTACAGAGGTGCCCACTACTTTGGGTGAATACCCTAGCACATATGGATTAGGAGGATGGTTTACCCAAATTATAATTAATTGAAATTGAATTTCAATGGAAGTGAGTGGAAAAGAGACTACTAAGACTCTCCAAGTGTGTTATCAAAGAATCCAAAGGTTTATGTTCTCAATGAGTATGGTTTCTAACTCATTGACTCCAAGCAAGATCACTCATAAAATCAAAGATTACTAATTCAAGATTTCAAAACATAGTAATCCAAGGTGAAAATAAACTTCCAACAATGGGGTAAGTGACCTAATATGACTCATATCAACCAAGGAGGATTGAAAATGATAGAATAAAAAAATGAGAAAGGTTTCAACTCGAGAACTCAATTTTCTTATTCATTTTAATTGACCAACTAGATGCATTAATAAATTTTTATCATAAATCAGGCATGCAAGACAACACTCAGGGAGTTCAAGAAAACATCTATAAGCAATGACCAAGGGACAAAGAAACCTTGCACATAAGAAAGAATAGTGTCTTAGCATGAATCTAATCCCTATAACCACTATTGTGTATGTTCTCAAAATATTTTCCAATCACACACATAGTCCTAGAGAAGAAAAAATAGGCTGCAATTAAAAGATAACATCCTTTTAAATAAATAAAACTCTTATTTAATTAAAAGAAAATCTCTCTTTTAATTAAATAGTTTTATCTTATTTAATTAAAATATTTTTTTTTATTAAATAATCTTATCTTATTTAATTAAGGGAAAACATCCTTTTAAATAAATAAAATAACCTTATTTAATTAAAAGAAAATTTCTCTTTTAATTAAATAGTTTTATCTTATTTAGTTAAAATTAAGATTATTGATGAAATGATCAAACCTTAGGAAATATTGAAATAATTAAATTAATTACAATTTGATCAAGGAAAATGATTTGAATTAATTCAATAAGATATTGTGATGCATTAATTCAGGAAATTGATAAATTGAAGAATTGGGGCTCATAGTCTAAGCAACCATTTTAGGGTGCATACATAGGGCACCTAATTTCAAGTTGAGTCCAACAATTGCAGAGGCACTCAACCTAGTTGGTGTATAGTCACAAGTTCTACCTTAGGTATTACTCATGCATGATAACTATTCCTTTTATCACTTTTCTATTCAGGAAGTCAAAACCCTAGAGATGAATGAAGCATTCACAGAATTGTGTGTGAACAGTGCATTGAAGCCTGAACATTCACATTTGGAAACCAAGGGCTTGACACACATTTCACATATGCAAAGATACTTTTAGGTCAAGTGGATGAGATATATTTTGAGCCATGTACACAATGGGAAGTTATAGTTGGAACAACCTATTTAGATCATGAAGAAAATGATTCATAGAATCACTAGGCTTCCAATGCTTAATAAATCAAAGAGAACCAAAACCCTAGGTCATGTCAAATTAGAAAATTGGAATCTTGCCAAGTGGGATAGAAGAGGTATGAAGATTAGTGGTGTAATAGACATGGAGCTAAAGTTTGGCATTCATATAATTGCACACAAGATTTATAGTTCTGGTCGATTGAACAACATATCATGTGAAGCTATTGATCTCGCATACAAGGTTGTGAAGAATAACCTATCCTTTGACCTTATTGAGTTACTATTGAACTAGTTTAATAAGAACATGGAGAGCATAAGAGGATAAAAGAACATTCCATGTAAGTTCTTATCTCTTTTAACATGTTTATTCTTCTTTATTCAAAAACTTTTCCCTTCCAAAGCTAGAGTAGTATGGAGGAAGAATGTTCCTATTTTATATCAGATTAATGAGTATATAACAGAGATGGGTGAAAATTTTGATAGCATCATGGATAATTGCTTTGAAACATTCAAAGAGGAGATTAATAATAATTTTAGGATTCCTAAGAAACTTGTAGAAGACTACAAGGATGATATCTATTTTATGGCAGACTATGACAAAGTATATATTTAGGCAGTCAAACCTAGAGTGGCATGGGTTAAGCCTCTAGAGTATGAGGTTAACATTGATGACACAAAGGATATCATAGAGGCTCTACTAAATGAGCCTAAGGTTCCTAAAGCCATATATTTTGGAACATATGATGAGGCTAAGGTTGGAATAGAGCTTGAGATCAAGCTACCCCAAGTAGTAAGAAAAGGAAGAAAAAGAGTACAGAGAAGATACTAAAAGGCACAAAGAAGGAAAGTTTGACTCTAACGCTTACTAAGGGAAAAGGTGATGACATAAAAGATAACAATGTAGAGGATGAAGAAGAAGAAGCCAAATATGAGGAAGAGTAGCCTCTCACGAACAAACGTAAGGTTATCATAACCACACCTACCAAGTCATCCCATGTTGTATTCACTAGAAAGGAAGCCAAGTATAGAAAGAAATTGAAGTTAGGTGAAGATGAAGCTGAGTAGATAATCTTCAAAAGAGATGCACCTACACTTCAAGAAAAATTGAAAATAATGGAAGAAGGATCTGGCATGGAAAATTTCAAATCTCTTAATCTCTTAAGTATGAGACTAAGAATGTAGAAGAGAAAAAGTAGATTAAAGACATGATTATGAAAAAATTGGGCAAATGATAGCACTCATTGGATCAGCTTAAACAACAAGTTGCTAATGAACTTCTTTAGGTAATCATACCTAGATAGGAAAGTGCAACATAGACTACCAAGGAAATATTTGAGTAGATCTTGAAGAAACTCATGAAAAATCTCAATAAAAAGGGGGTAAAAGAGTCCTTAAAGAAAAATGAAGAAAAGTTCACTCTTAAATTCAACACATGTATGATATTGATGAATGGCATTGAATATGTAGTCAAGGCAGCTACAACTACATGGAAGAAAATATATAAGTTGCATCAACCTAGTGACTTTTTCATACATGTTGATGACAAGGATGATGAAGATGAGGAAGAGGACATAGAAATAAAAGAGATGTCAATTTGGATGATGAGGAGAAAGAAATGGAAGCTATCGAAGGAAGTTTTCTAGAGACACAAGGTATTGAGGAAACTGATGTGGAGAAAATTGCAATAGCACTCATGGCCTTATTTCCTCACTCTCTTAACACAACCTTAATGTAAATTAGCTTAGGGATAGCTTCTATAGAGTTGGTTGTGTATATCACTACTATAACAAGCACCCAACCAAGCTCTCAATCTGTTCAACTAAATATTTCATTGACTAAAGCACCCAACATTTCATCTACCAAGCAACAAGTTCCTCCATCATCAAGCTTGACCAAGTAACAACAAGGTATTCTTATTGTTAGTGTTGTTTCAACATTTTTTGCTAGTCCATCATTTCAATAGTTATTTCTATTCCAAGTGTATCCATAGGTAGTACAATGACAGTTGAGAACTAGTCTCAACAGAGTATTGAAGTCCTAGACAAGGGAAAGAAAATTATTTCCACCATTTTGAAGGAAATTGGAAAAGAAATAGTAGCTATTGATCTAGATGAGGATATAATTATTCCAAATTGGGATATCTCTATGCTCATACCAGTTCAAATAGAAAACATGGGTGAATTATTGAAGAAGAAATCTAAGAAGTAAAAGCTTAGAGAAGAGAAGAAGAAAGAAAACTAAGTTTTTGAAGACATCAAGGGTATATTTGTTGATGCTCTAAGTATTGAGGTTAATGGTAATCAACCTATTTTGGACCAGTTAGTAGGAACCATCCACAAATTTAATGAAGATATGAATGGATAGGAGAAGATACTACAAAGAGAAGAAAGGAAATTTGAGAACAGAGTGTTAAAACAAGTTGCACTGAGAATTGTAATAGATCAAGTAGAGTTAGCTACTATTCTTGGTTCATTAGAAACCTTTGTTAATAATGTTGTATCATTATTTGTCAAGCTAAGTGAAAAATTCATCTTTACAAAGGATATCAAGGAGAAATTCTCCAAGATAGATGAAGACATGAAGACAAGTGCACATTAGTTGTCACTTGACCCAAACCATAGTTTTGTACATAATTCAAAGATCAGATATCTGAAAAATCTTTAGGCATAATTATTCAAGGAAGAAGCTAGGATCAGGGCCACACTTGTAGAAATCCAAGGCTTGATTCTTCCAAACATTGATGCATTGTAGAAACATAGTGCACATGCAAAGACACTTAGCCATGATAACAACTTCTCCATAATTGATCACATGATGGAATTATCAATAGAAGTTTAGATTGCATTGCATGCAAGCAAGTTTTTATAAGAAAATTGGGACAAGACAATGGTACTTATTCTAAAGTTACTTTCTAAATTCTTGTCACATTTTGGTATTATCATATAGATATTATACACATTTGGCATTTATGTAAAAAAGGGGAAAAAGTGAATATTATATGAATAAGAATGGGGGAGAAGTAATATGTAAAGAAGGAGAAACATACTATACTCCATTTGTATGTATATAGGAAGATATATGTATGGGGGAGTAATATAGTATTATGAAAACACTTGTAAAAATAAGTTTACAAAAGCAATTTTGAAAAATTAGAAAAATAGAGTATGTTAGTGAGTAACAATAGTAGATAGTCAAAACTGAGTTGAAGACACTAAATGATGGTTTAGTTTTGAAGTTCAGATTTTATTCATTTTTGATAAGTGTTTTTGTCACTAATGCCAAAGGGGGAGATTGTTAACATAAAGGTCAATTTTCTATCAGTGACTCAACACTTAATTAATTGGTTACATTGCTACCAAGCCCTATAGTTGTTATCAAGCTTATCGTTCAGTTTGCAATGTTAATTATCTAATTTGATTGTTCCCTAGCTAAGTAGTAAGAATATAGTGTCTGTCAAGCACTTGAGTTAATTTGTAGTGTTTTTTTAGCTACATAGTATTTATTGAACTTTAGAGACAAAGTTTAGTGAAAAACGAGTGTAGCAAAGGCTACCGATCTAGTCAATGAAAGTGAAGAAGATCATAGCATTAACTGAGCTATATAGTGTTAACCAAGTCCAATATTGTCTATTGAGCTCACAAGATTAACAAAGTGGATCTAGTGTTGATCGAGTCATGTAGTGTCAATCGAGTGATCTAGTTACTACCAAGTTTCTTAGAGTTCACTAATTCACACAGTGTTAACCAAGTTCAAGCTACTTAGAAGTGATTAGTATGGACCAATCTTCAAGTTTAACTGAGTGTCAAAGATTGCTAAGTGTTGAAAGTGTTTTCTATGTATCAGAACATCATTGAGTTTTTCTTTAGAACCCAAGTTACGTCAAGATGAAATTGGTATTATAGTTGACTATAGTTAGTTATGATTTGGATTGGAATATATGTAATAAATTGTATCATATCCATTAATGTATGTGAAGAGAATATGATGAGAAGAAGTGTGAATTAAAGAATCCTATAAGAAGTATAAGGGACAATAAATATTTATCTATAAAAGTTAGGTGATCATTGTATACAAGGAATCTCAACTAGAAAATCAGAGTTGTAAATTAGAGATTAGCCACTAGTTCATCCTAATAGGTGTATTAATTAAATCCTTTAACAAGGTAGACTTAATAGTCTTTTTTAAATCTCCTAATTGAGTGCTACTTCATTATATTTTGTAAATCCTTTAACAAGGTGGACCTCATAGTCCTTATTTCTCTTAACAGGGAAGATCACCAGAAGTGGTCAATTGTAAGCCTTAACAAATTAACTTTATATGGAGGTACTAAATCTTGTGGGTATCATCCCCACACCAATTTTACTTTATAATTGAAAGATTTTTGGGTTCCATATCTTGTGTAAAATTGTTATGAATGTTTATTTGCTTTCATTCTTTCATGCATGCAATTAGATCAGAATATTATATGAAGGATTAATTGGTGAAGTAAGATAAAGTTTTATTAGTTCCTGATTCACCCCTTCCCTTTCAATAACCTTGCCTACCTTATATCTCCAATGTTGGGAATAAGGAAAAATAGTCACTAGAAAAATAAATTAATACATTACTCAATTAGGAGAAAATTTTGAGAATGTTATGGATTCTTACTTTGTGGAATTTAAGAAAAGAATGAAAATGAGGATGAGGATACCAGAAGAATTAGTCACAAGGTATTACAATGACATATGTTTTTTGATAGATACATACAACACATTTGTGTAGGCAGTGAAGCCAAAAAATGCTTGGTTAAAAAGTTTTGATTATGAAATTGATAATGATTCAGTGAGTGCAGATATTGGTGCACTATTGAAAGAAGAGATAGACACTAAGGATAAACCTTTTAGGAAATACGAAGAAGCTAAAGAAAGAATAACTATAAATATCAAGATAGATTCTAAGGAAAAGAAAAGGAAAAGAATGATTGAATACCTATAACCAAAATTGGGCATCCTAGGCAAGGGAAAGGAACTACTTTAGTCAACACAAGGTCTTGGAGAGGATGAAGACAAAGATAGTGGTGATGATGAAGAGGAAGAAGTAGAAGGGGAAAAGGGTAAAGCCCTAGTTTTTGTCACTCCATCAAGAAAGAAGGCCCAAGGAACCAAAAAAAGCTAGTAGTGACACTCCTCTCTCCTTCACTAAATAAGCCAAGAACCATGGGTGTTGCTAGTGTCAAACAAACTATAGAAAAAAAGAGTAGAAGAGACTACTAAACCCATTTACCCTAAACCAACACTAGTAGATTTGGTGTTAATTTTCAAAGATATGCCATTTTCTATTTGATTTTAACTTTTCTTTTATTAAACTCCCGAGTTGGTAAAAAATTTGACCCACATGAGTTTATTTGGTTGGATTTTTTAGCAACATGAATTATAAACAAAAAGAAGAAGAAAAAAGTGCATGGGAAGAGGGATTTTTCTTACATCTATTCACTCATGGGCATGGGAAGCTGGATTGAGCTACAAGTGCACCACCAATTTCTTTTGTAAGTCATTGACCCCATGCCATTTTGAATGCAAGTGAATGCAGGATTTTGAATGCAAGTGATCTAATCACAAAGAAATTGATCTCATTTTTTCTTCTAGTAACATTAGAAAGAAAGTAAATGCAAAAGGAGGTTATAAGTTTTAGGAGGTTATATGGTCTCTTGTTGCTACTACTACTATTTTTGCTACTAGATCCACTACTTCCATAGGATATGAAATTGGATTTGCTTCTGTCATAGGTGCCCTTGGCTCTTCTTTCACAATTATAGGTGATGGGCCACTAGTTGGTTACTTGTGGTAAATGATTATTCTACTACTTAGATGCTTCCTTTACTTCATGATGCCAATCTTTATCACCTTAGAATAGTAGGGCATCTAGATCTTGGGGGAATGCACCAGCCCTATAACGTGTTCCCCATTTTTTCTTAGGTGGGCCCTTAAACTATAGGGGGGAATACAAGGGACACTAATCTTCCCTTATAATATTTTGTTTAGGGCCCTTACCCTTACCCTTACAATAATCTATTTGGGGCCCTTACCCTTACCCTTAAAATATTGAGGTGGGATGGAGTTACAAGTTGGAGGTAGAAAGAAAGTGAATGCCAAACCTTTAAGTGAATGGTAGACACAAAGTGAATGCATAAAACCCTCATTTCGAACCAAATTTAAACCTTGGCAGTCTTGAAATGAAAAGAAAGTGAGCTTGAGGTAAAAAAAAACTAAAACCCTATAGATTTAGCAACTCATACCTGTGGATCAATGCATTTTATCTATTTTGATTCTTATGCCAAGTCTCATATGATTTTTAATTTTAGGAGCTCCTATGGGCATTTTAGCATTGAGAAAGTTTCAGGCCACATTCATAATAACAATCTTGTTTTTTTTTTTGTTTTTATCTTGCTTTAATACCTTTTATATCATTATTTGAAGTTTGGATATTATCAAATTGCATTTCAATTTTGGCTCTAAAGATCTGTTACAAAATGTCGCTTATATCTAAATAGTAAGTGAATGCTTTCTCAATCTTCTAGTTGTTTTGTTAGAGTTGTTTGCAAGGAGGAAATGAGTTTGTATACTTTTTATCTATTTTGAATTGTACAGATGGGTTAATAAGCTAGTCACACACACACACACACACACACACACACACACAATACTATACTCAAATAAAATGAGTTTGTATACTTTTTATCTATTTTGAATTGTACAAATGGGTTAATAAGCTAGTCACTCTCTCTCTCTCTCTCTCTCTCACACACACACACACACACACACACACACACACACACACACACACACACACACAAACACAATACTATACTCAAATGATTGCAAGAGAACCATAAATTAATTTATTAAATTTTGAGATAGATAATATAGGCTAGAACTTAGTGAGTTTGGTACTATTAAATCTTCCTATATGTGATAAACAATTATTGTAAGTTTAGTAACATTAAATTTACATTAGAAATAGGTAGAAATAGCTCTTCCATAATGATGCCCCCCATAATTTTTGCCTCCATTGAATTTTTTTTTATTGGTGACAAGCTCCTTATAAACTATGAAAGTATGCACATAATTATTCTGTGATATGAAGTGTGTGTTTTCTTTATCCCATGCATTATTTTCAAATCAATTCTCTTTAACTATGCCATACATTATCTTGCCGAATGATTTTTCCTAATTTTAAGAGATGTTATTTAATGGATGGCAATACTATTAGGGAAAATCTCTAGATTTTTAATTAGAGTGAGTTCACTCAACCTATTTACATTATTTATCTATCATCATTCATCATTATTTGATTAATCTTCCATAGGTGGTGTTAAAGACAAATCATGTTGATTGTTGATAGTGTAACTATCTATTTGCTAATAGGAAACTACACACATATGTACACACACACACACACACACACACACACACACACACACACACACACACACACACACACACACACACAACTATTATTGCATTTATGTTGTTTGATGTGAAACATGGAAAAACTTGAATGGTGTGACAAAAAATTTCCTTTCATGTTCAATCTTCCTAATCAATACCTCTTGTACAATGGTTATAATTGATGGGCAATTATGACGATCATTTGAAAAATACATAAGGTGATAATCTTAACATGCTTGCTAACTGATATTTCATGGTTAAAATTATAATTTATTGTAGATTGGCTTGGTAAGTGATGCTCTATTTGGTTATCTCCTCAGTGATGATAATTATTGGATGATCATGTTACTTGTCTTATCATGTTTCTTGCTAACTTTTATTGCAAGCATGAATGATAATGATATTCCTATGGGGGAGTATTGTAGATATGTTATTATAATGATATGTTACATTCATGTCTAAATTTGTCACTAAAGTCAACATAGCAATTTTCTGTGGTATTTGACAAAAGAAAAATGTAAAGATCAAGTTGGTATAGACTACTAGTTTAATATTATAACTATCTGAGTTTATGGAAGATACTGATAAGTATTTGGTATATGTAATTAATGTCAAAAGAAGAAATGATAAGTCTAGAAGAAGTTATGTAAGTTTTTTCGATGTCTATTTAGTTTATAGAGGCATGTTATGGTAAACTTGTTATAGCTCTTAGCACAGTTGATATTCTTAGGATTGAAGTCAAGGACATGAAGAAGACATGTTGATGATGATGTGGCTAAGTTCACTTGTCATAATATTTAATGTACATAAAGTTATTCAATTTGCAAGGTGAAAGATTAATGTTATCACTAAGTGTAACATGTTCTTAATGTGGTCCTATAATAATTAATTGAGAAAGTCTAATGACTAAATCAAGTTATTTTTTTATGGACTTAGTATAATGGAAGGACATTTTCCCTTATCAAGGATGACATATGAATGGCATGAATTGTATTGATACAAAGTAATTGTAATCAAAGAGAGTTTTGAATGTGAAGTTGAGAAGAACAATGTGGAAGTGAAGGAAACTTCATTGCTAAGGTTTTTCTAAGTGATCTAAGGTTTGATATTTGGATTTGAGGTTTGTGACCTAGTTTACAAGGTCTAGTAGTGATTGGTTTAGTTGATAGAACAAAGGAAAGAAGAACATAACAATAACTTGGATGTTTGAGCAGTGATCTCTTCTTGTAGTTGAAATTGTATGTTTGGGTAGTGAGCTCATCTTGCATACATTATACTACAACTCCTAATAGGGTTGGAATCTCCTAATAAGGATTCAAAGCCTCCTAATAGGGACTCTATGTACTAAATTTTGTAATAGGCTCCTAATATGGTCCACCCTCTAACAAGGAATAGTTATATTAGTACATCATCTTATGGGCATCATTCCCACTAGGGTTTTCCTAGTTAACATATTTGGTGTAATTGTCTATGAGGATCTTATTATGATTGATGTTTACTTTGGTTGAATAGTTAAGTTTGTTTAAATAAGATAAATGATTCAATTGTTAGATAATTGATTCATCCCCCACCCTCTCAATTATCTTGGTGGACTATTGTTTCTAACAATTGGTATCAAATCATTAGGTCCTTGAAGATAAAGTTTAACAAATTTGGGAGATCTATGGAAAACATGTTAAGGAAAGATAGTCCAAAGTTTGATGGAACAAATTATGATAGCTAGAAGAAAAGATGAAGACACATCTATTGTGTATGAGTCTAGGATATTGGATATTGAGAAAATTAGTGAAGACAATCATTACTAAAAAGGATTTGGAAACTTGTACAGAGGCAGAAAGAGATCCTTTTATGTGCAACTTGAGAACTAGAGAAGCACTATTGACTGTATTTCTTGAAATTGAATACAATTAGGTAAAATCACTTGCTACTTCATATTTGATTTGGAAAGCTTTGGAAACTAGTTTTGAAGGTGATGCACATTCTAAGAAGTTGAGGCTATAAAGTTGGATTTGTTCATTTCAAGATGCTAAAATGATGGAAGATGAATCTATAAGAACATATATATCCAGGATATTAGAAATTACTGTAGGTATCAAATCTCAAGAAGGAACCAAAGAAGTTAATGAGGTTATATGGAAGATATTGAAGACTCTAACACCACCATTTAAGTTAGCAATTCAAACGATACAGTTGTTGATATCTTGTACCAAAGATTTCATAAAGGTGTCATTGCTTGCAAGACTTGAAGTAGTTGAGAATGAGCTTAGACAGTCCAAAGAATTGACAAGAATAGAGATAGCTTTTAGTGCCCTAAATATTTGACCTAGTCTATCAAGGAGTACAAGTGCCGGAGGAGATTTTACTAATAGCAATAGATCTAAGGAGGACAAAAAGATTGAAGGAGTATCCCTTCTGGTGAAAAGAGAAAAATGAGTCAAGAAAATCATTAAATATTGTACTTGTGATGAATATGGTCATTATGCAGGGTATGTGTGAGATCATGGTCAACCAAACTATGGCCTTAAGTGGTAGTGAAAAACCAACAAATTAGGGTTTTATCAACTTGACACATAATTTTAAAGTGGTTTTGGACTTTATAACAAAAAGTTGTATGAAAATAATCTATAGGAAATTGAATCTGGTTTCTAAACTACTAGGCATTATCTAAAGAAAAATTATTTGATGGGTCAAAAGTTTGGATTTTAATGTAGTACTACAAAATTTTTTAGGGTGAAAATAAAAAGTAGGTGTATGTATGATCACCTTAATCAAAACCAAATGATTATATTTTTTAATATAGTTATAGATATAAAATGTAGACTCATGCCTAGATGTGACGCATATTTTTGGGAATTTTTATTCCAAATAATTAATTAATTATGAATTTTCTACTATATTATTTTCAGAATTAAAAAATTCCCATGTCTAAAAACTTTAACTAGTTAAAAAAAAATCAAAATTAATTAAATTTTTTTTTTTGTCTTATACTAGTCGAAGCATAGAATGTGACACATCTTTTGGATTTCACAAATCTTATGCGGTTTGAAAGTTATAGCTATTTTTTAATCACTATGTCAATCAACACTTTGTAGCTAATTCCATTAGAAAATAAGTAATAATTACTTACTTAACTCATAATTTGATAGACATTATATCGATGGAAAATGAGAACATTCTCAAGAAACCATTTTCATTTCAACAAATTTGGATGAAAAAAAGTTTTTGGCAACATCATTGAAGTCAAAAACACACAACAACACACCAAAAACATGTTTTTGGCATTGACCATGGAGGGTTGGAATCCAAATCAAAACCAAGCCTAATCGGGTACTTATTCCCAAATCGAATACCTATTCTCAAATCGGATACCCATTTTTTAAATAATTTTATTTTGAATTTTTTTGAATTTTTTATTTTATTTTGAATTTTTAAAAATTCTTTTATAATAGTATGAGCCCTTTTTAGGATACTTAATATGTCTTTTTAAAACTTTAGGACCCTTAACCATACATATAATGGTTGTCATAGGGTAAGTTTTGACACTCTCTAACCCATTCAATTACAATATGTGTGCTTACAGTTCCTAGGACCCCTAACAACATAAATGGTGTGAGCTAATGACTCAAAATAGGCTTAGAATATCCTATGACCCTTTTTGACCCATTCAATGATATTAAGTGTGCTTAGGGGTCATAAGATACCCTATTACCCCTTTCAACTCATTTGTACACATAATATATATTTCTATGAGCCCTAGGAATGCATTTTCTTATTTGATGAGTCAGAAGGGATCATAGGAAAATTTATAATCCCATTTGACCCATTCAAACACATAGTGTATTCCCTTAGGGGTCCCAGAACCCCTAGGAATATATGTGGTCCTACCCCTTTGGACCCATATAAACAATTTTAATATGTCCCTAGGAATCATAGGACACCTAGAGACATATGTTGTCATGAAATGTGTCAAAAGGGGTCATAGGTTATTGTATGACCCCTTTCAACCCATATACATGATTATAATATGTCCTTAGGGGTTCTAAGACCCCTAGAGACTTATGATTAGAATATATCCCTAGGGGTCTTACAACCCCTAAAAACATATGTTGTAATGAAATGTGTTGAAAGGGGTCATAGGTTATCCTATGACCCCTTTTAACCTATATACATGATTATAATATGTTCCTAGGGGTCTTGGAGCCCTTAGAGACATATGTTGTAATGAAATGTGTCAAAAGGGTTCATAGGTTATCCTATGACCTCGTTCAATCCATATAAATGATTATAATATATCCCTAGGGTTCTTCAGACCCATATAGACATATGTTATAATGAAATTTGTCAAAAGAGGTCATAAGTTATCTTATGACCCCTTCTAACCCATATAAATGATTATAATATGTCCCTAGGGGTCCTAGGACCCCTAGAGACATATGTTATCATGAGATGTGTCAAAGGGGGATCATAGGGTATCCTATGACCCCGTTTGACCCATATAACTAATTATAATATGTTCCTAGGGTTATGGGACCCCTAGAGACATATTTTGTCATGAAAAGTTTTGAAAGGTGTCATTTGTTATTCTATGACACCTTTTGAGCCAAAGAGTGTGAAAGGAATACAATCTTTCTTTGGGCAAGTTAACTTTCTAAGGAGATTTGTTACAAACTTTGCTGAGATTAGTAGACCTATTTCTAAAATGCTCAAGAAAGGAGCTACTATTAACTAGAATGGTGAACCATCACATGCATTTCAAGATATTAAAGCTACTATAAAGAATGCTCCAGTCCTTAGGACTCTGTATTACAAAAAACCAATGCACACATTCTCTTTTGCATCTTTCCATACTGTGGTTGTAGTCTTGTTGCAGAAGAATGAAGAAGGATATGAAAAACCTATTTCTTTCTTCAGCAAGTCATGATAGCCTACTCAATTAAAATATGAGATAAATGAGAAACAAGCATATGCTTTAGTAAAGGCTATTACTGCTTTTAGATGCTACTTGATAGATTCTATTGTCATTGCATTTGTGCTCGATGCTGTTGTAAAAGACATATTTTCTCAACAAGAAGTGTCAGGGAGAAGATGTAGGTGGATTAACAGGATTCAAGAATTTAACTTTGAAATATAGATAACAAAACTTGTAAGAGGTCAGGGACTAGCTAAACTTATGACTCAGCCTAACTTGGATGCTAATCAAATAAATATGGCAATAGATGACCTTAGATCTAACATATGTGACATGGATCACTATGAGTGGTATACTAATATTATTTATTATCTACAACACATGGAAGCTCCATCCCATTTGACTAAAAATGAGAGGAGGAACACTAAATTACAAGCTATCAGGTACATAATTGTCAAGGGTAGTTTATGGTGGAGAAACTTTGAGGGAGTGTTACTGAAGTGTGTTGATCATGAAAAGGCTAAAGAAATCTGGAATGAAATGCATGCTGGAGTTTATGGAGGATATTATGTAGTGCCTTCCCTTGTTCACATCTTTCTGGATACATTGTTGCTATTATTATCAGACTATGTTAGAATAGCTTTATGTTGATGGATTAGTAGTATTTTTTTTAGACTATCAGACACTATGTTATGGATTTAGTTGATATATGATGGGATTATTTAGATTTTACATTTCATGTATGCATGATGATCATTACATTACTTTCAGTTATTGATGATGATTAGTTGGATGGTTTATTACCACATGTGTTTTATTATGGATACTTACCCCATACTCACATGTGTATGGTGTGCATGTTTCCTCTTATTGTATGGCATTTTTGATGTGGTTAAGGAAGGGAGTCGTAGTCACCTGCCAGTTAGGATCTACATGATGCACCACTTCCCGCCATTGCCTATTTAGCTTAGCATTATATATGTATTGTATGTACATGCATGGTTCTTATGTAGGTTGCAGGTACCGGGTATCGACTTCCTTGAATTACCAGGATGAGCATACCCTATTACACTAACTCAATGATAAGAGAAGGGAGATAAATTCTCAAGTCCAAATTCCAAACCCTTAAACCATTGTCCTAGTGAGGTAGGACAAGTATCTGGATATTTTACCTACCGAATGTGTCGGATGACATAATTCGTGATTTTTAACCCTTTAGACTAATTTTGTATGGATTGTTCTATGATGGGTTTTCATATTTTATCTTGGAGGTCTATGGTGAATTTTCTATTAATTAAGTCTTGATAAATAGATTTAATTAATAAATTAATTATTTGGAGAAAATTAATATAATATCATGATCTTTGATATTTTGACTATAATTAATTAAATGAGAATTAATTGAGAAAAATAATTAAATAAAAGAAATTAAAAATTAAATTAATAATACTTATAAAATAATAATAATGTAATAAATAAATCATAATAATAAAAGTTATAAAAATTAAAGTGAAAGTTATAAAAATTAAAATAAAAGTTATAAGCTTGCCTAGAAGTTAACGCACCTTTTTGAATTCTCATATGTCAACAACACAGGAGTTAGTGCACCAATTAAGCATATGGTGTCTACCACCTTATGACTCATCTAGAAGGTTGGAATAGACTCATGCTTAGTTGTCAATACCTTCTAGTTGTTTCTAGAGACTCTCTAGGAGCTTCCTGAGAGTCCTTTATATTCAATCACTCCTAGAGGCTTAGGGGGAGCATTTTTTTTGAAGCATGTTGGAGGACTCAGGAACATTGGAGAAGGGAGGAGCTTGCTTTGCGGTTTTCTGAGGAGAAGCGAATTAGCATTAGAATTTGAGTAGAGACCTATGATTTTGCTTATTTTATTTTTGTATCTTGCACTTTGTGTCTTCTAAATGCTTTCTAAGGATTTTGCATACCTTTCTTGTATGATGATTGACATGGAAAGTTAAATCCCATATAAGAAAAAAAAACCTACCTGTGTAGATTGAATTTTTTTTAATGGGTTAGAGTTAAATGATGCTGATAAATCTTTTCAGAAAGAGTAGATAGCTTAGAGAGAATCTACTATGGTCCTTCTTTTGTATAATTTTCGCAAAAACTTCAAAGTTATGTCTGATATATATATATATATATATATATATATATATATAAACTCTGTATTCTATTGTTTGTATTATCAATATATAAAACAAGAATTTTTAATGAAATAAGGTCGGGTGACTGTATTGTTATTTAAAAAAAAATGCATATAATAATATGTACTAGAGGAGGGATGAATTGTATTTCACCCACCCGTACTTGTGTGACTTTATTTTTGCACGGTACCGCAAGTACTGATACGTTGCAGACTGCCCATAGTGGGGTGGGTCTTTATATTGTCGCACCCATTTCCTTTACTCAGTGGCATATTGCTCTGTGAGTGTGGATGGAGACAGACAGTTATGACTACCACACATCCATGGTACTGTACGATGGATCCCGGACGTATAGAGGTGACAATCACATTATTATTGACATTGCCCACAGTGATTTAAGATCGCATGCGAGATTTTAATTACTTTATTTCATATGTTGTAAAATTATATATATATATATGTATATATGTATGTATGTATATATATATGTATGTATATATATATGTATGTATATATATATGTATATATATATATGTATGTATATATATATGTATGTATGTATATATGTATATATATATATATATATATATATATATATATATATCCATGTATGTATGTTATATAGGTTTTAAATATAATAACATGTGAATTAATATTACACACACACATAGACACATATATATAAATTGAATTTTGTTACTGTATAAATGTTATTTCATGTTAAATAAGGAGTAACGATTTAATAGTAATTTGTCAATTAATGTTATTAGAAAAGAGATGTTGAATTTATTTAAATTATTGAATTGAATATTAAGGGAATTAGAAAATAGTTGATTACTAATCGACTACTATATCATTGACTTAGTTATGAAATTTATTGATTAATTTAATTGATTGAAGTAACAATTAGGTTATACAATGAAGAGTTAAATGATTTGATTGAACTATGAAAGAAAGAGGATAATGAGAAGAATTGGTAATTTTTAGAAATTACAATGTAAAATTTAATGGGGGACATTTTTAAATAACCTTTATATAAACAATATAATGATTGGTAAATCAAATCCAGACTTATGGGAAATTTGAAAATACATGGGTTAGGAAAACATACAAAACATTCCTCCATTCAATATCTAAAATTTGAAAATGAAAACTAAGACCTCCACTTTTAATTCAATGATGTAATTTTAGCAAAACCAAAACATGTGCTTGCATTGTGTTTTCTCTATGTTATTTTTTTTGAATTTTGGGTTGACTAGTGTTGACCAATTATAGGATGTCTACCAGAGGCTCAGGGATTATGATTGTGATGTCATGATGATGTCTTAATTCTGATCTTTATAAACCCAACCATGGTTATGTGATGGAATGCTCTATGAAATGTATGTAATTAATGATTGTTATTGTTTCCAGTCTTCTTGTGTGAAGTTGAGATTTTTATGTATGAGACACTTGACCTAATCATTTTTGGAGTCATCAATCAGTTATCCTTGGATTACTTTCCAGTCACCACGATGGGACTGAAATGTTGATTTATGATGTCATGTTGTGACATGTTTTTGACTCAACCATTTTGGAGTCTTTGATCAGTATGATTTTGAGAGATATTTTGGTTATTGAGAACCAATGATTATTATGATTATAAGGGATACCTTCGATTTCCAATAGAGAACTATTGTGGTCATGATTATCTATGATGTTTTTCAAATGCTCATGGATATTTTTTGTTTATATTATGGATTATCTTTTGTGATTTTGAGACTTATGATTCCATGAGCTTAGGGTAGGTTATCTACTTGTAGTGTTGGGAAGTGGCTTGCAATGGGGGCCAGGGCCCTAAGAGGCTACCAGGATAACTCATTGTAAGTTGTTTTAATAAGTGAAAACATTCACACCTAATACTAACTAAATGAACCTAAAAAGATAATTGTTTTGTTCTCGCCCATGCCTCGAGTGCTTGTATAGACTAGGATGGGAGTAGAGAGAACACTTGGTTGTGACCTTGCATTCCATAGTATGACTTGTCAGAATGAGAGGATACTAGTGGCCACATGAGGATCATTAGGGACCCATGGAGTATTAGCTAACTACCAGGGTAACTTCTACATGATATATGCGATGACACTTTCTCGCTTGCATAGTAGGTTTCCTACATGTCATTGTCTACCTCTAGGAATTAGATGTCAATTTTGTGATTGGAACCTTGAGTTAGTATACTTTTAGGATTTCTGGACTTAGAGAGTATTTTTACGCTATGTGATTTTGATAGCCTATTTGGGACTTGAGATTATCTCCTTAGCACGGTGGGAGTGGACCACTTAGGTTCCATGTGGTCGGGTGGTAGTGTTTTTCCACTCTTATCATTTGAGATCTGATTGAGACATTGTGGCTGATGCGTCCTTTATGATGGTGGATATGTATCCTTTCATTGATGATTAGCACATACTAGATGATGTTATCTTATGCTTATATTTGCATGATAGATTACTTTCTGTATATGACGTAGTATGTATAGGTGTGACATTCCTTCTATGTTAATACCGATGATCTCTTCGATGATTTGGAATGTCATGCATGGAGGGATGGCTAGGACCCATGATGGTCTAATGATTCTATTTACGGTTGGGAGGAACTGTACACTTAGATATTTATGTTTGATTACTTATGGTTATCTCTTATGATGATGTATCATGTATGATGTATGGTTTCATTTATGTTGTTACATCATGGATTAGATTTATAATGATGATATACTTAATTTCACATATGTATATTCTTTTAAGCCTTTCATACCCTATGACATGTACAGTGGATGATTGAGCATTTAGAAATGTAATGTATAAACATTGGACTTATCATTATTATTTCATGTGGTTGTTGTATTAGATGGATTCAGTAATGTTAGTTGATTTAGATGTATTTCAACGTCAAGGGATCCTTAAAGAATGTAACCTATTATGTTTACTCTTAGATGGTTGTTACTATTGCTTTCATTATTCATGTATTAGTGTAAATGATATTACTTTCATGTAAAAAAAAAAAAATGCTACCAAACTTAGTGAAATTTTTAGGTTAATTCTTTGGATCCCTTGGTAGGGCGTTACATATTATATGACCAAGACCAGTGCACACAAGGTAATGAGAGCTGGATTCTGGTGGCCATCCCTTTCTAAAGATGCTCAAATCATGGTTAGGAAATGTGATGCCTATCAAAGGTTTGCTCAACAATTGAAGTTCTTAGGTAATACTCCATTAAAGCCAGTTGAGGTTCAAGCACCATTTTAAAAATGGGGTATAAATATCATAGGTGATACCTCTCCTAAATCTAGCACTAGATATTCTTGGATTTTAGTTGCCACTAATTATTTCACAAAGTGGGTAGAAGAAGTCCCTACAAGAAATGAAACTAGTAAAATTGTCAATAATTTCTTGATAAATAATATTATTCCTAGATTTGGTTGTCCTCATAAAATTGTAACAGATAATGCAATGTGCTTTAGGCCTGAGGAATTCATAAAATTTTGTGACAAATATGGGATTACCAAATCAAAATCCTCCCCATATAATTCAAAAGGAAATGGACAAGCTGAATCCACAAATAAAAGCTTGTTAAAATTCATTAAGAGGAACTTGGATGATAACAAGAAGGCATGGGATTCCAAGTTGCAACAAGCAATGTGGACTAATAGGGTGACTGTGAAGAAAGCCATTGGAGTAGCCCCATTTGATATGGTATATGAAATTTAGGCAAGGATGCCTCAGAATAACCTAATGAGCTTGTATAACTATATTCAAATGTATGATGAGGATATCATTGATGACATGCAAGAAAGGATGGATGAGCTGGTAGGATTAGCAAAAACTAGGAGAGAAGCATCCCTCAAAAACCAAAAGTTGTAACTACAAGTCAAGACATTATATGACAAGAGGATGGTAAGAAAAAATTTTGAAGATGGAGATTTAGTCCTCATGTGGAATGCTAGAATTGAGGATAAAGGAAAAAATGGTAAGTTTGATCCTATCTGGTTAGGTCCCTATTTGATTGAAAATACATGGGGAGAAAACTCTTGTATCCTAAAACATTTGTCAAACAACAATCTTGAACTACCAATTCATGGATAGTTCTTAAAGTGGTATTTTTCTTGAAAAAATACTTGTTTTTCCATGAACAATAGTCTATGGTTTTTTTGTACATTTGTAAATCCTTTGGTCTTTGTGTAATTTCTTGTGCATAGTTTTTTCCCTATGCTTGTTGCTCTCTCAAAGTTGTCAATTTTTAAGAAATCTCTATTGTGTAGTCTGCTTCTCCCAGAATTTCTAAGTCCTCATTTGAATCTAGAGAATTCAATGTCCCTAGATAGAGCCACTATTGGCCTAGTTTCTCACCATTTCTATTTTGTGCATTTAGTAGTGAAAAACCCTGACTATGTGCCTTGAAATTTTGAAATTAGGTTAAGACCTTAGGTAAAATTCATCAAAAAACCCTAATGCCTTATCTTGTTTTACCCTAGCTTTTAAAAATAATTTGAAAATACTATTTCAAACTATTTTTAGGTGGGACATTTTTACCTAAGATTTTACTTATGCAAGGATGATGTCATCAATTTTAGATAAACCTTTTATAACTCTTTTTTTGGTCACAGTTATTTCAAATATTTTATTGAAAAATATTAACTTCTGCACCTTTTTTATCAACCATTAATCTTGGTTAGATTGATGGATGGTGTATCCTCGCAATATTGAAATGCAAGGCTTTTAACTAAAGCAGGAAAGCACCTTTGCCCCATGTAGGCCTTGCTCATGATGGAACTTCAATGCATTGCAAATTTTATGGTTTGTCAGAGTTAGTTGGGACCTTTTTGCAAAATTATCAATACCTTTAATGCAGATTTTGAAATTCTTGTGATGTAATTGGCTGGTCTTTTAATGAAGGCATTACTTCATGTTTAGTTTTGATGCACCATTGGTCTTGTTAAGATCAAAGGCTAGCGCTTGCTCACATTAAGAAAATGCATGAGAATTAAACAAAGTGGGGAAGTGCCAATGTGATGCATGGCACAATGAGACATCATGGGCCTGCCTTTTCAAGGGATAATAATGAGATATCTTCCATGGAAATTGTAAGATGATTTGGATTAAAAGGAAGTGTCTCATTGGTCATTCTAGCTAAGTAGATGTTATAAGGGTGCAAGATTTCATGATCGTTGATCTATATAAGATCCATGGTCAATGCTTACCTAGTTTGTGAAGTTGCATGAATTTTAAATAATATCGGGAAGCACTAATCTGACACGTGGCTAGGTGGGACTAGTTGTGTAGGGTATGTCTTGAGTTGTGCTAAGTTGTAAAAAGATGTTGATGTGTAATGCTAGTTGGGACATTCAAAAAGGTTGTCTATCAAAAATGAATTGAATCTTCATGACCGTAGATTTTTTGAAGATGAATGGTCAGTGCTTACTCACATTAAGAAACTGCTCAACTTTTAAAGAATGCAAGCAAGTGCCAATTCACCATGTGGCATAGTGGGACCAAGATTTGAGGAGGCTTCTGAGTCACGTTAGGTTGCAAGGCCTTACTGAATTGGAGTGTATTCATTGGTGGAATATGACACATATAGGCCAAGTTGGAAATGATGTCATAGGCATGGAGATCCTTAGAAATAATGTTGTAGTCTATGTCATTTTCAGACTTGTTAGAGCACGTTCAAATAAAGGTTGACATCTTATTGGACAAGGTAGCTAACTGGGTGATAAAAGGGTACAAGTTGGTGTGATCATTGATCTTGTCTTAATCAATGGATAACACTTTCTCACTTGGTGAAGTTGCATGATAGATAAAAAAAGTGGGTAATCGCCCTAGTAACATGTGTCCTTTATGATGTCATCACTTTCATCTTAGACTATCAAAAGGGTTTAAATAATGTCATCATTGATCTTACAGAGATCGACAGCTAGCACTTACTTGCATCATGAAAATGCTCTCTAGTTAAATAAAGTGGGGAAGTGCCAATGCGATGCATGGCACAATGTGACATCAGGGACCCACTTTATTAGAAGATAATAAGGGACCCACTTGCATGGAAGTTTGTTAGAAAGCACTGATTCACATGGAGATTTTCTATTGGTCAATGTAACTGATTAGGTGTCATCAAAGTACAATGATTTATGATTGTCAATTCAACCATGATCAAGGGTTGGCACTTGCCCACAATTTCAAAATATTAGAGATTTAAACAATGTAGGGAAGTGCTGATGTGACATGTGGTAGAGTGGGGCCAGTTGTGACCAAAGTGGGCTGATGTGTGCTAGGTTGGAATATTTATTAAGCTAGTTGTATTATATTTTTCACCTATTTCCATAAAAATGTTTTATTTCTCTTGACCATTGATATGAGGAAAGATCAATGGCTAGCACTTTCCCACATTACCAAAGTACAAGAAGTTTAAGCAATGTAGGGAAGCACTTATTTGAAATGTGGCCAAATTTTTAAAGCAATAAAGCAGTACTACTTTTTTGAATTAGGGTAATCTGATCTACTGAAATCAACGAATAAGATTCAAATTTTATAGCAGCATGGAAATAATGGCTAATGGAAGTTAATGTGCTCAAAGTTCATTTATGTGATCTCAATGCATGAACAAAATTCATGAAGCCACCATTATTGAACCAGCAAAAAGTAAAAGGTTATCAGAGCATAAAGAACATCCAGAGCTAGGGCACAAAAATTCTACTAGGTGATTTAGTGAATTGTAGAAAAAAATCCATAGAAAATAGGCTCAATTCATCAGGTAAGTGATCTGAAACTCATAAAATTTATGTATTTGGTGTTGTATAGTGCTTAGGGTTTTCAAGATGCCTCTACAAAAGGAATTTTTTGGACAAGCTGATTGCCTTAAGAGGGTTGTACATGATGATTTTCTTGAACAATTCCTATAGCCTATAAATGAAATAACCAAGGGAAGAGAACTTATTCCAAAGAACTCTAGGTCAATTGTAGCTAAGGGTTTCTATGATAGAGAAATTGGGTAAGAGACGTGCAGGTTTCTATGGGAGGTTTGGAATTGTTTAAAAAATGGTTTGTTGAGAGAAACCTTGACACCCCTTTGAGCAAAGTTTGGGAATTTGACATTGGGAAACTAATAGTACTTGGGGTTTTCTTTGATAGTGATCTAATGGCTGATTTGGCTAAGAAGTATGATCATATTACTAGGTTTGTGAAGAATTATGTTGGAGATAATATTTTTAATGTTTCTCTTGAACTAATTAGGGAAGTTTTAAATCTTAACCCTAACTATGCTGTGCATGAGACCATTGACATGGATGACCTTCAGGCAAGGTATGATGCAAAAAGAACATACCCAAGGATACTGCCTCTGCAACAACATTTTTCTAGGATTGGTACATTACCTTTGGTTACAACACATACACCAAAACCATTAATGAGGAAACATTTCAATCCTAGGGCTCAGGCATTATACTTCACCCTATGCAAAATTTTTGGGATGGACAAGGAGGAACATATTAAAGGCTCCATTGTTCTCATCATGGCTTAGAAATTGCAATTTGGAATGAGTAGTATTCTTGATTTTTCCACTTTTCTTGCACAAGAAATTCATAATGGTTTGGTGGGGATATCACAAGGAAAGGTAAAAAAACCCTTTTGTTGGTATTCATTGCTCATGCATATATGTTTGTTTAAGGGAGTTACTTTTTCTCTAAGGGTATGGAGTTGGAAGTAATAAGGGATGGAGAAAAGAATCTAGTGTATTTGTGGAGTATTGATATGACTTCAGAGGCTAGAGATGCCAGTTTTGTGAGATTTGATAGATATTTTGCATCTAGACTTAGACTCTTGTTGAGAGGAGATAGCCCTAGGATTCCACAACCATTATTAGAATTGATCAGGCCCAAGAACCATGCAAAGGTACTTTTGGCTAGTCATAACTGGGGGGATATAATCCCATACAATGTTTTTATAGTGATTAGAGTATATGGATTTTTGGGGAAGCCTCATGTGCTACCTTTCCACGTGCCTTTGAAGATAGGGATAGCAGAATTGTTATGCCAAATTGGGACTATTGATGAAAGAGATTTTCCTAAGAAAGGTACCTTCCTCCTAGTTGTTACTATGGCACATATTTTTTTTTTTGTAAGAATGGGATGGAAACATCTCAGTTTATTTCTAGATAGGTACAACATGGCAGAGTCTCATGCAAGATATATTGATCTAGAAGGATTTTATGATCTTTTAAGAGAAAGGAAAAAAGCTACCCATATGACACAATAGGTTTATTTTTATGAGGATATTATTACAAATATTTTCTCTTCACAAGAGCAAGAGGTTAGGAAAGAAAAGTGGATAGTATTCAACAAAACTTTTGAATTCATCAATGCTTTTGACTTTGCCTATGATCCCTTGAAAGATAAAAAATACTGGGGAGCCAAAATGCATGTGATGATGAACAATTTTTCTACAATAATGCAAACAATGAATGAGAAAAAGACTACATATGCCAAAACCTATCCAGATAGAGCTGTAGAAGTACAAAAAAGAATAAATAATAAGAATGTAGTTTCTCTTGGTCAGTATAGATTAAAAAAGAGGGTAGGATATGTAATGGTGTAGCACATATAGTAGGTTCCCCCTCATGGAAGACCAAGGCTAGAGAGCCCATCTTCAACTAGTGCTCCAAAGAGGAAAAAGTTGGAACAAGGATCCTCTTCTCATGTAGAGTACTCTCGAAGCCAAACCCCAATCCGAATAGATGATGAAGCATCGTTAAGAGAGCAACTAAGATAGATTGGTTGAGAAGGGGATGTCATTGTTACCACTATAGATCTAGAATGTGGAGTTCCTCAAGAGCCTCATGTACCCTCCTTGGACCTTACAATTACTGATTATCAAGGTAAGGAGATAGACCCAATTATTGCTCAAGCTTCTGAGAAGTTTATCAATGATGAAAATTTTGTTAAATCTAGGGCTTTTGCACAATTTTTGTGGAGGAAAAATATAGGAAATTTTGTGAAAAAATGTTAGAAAATAAAAGTAGAGAAACTTGGCAAACCAAACTTTGTTGTTAAGGAAGAGGTAAAAGCCAAAATTTTGAGTGACTTTTCCCAATTCACACCTGAGGTCGAGAGGCAATTCGTCAAAGAGTCAGGGGTCCTAATTTTTCCAGAATGGGACGTAGCTAATGCTATGATTTTTAATTCAATTAGAAAAGAGAAAGATGTACAATATAAAATAGAGGAGGAAATATTGTAGGCCCATAGGGGAGTTAAATTAAGTGATGACCACCAAGCCCTAGTAATTTAGTCAATTGAGAAGAGAGAAAAAACTATAATGTGGGAAATCTCTAGTGCAGAGCATACTAGTGTACTTACAATATATAGGGCTGGTGACATTAGTAGCAAACAAATTTTTGGAATGGCTTCAAAATTAGTAAAATTCGGCAATGTGGTGTTTAGACAAGAAGATGATAAGTTCTTGGAACTTAATGCTGGATTTGAAGAGGTTTTGAAGGCATATGAGGAAAGGGGTAAGCAAATACAATTAATGGAAAACCAAGTATATCAAATGGAAAAGCAACTTTGGAAAAGAAAGGTGGGAGAATCTAGAAGGCCCAAAATTGTATACCCCCAACCACCCATTGAACCATTTAAATCAACCCCTACTATTGAGATATTAGACACACTAGAGGGGCCTGAATTCTACACTATAGAGGAACTAGAAGAAGAAAAGAATAAATTATATGCAATGCATATAGAGTTGAACAATCAATATGAAGAAAAAATAAGGCAGGGTATAATGTATTTGATGGATAGAATAGAATGGCCAACATTTCTTGATCAATTGGCAAGGAGTGCAACAATCAGAGATGAATTAAAAGGAAATGAAGATAGATTAAAACCCATTGTACAGAAGTGGACTCAAAGAAATAATGATATTACTATCATGTACGTATCTATCATCTAGCTACCATGTCATCAGATAGAGAAGATTTTTGATTTGTTAGATAAGTTGGAGAGTTTTGATGACAAATAGGATTCATTTCAAAAAAGAGTGATAATTTTTTTCTCCAAATACATAGTTGAAAAGTTTGATATATTTCCTAGTGCTCTAAAAATTGTTGATAAAGTAAAAGAAAAGGAAGAGTGGAAAAAGGAATTGGATGAAATATTTTATCAAATAATGAATAATGTTATAAATGAAATTGGGCATTTACTATGGGCAATGACCAATGAGGAGTTGGTTAAAGTGTAGTTATTTTATAGTACCATTAGAAAAGACTTTGTTGAAATAAAAGTAGTTGGAAATTCTTTAATAACTATACAAAGGGAGATCCTAAATTTTGATTGGCCTAATGACACTATTTTCAATGCATGGAAGGAATAATTCATGTCTATAGAACAGATGGCAGAAGTTCACAAGGCAGAAGAAGATGTAGATGTAACTGTTACCTTAACAATTAATGATGAAGACAAGGAGAACCCCTAAGTTAAAGCAAGCTTATAGGTAACTAAAGAGGACACATCACTTTCAAACTTGATAGCCACTTACTCCAAAAATTTAGAATGATAAGAGAATCAAATCATAGAGTTTTTATTGTTCCAAGAGATGTAATAGAAAAAGGACCTACCAAAAGAATGTAATGATGTATAATTTTTTCTGTTACATACAATTTTGTCTTTTTCTAACAATGAAATGTAAATATCTTTTGCAAAAGGACACCTGTCAGTTCTCTATGCCTAATTCTTGTTGTATCTCACATTATATAAGTGAGATTCCAGTGCTAGAGAATGGCCCAATTTCTAATGCATTTTTAGTTTTACACTTAGTATGTTTTTGGTCTAGTTATTGAGCAAACTTTATGATATATCTTCTCTACAAATTTTTTGAGAACACATTAATGTTGTGTGATCCTTGTGTGTCTTTCTAGAGTCATTCTAAGTTTACTATAGTTGTATCCAATTTCAAGAAAAAATAATACAAATTTGAGTTGTCCCACATATCAGTTCTTGTTGAATTTTGTCTCCTTTACTTTTACCTGGTTATTTTGAGATTGTGTGAGTAAAGCTTGTCCAATTGAATACAATTCATTTAGGTTGTATGTCAATTCATTACTACTATTAATTCAATGAATTAAGTAAAGACTTTGATGAATTTGATGGGATTTCTATGGTAATAGAAAGGATGTCTGTAAGGATGAATTCTAGTAAGAATTATTGATAATATTTGTTGTAAGGAAACAAATCAAATACATAAATTGTAGTAGACTTTGAATCCCAATGGAATAGGCACTAATCAAATTAATTTAGTTTGCAGATAAGTAGATCATGAATAAGCATCAAATCAAAAATCACAATCAACTTTATTTTACTTTTATTGAAGATTTTCAAAGGTGGTTAGCACTTGTTTACATCAAATGTTTTAGCCTTAGTTAGCCATTATTGCTAGGAATACTTGCAAATCTATAGAAGAATTGTGACCAAGTCTACTATATGGGAAGTATTTTATCTAAAATGTCAAAATCATGTATGTGCCTGAAGATAGAAGATGAGAATAAGAATGAAACTAATATAATTCTAATCCAATAGCATTCAGTTTGAATCATCCCTTGGGTATACCCACCTAGGTTTTGCAGAGCCTAAAGAGTAGAAAACCATCCTTGACTTTGTTGAAGTTGGGTCCAAATGGTTTGCACATATAATTGTTAATAGGAAATGGCTAACCCTTAGGTTGTGTGAGTATTATCATTTTGATATTGAGCATTTTGTTGTTCAGTAGTTTTAAACACCAACACAACCCGTATAAATGATTATAATATGTTCTTAGGAGTCATAGGGCCCCTAGGGACATATGTTGTCATGAAACATGTCAAAAGAGGTCATAAGTTTATCCTATGTCTCCTTTTGACCCATATAAACAATTATAATGTCTTTAGGGGTCCTGAGACACCTAGAGACATGTTGTAATGAAATGTGTCAAAAAGGGTCATAGGTTATATTATGACCCCTTTCAAACAATAGAAATGATTATAATATGTCCCTAGGGGTCCTATGTCCTCTAGAAGCATATGTTGTAATTAAATATGTTGATTGTCAACCCATATAAATGATTCTAATATGTCTCTAGGGGTGCTAGGACCCCAATGGACATATATTGTCATAAAATGTGTTGAAAGGGGTCATAAGTTACTCTACGACCGCTTTCAACCCATATAAATTATTATAATATGTCCCTAAGGGCCCTAGGACCCCTAGAGACATATGTTGTAATAAAATGTATTGAAATGGGTCGTAAGTTATCCTATGATCCCTTTCCACCCATATAAATAATTATAATATGTCCCTAGGGGTTTTAGGACCCCCAGAGACATATGTTATAATGAAATGTGTCGAAAGGGGTCATAGGACATCCTATACCCCATTTTGACCCATATAAATGAATATAATATGCCTCTAGGGCTCCTACAACACCTTGAGACATATGTTATAATGAAATGTGTCAAAAGGGGTCATAGGTTATCGTATGACCCCTTTTAACCCATATAAATGATTATAATATGTCCCTAGTGGTCCTAGGGCCCCTAGCAACATATGTTGTCATGAAATGTGTCAAAACATATGACACCTTTCAACACATATAAATGATTTTAATGTGTTCCTAGGGGTCCTAGGACCCCTAAAGACATATGTTTTCATGAAATGTATTGAAAGGGGTCATAGGTTATCCTATAACTCATTTCAACCCATATAAATGATTATAATATGTTCTTGAGATTCCTAGGACCCCTAGGGATAGATGTTGTCACGAAACATGTTAGAAGGGTCATAAGTTTGTCCTATGACTCCTTTCAACCCATATAAATTATTATAATATGACGCTAGGGATCCTAAGACCCTACAGACATATGTTGTCATGAGAAGTGTCGAAAGGGGTCATAGGTTATACTATGATCTATCTCAAATCATAGAAATGATTATAATATGTCCATAGGTGTCCTATGTTCGCTAGAGACATATGTTGAAAGGGGTGATAGGCTATCCTATGACCCCTTTTGACCCTTAGAAACAACTGTAATAGGTCACTAGGGGTCTTGGGACTCCTAGAGACATATGTTGTCATGAAATTGTTGAAAGGGGTCATAGGTTATCCTATGACCCCTTTTGACCCATTTAAATAATTTTAATATGTCCCTTGGGGTCCTAAGACCCATAGAGACATATGTTGTAATGAAATGTGTCTAAAAGGGTTATAATTTATCCTATGACTCCTTTTGACCCATATAAATAATTATAATATGTCCCTAGGGGTCTTAGGAACTCTAGAGACATATGTTGTCATGAAATGTGTCGAAAGGGGTCATCGGTTATCCCATGACCACTTTTGATCCATATAAACAATTAAAATATGTCTCTAGGGGTCCTTTGACCCCTAGAGATATATGTTGTAATAAAATATGTCAAAAAGGCATCATAGGTCATCTTATGGCCCCTTCAAACCCATATAAATGATTATAATATGTTCATAGGGTACTCGACCCCTAGAGACATATGCTATCATGAAATGTGATGAAAGAGAATATAGATTATCCTATGACCACTTTTGAGCCTTATAAATGATTATAATATGTCCCTAGGGGTCTTGGGTTTTCTATAGACATACACTATAATGAAATGTTTTGAAATGGGTTATAGCTTTTCTCGATGACCCTTTTTGACCCATATAAATGATTATATTATTTCATTAGGGGTCTTAGGACCCCCAGAGACATACGTTGTCATAAAATGTGTTGAAAGGGGTTATAGGTTGTCCTATGACCCCTTTTGACCTATATAAAAAATTATAATATATCTCTAGGGGTCTTGGTCCTAAGACACCTAGAGACATATGTTGTAATGAAATGTGTCAAAAGGGGTCATAGGTCATCCTATGTTTGACCCATATAAATGATTATAATATATTCTTAGGGTCCTAGGACCCCTAGAGACATATGTTATCATGAAAATGTGTCAAAAGGGGTCATAGGTAAACTTGTCACCCCTTTTGAGCCATATAAATTATTATAATATGTCCTTAAGGGTTCTAGGACCCCTAGAGACATATGTTGTAATAAAATATGTTAAAAGGGGTCATAAATTTTTTGATGACACCTTTCGACCCATATAAATGATTATAATATGTTCATAAGGGTCCTAGGACCTCTAGAGGCATGCGTTGTAATAAAATGTGTCGAAATGGGTCATACATCATCCTATGGCCCCTTTCAACTCATATAAATGATTATAATATGTTCCTAGGGTCTTGGGACCCCTAGAGACATATATTGACATCAAATGTGTTGAAAGGGGTTGTAGGTTATCTTATGACCCTTTTTGATCCATATAAATGATTATAATATGTTCCTAGGGGTCCTAGGAACCCCAAAGCCATTTGTTGTAACATAATGTGTTGAAAGGGGTCATAGCTTCTTCAATATCCCCTTTTGACCCATATAAATGATTATAATATGTCCCTAGGGGTCTTGGGACCTCTAGAGAGATATGTTGTCAAGAAATATATCGAAAGGTGTCATAAGCTTTCCTATGACCTCTTTCAAACTATATAAATGATTAAAAGATGTCCCTAGGGGTCCTAGGGACCCTAGAAACATATGTTATAATTAAATGTGTTGAAAAGTATCATAGGTTATCCCATGACCCATTTCAACCCATATAAATGATTAGAATATATTCTTAAGAGTACTAGGAATCATAGGGATATATGTTGTCATGAAACATGTTGAAAGGTTCATAAGGTTATCATATGACTCATTTTGACCCATATAAACGATTATAATATGTCCCTAGGGGCCTTAAGAACCCTCAAGAGGTATGTTGTAATGAAATGTGTCGACAAGGATCATAGGTTATAGTATGCCACCTTTCAAACCATAGAAATGATTATAGTATGTCCGTATGGGTCCTATGACCCCTAGAGATATATGTTGTAATGAAATATGTCAAAAGAGGTCATATGTTATCCTATGAACCCTTTCTACCCATATACAAGATTCTAATATGTGCCTAGGGTTTCTTAGAGCCCTAGAGACATGTTTCCATGATATGTGTTGAAAGTGGTCATAGGTTATCCTATGACACCTTTTGATGCATATAAATGATTATAATATGTCCTTAGAGGTCTTAGGACTCATAGAGACATATGCTGTAATAAAATGTGTCAAAAGTGCTCATAAGTCATCTTGTGGCACATTTTGACACATATAAATGATTATAATATGTTCCTAGGGTCTTGGGACCCCTAGAGGCATATGTTATTATGAAATGCATCAAAAGGGGTCATAAGTTATTTTATGACCCTTTTTGACCCATATAAATGATTATAATGTCTGTAGTGGTCCTAGGACCCCTAGAGAAAAATTATGTAATGAAATATGTCAAAAGGGGTCATAGGTTTTCTAATGACCCCTTTCAACCCATATAAATGATTATAATATATTCCTAGGGGTCTTAGGATCCCTAGAGATATATGTCATTATGAAATGTGTCAAAAGTGGTCATAGGTTATCCTATGACACCTTTTGATGCATATAAATGATTATAATATGTCCCTAGGGGTCTTAGGACTTGTAGAGACATATGTTGTAATGAAATGTGTCAAAAGTGTTGATAGGTCATCTTGTGACACATTTTGACCCATATAAATGATTATAATATGTTCCTCGGGTCTTGGGACCCGTAGAGGCATATGTTATTATGAAATGCATCAAAAGGGGTCATAAGTTATTTTATGACCCTTTTTGACCCATATAAATGATTATAATGTCTTTAGAAATCCTAGGACCCTTAGAGAAAAATTATGCAATAAAATATGTTGAAAGGGGTCATAGGTTTTCTAATGACCCCTTTCAACCCATATAAATGATTATTATATCCCTAGGGGTCCTAGGACCCCTAAACGCATATGTTGTCATGAAATATATTGAAATGGGTCATAGGTTATCCTATGACCCCTTTTGACCCATATAAATGATTATAATATGTCCCTAAGGGTCTTGGGTGCCCTAGAGACATATGTTGTAATGTAATGTGTCAAAAGGGGTCATAACTTTTTTGATGACCCCTTTTGAGCCATATAAATGATAATAATATTTCCTTAGGGATCTCGGGACACCTAGAGACATATGTTGTCATAAAATATGTCGAAAGGAGTCATAGGTTGTCCTACGATCCCTTTTGACCTATTTAAATGATTATAATATGTCCCTAGGGGTCCTAGCCTAGAGACATGTTGTAATGAAATATGTCAAAATGGGTCATATGTCATCCTAGGCCCCTTTTGACCCATATAGATGATTATAATACGTTCCTAAGGTTTTAGAACCCCTAGAGACATCATGTTATTAAATGTTTTAAAAGGAGCCATAGGTTGTCATATGAATCTTTTGACCCATATAAACAATTATATTATATCCCTATGGGTCTTAGGACTTCTAGAAACATATGTTGTAATAAAATGTGTTGAAAGGGGTCATAGCTTTTTTGATGACCACTTTCAACCCATATAAATGACTATAATATGTCCCTAGGGGTCATGGGAACCCTAAAGACATATGTTGTCATGAAATGTGTCAAAAGTCATAGATTTTCCTATAATCCCTTTTGGCCTATATGAATGATTATAATATCTCCCTAGGGGTCCTAGGACCCTTAGAAACATTTCATGTGATGAAATGTATCAAATGGGGTTATAGGTTATCTCATGACCCATTTTAACCAATATAAATGATCATAATATGTTCCTAGCAGTACTAGAACCCCTAGGCACATATGTTGTCATAAAATATTTTAAAATGGGTCATAAGGTTATCCTATGACTTCTTTTGATCCATATAAATAATTATAATATGTCCCTAGGGGTCCTAAGACCCCTAGAGACATATGTTATAATAAAATGTCTCAATAGGTGTCATAAGCTATACTATGATCCCTTTTGACCCATATAAATTATTCTAATATATCCCTAGGGGTCCTAGGACCTTTGTAGACATATGTTGTCATGAAATGTATCAAAAGGGGTCATAAGTCATCCTATGGCCCCTTTCGACCCATATAAATGATTATAATATATTCCTAGTGTCTTGGAACCCCTAGAGATATATACTATTGTGAAATCTATCAAAATGGGTCATAGGCTATCCTATAATCCCTTTTGACCCATATAAATGATTATAATATGTCTTTAGTTGTCAAGGGACCCCTAGATACATATGTTGCAATAAAATGAGTCAAAAGGAATCATAGGTTTTATGATGACCCCTTTCGACCCATATAAATGATTATAATATGTCCCTAGGGGTCCTAAGACCCCTAGAGACATAATTTGTCATGAAATGTATCAAAAGGGGTCATAAATTTTCCTATGACTCATTTCAACCCATATAAATGATTATAATATGTCTATAGGGGCCCTGGGACCCCTAGAAACATATGTTGTAATGAAATGTGTCAAAAGGGGTCATAGGATATCCCATGACACTTTTTGACTCTTATAAATGATTATAATATGTTCCTAGGAGTACTAGGATGCTTAGGGATATATGTTGTCATCAAATGTGTCAAAAGGAGTCATGGGTTGTCTTATGACACCTTTTGACCTATATAAATGATTATAATATGTCTTTCGAGGTTCTAGGGCCCCTATAGACATATGTTATAATGAAATGTGTCGATAGGGTTCATAGGTCATTCTATAGCCTATTTGGAAACATATAAATGATTATAATATGTTCCTAGTGTCTTAGGACCCCTAGAGGCATATGTTTCAATCAAATATGTCGAAAGGGGTCATAGGTTATCTTATGACCCCTTTTGATGCATATAAATGATTATAATATGTCTCTAGGGGTCCTAGGACCTCTAGAGATATATGTTGTAGTGAAATGTGTCGAAAGGGGTTATAGCTTGTTCGATGACCCCTTTTGACCCATATAAATAATTATAATATGTCCCTAGGGGTCCTCAGACCCCTAGAGACATATGCTATCATGAAATGTGATGAAAGGGGTCATAGGTTTTTCTATGACCCCTTTTGACCCATATAAATAATTATAATATTTCCCTAGGGGTCCTAGGACCCCTAGAAACATATGTTATAATGAAATGTGTCAAAAGTGGTCATAGGTTATCCCATGACCCATTGTAAGCCATATAAATTATTGTAATATGTTCCTAAGAGTACTAGGACCCCTAGGGATATATATTATCATGAAACATGTCAAAAGGGGTCAATAGGTTATCCTATGACTCTTTTTGACCCATATAAATAATTATAATATGTCACTAGGGGTCTGAAGACTTCTAAAGACATATATTGTAATGAAATGTATCGATAGGGGTCATAGGTTATACTATGACCCCTTTCAAACTATAGAAATGATTATAATATGTACCTAGGGGTCCTATGACCCCTAGAGTACCCCTAGGTACATATGTTGTAATGAAATATGTCAAAACCTATGACCTCTTTCAACTCATATAAATGATTCTAATATGTCCCTAAGGGTCATGGGACCCCTAAAGACATATGTTGTTATGAAATGTGTTGAAAGGGGTTATAGGTTATCCTATGACCTCTTTTGATGCATATAATTGATTGTAATATATCTTGAGGTGCCTTAGGATGAGTAGAGACATATGTTGTAATGAAATGTGTCAAAAGGGATCATAGGTCATCATATGGCACCTTTCAACTTATATAAATGATTATAATATGTTCCTAGTGTCCTAAGACCCCTAGTGATATATATTATCATGGAATGTATCAATAGGGGTCATAGGTTATCCTATGACCACTTTTGACCCATATAAATGATTATAATATGTCTCTAGGGGTCTTGGGACCCCTATTGATATATTATGTAATGAAATGTGTTGAAAGGGGTCATAGATTTTTTGACGACCATTTTTGACCCATATAAATGATTATAATATGTCCCTAGGGGTCCTAGGACCCCTAAAGACATATGTTGTCATAAAATTTGGTGAAGGGAGTCGTAGTTATCCTATGACCCCTTTTGACCCATATAAATGACTATAATATGTCTTTAATGGTCTTGGGACCCCTAAAGACATGTTATAATGAAAAGTGTCAAAAAGGCTCATAGCTTGTTTGAAGACCACTTTCAACCCATATAAATTATTATAATATTTCTCTAGGCGTCCTACGACCACTAGAGACCTATATTGTCATGAAATGTGTCAAAATAGGTCATAGCTTGTCCTATGAACCCTTTTGACCCATATAAAAGATTATAATATGTCCATAGGGGTCCTAGGGCCCCTAGAGACATATGTTGTAGTGAAATGTGTCGAAAGGGGTCATAGGTCATCCTATGGCCCCTTTCAATCCATATAAATGATTATAATATGTTCCTAGGGTCTTGGTACCCCTAGAGACATATGTTGTAATGAAATGTATTGAAATGGGTTATAGGTTATTCTATGATCCCTTTTGACCCATATAAATGATTATAATATGTCCCTAGAGGTCTTGGAACCCTTGAGAATATATGTTGTAATGAAATGTATTAAAAGGCGTCATAGCTTTTCTAATGACCCCCTTTGACCCATATAAATGATTATAATATGTCCTTAGACATACATGTGTTTCAATGGGTTAAATTTGGTTAAATGATATCTTATGACCCATTTCAATCAAAAGCATGACAACTTATGTTCCTAGGGATCCTAGGGCCCCTAGGGACATATATGTTGTGTTCTAATGGATAGACAGGGGTAATATGGTATCCTATGACCCCTAGGGACATACCTCTTATATTCCAATGGATAGAAAGGGGTCATAGGTTATTTTATGAACCCTTTTGACACATTACATGAGAACATATGTTGTTAGGGGTCCTAGGACCCTTATCATCTTGTGTTTTGTGCTCCAATGGGTCAAATTTTGACCCATTACATGATAACATATGTTCCTAGGGTCCTAATACTCTAGGGCCATACATGTGTTTCAATGGGTCAAAAGGGTTCGTCAAATACCCTATGACCCCTTTTAGTCCATTACATGAAAACATTTGTTCCTAGGAATGTACGTCATCTTGTAATGGCTTGAAAGAGGCATAGGATACTCTATAAACCCTTTCAACCTATTGGAACACAACATATATGTCTATAAAGGTCCTAGGACCCCTAGGAACATATGATATCATGTATTAGGTTGAAAGGGTTCATAGGATACTCCATGACCACTTTCTACCCATCAAATCACAAGATATATGTCTTTAGGCATCCTTTGACCCTTAGTAAGATATGTTGTCATATAATGGGTGAAAATGGGTCATAGGATATCACATGAGCCATTTGGACTCATTAGAACACATGTATGTCCCTATTGAGACCCATAGCAACACATATCATCATATAGTTTATTAACTTAGGTTACTAATATATATAATATATAATAATGATATTTATAATATATAATTAGGGTATCCCATGACCCATTTAGACTCATTGGAACATATGTATGTCCATAGGAGGACCCATAGGAACATACATCATCATATAGTTTATTAACTTAGGCTAGTAATATATATATAATATATAATTATTATATATATGATATATGATTATATAATAATATATAATAACTATATATAAAATAATTATATAATAAATAATAATAATTATTTAATACTATATAATAAATTTTAGTAACTATATATAATGATTGATCTCCCCCCCCCCCCTCCCCCCAATTATGCTATAACTATATTATACTAGGACTTGATACGACATAAAAATTGGTCCCCCATTTGATACTTGTTCTCAAATTAGATACTCGATTAGGCAAGGTATTAAATTTTTGGTTTTATACCAAGATAGGTGGAAAAAAAAGTCAAAGCACATTTTGAAACACTTTTAGGTGTTTCAAAACTACATGTTTTTCCCATCGTCACTTTTTGGCACACCATGATCTTGCACATACCCTTCATCTAAGTATCCTAAAAGAGAGAAAAAGTATAAGGGAAATTACAAATCTAGAAAAGACAGAGAGTGTTTGTATGCAAATGAAGATAATGATTTTGATGAACAAGTAGTTTGTGCTAGTGATGATGAAATAGAATTTGTGGCAATTAAAGAAGAAAGTTTGGAGAAAGAAGCTTTGGTGTTATAGGTTGAGAAGAAATCTGATTGGATAATTGATAGTGGTTGTTCACATCATATGAATGGTTATATGAACAAGTTTGTTGACTTTGAAAGTTAGGATGAAGGCATTGTTAGACTTGGAAACAATGTGGCATGCCAATTTATAGGTACTGGATCTATAACTCTTGATGGTAAAACTAACACTGAGGATGTATACTTTGTTGATATTTAAAAGTAGAATCTCTTGAGTGTCATACAACTAGTGGACATAGGTTATCAGTTGCAATTCATAGAGAAGACATGCATGATCAAATATAAAAATGCAAAGGTGATTGGAATAGGAACTAGATCTAGAGGTAATGTATCTCAATTGAATCCTACTATAATGACATGTTTGGTTGCAAGGGTAGATGATAGTTGGTTATGGCATAAAATATTTTTCCATATAAACTTTCATAGTATTGTGAAGACTAGTAGTGTGTTTGCAATTAGAGATTTGTCAAAGATTGTAAAGCCTACTAACACAATTTGTAAGCAGGGTGTTTTGGAAAAGCATAACATAACTTCTTTTCCTAGTAAGAAGTTTACCACTATAACAAAGTTAGAGATTGTACACACAGATCTTAGTGGTCCTGTTGGGACTCAAAATTGAAGCCCTAATTTTGAGTACCATTTTAAAAATAAAGCCCTATAAGAAATTTTTAATGCATGTGTACTTGACTTTCCTTTTGAGGTCTAAGAGGTATTTAATGTTTCTAACACCTTACATTTAGTCTATACAATCATCCCATAAAGATAAATTTTCATTCCGGATCATTTTGTGAAGTTCCATTTTGAGCAATGTCCAAATCTGCATTTTGCTTGTGTCAAACAATGAGAGGAGGCCTTGTTTGCATTTGGATATCTTGCACCTAGTAATGTTTTGTGACTCTCCATTTTGGTAGTGTTTAATATCCATATTAGAGAACCTATTTTTTAGATTTTGAGTTGTTTCTATATGTTCTGACTAGGTTTTGAATCCCTCAAAGTTGGTTGTTTATTGTTGTCATGCTGATGCAAATTATTCAAAATTTTGGGAGGCCCTGTTTGACTTGTTATAACTTTGAGCAAGTTGACCAAAATGAGAAAATTCCTTATGTATTGCATTCTAGATGTTAGACACTTGTTATGTTTCAACTTTGAGTTTATGATGAATCCATAATTTGTGAAGTTTTACTAGTTTTATAAAGTTCAGATTTGTTGGTACCCCTGTTTGTGATGTCATAAATCAAAATTTGTGATAGGTGAGATTAAATGGATCACACCATTGTGTTCTACTATGAAAAATATTTAAGTGTGCTAGTTTGCAAGTCTTGACAAACCTGTCTGCACACTTTTCTAGGTCCATTCCATTTGCAAAAAAATTCTTTTCTGCCAGTGTTTCTGGTCCTGCAAATTTGAGTAGCACGTTTTGACCATTCACCGAATGCATCCAATTATTCATCATGAGCCTAAATCTTAGGTTTATACACTCCTCATGAAAGTGAATCAATGTCCCAAATTTTGTGCCCCCAAGTGTTAGTTTTTCCTAGTTTCAAAGCTAAATCTAAATGCATTTTATTATTTTTTGACATGTTTGATTGCAAGCAATTTTAAATAGGCAACTTTGACAATCAATATCTTTTAACTAAGAATTCACCATGAGATGAGATTCAACATGGTTCAAGAATGTGGAACAAAGAATCAATATGTTTGATTTTAGATCCTGATCAAGTGTTTTTGTTAGTTTTTAAAGGCATTCAAAGGACCTCCTAGCACAAAGTTGACAATTTATAGAAAAAGGTAGAAATAAGTTTTAAAATTGTATCCAATGGTCAAATTTTTTTAAAAAAAAATTGGTGCTAGATGGTCAATGGACTAGTTTGAAGGATCATATGTTTGAAGTCAAAATTTTTTTACCTAAACCCACTTTGGGGCCTGACTATTTCCAAGTTGATAAAGTACTTTATGGGTTTGAAGATGTTGAAAAGATGTTGTAGTGATTCCAACTATTAGAATATTTCATTGCATACAATATCAATATAAAGTCAATAGAAAATAGAAATGCATAGAAATAGTGGAGTTCAAAAATTCAAGAAATAAAAGGCCATTCCAGCTATATTTTAACAAGACATTAAGACATTTTGAGGAAAGCTTATTTGTTGTGGGTAGTACACAAGATAATTCAATGTATGTCATGCATATAGAATTTGAGGCCCACTCTGTTTATATGGATTATTTTTCCAATTTTTGTGTGGAATTTTCCATTTCTAACCTTACTACAAGAAGTGATAGTTTAGGAAACAAGGAAGGGATTGTGAAGATATTTTGTGTGCATAAGGAATCTATACAACTATACACTTTAGACTGGTCTCAATGTGCTTCCCTAGCAGATAATGTTGTACCAGATAGTTCATCACCATCAAGGTGCAATAATCACTCATAGGAGCTTGACTTTTCAAGCTCACTTGAGTTTAATTCTGTAGAAAGTAGTGGTTTTTGCACATTTAAAGTGGATGAGAAAGTAGAGTATTTATCACTAGTTTTAGGAGTGAGCTCTCAAGTCAATCCACAAGCTCAAGTTTTGGGAGTTGGATTGAAATCCTCAATTTACTTAATCAATTAATAAATGCTAGAATAGAATGTTTGTCTGACTAGTTGTAAGCTATTCACATAAGTCAACTAGATTAAGAAGATGAACCTAAAGTACTTTTCTCCATGAATGCAACCTCATTTTGATTTAATTTCTAGGCATACTAAACCAATTTTGGTGAATGTGTGTACCCATGCTGATGATAGGAGAGATAAAGCCCTACAATATAGTTAGATGGTAGTTCCTTCTTTTCATTCCAAACTCAAGAATACATTTGGTACTATTCATAGGTCCATGCATTTCTCTCTACACTTCCTTGTACTCCTTCATTTAGTAGGACTATTGTTATTAGGGAAGCAACAACCCTATGACCCAGTTGCTACTTGATGGTAAAGACTTGAACAAATTTTTGTAGAGGCCCCTTGCATATAAATTATTGAAGAAAGGAAGGTGGCATGGAGGAAGCTAGTTGAGGCTAAGACATGTGAGAGGAAGTGATGCAAAGTAGCGATAGTGGAAGAGTGCTTAGGACAAATTTGTCCTTCGAAGTCTTCTAAAGGTTATGACAACCTTTAATTTGATAACCCAATCGTTGGGTATCCACCAAATTCACGGATCCACCAATCACTGTTGAACTGTACACAAAAGTTTCCAACTTGCAGCCCGTTATGCACTTTATGCCATACACTAGACAAAAAGACTATTACTTAAAAGTTTCGGGCGCAGATTTACCAATGCCACAATATCCGCAACAATTTGCCACGCGGTTAGGCTGAGTGCCAATTGCAAACCGTCTGCAGTTTGCTACCCTTCACGAGTTTTGAGGATCAAACTGAGACCATCGTTACTGTGGCGCCGATCCAAACTTCTGGACCACGAAGGCCGACCAACATCATCATGCGTGGGCTATATTACGCAGTTTGAATGCACAGATGGTTATGTGCAATCAGTACATCAACAAACGCCCGGTTCCCTGCGAACCTCTGCTACATACTAACATTGCAAAAACAGGAAAATACATGTCTCCACTAAAGGATATCAGTTTCCCATGGTGGAGAATGAAACATAACTTATTCCCCAAAATAAAATGACTAAGACACCCAAAAAATGCAACTTTCGCAACACAAAATAACTTCCAGAATAACTCAACACCCGAATTACAGTCTCCACTGAACGGTCATTGAACAAATGGTCAAAATTCGATTAACAGGAAAACAGAGGTGTATCTTATTGATTTCAAAAACAAAATTACAGAGTCTCTTCTACTTCCCATCTTTGGGTTAAGTAGGAAATGTTCCCAGCGGTTACAATCCAGTTTATAACCAACAAGCCACTTGGGAACGTTTTGAGGTTACTTGTAAAAGTTGTTTAACAACTTCTACAATCGTAGACTAAAATAGCCAAACTCAGTCGTAAACCAAATTTGGATGATCCAAGATGGATCTTATTACAAGAAAATTAAAAGTGAAATGCTAAAGATAAGCTTTAGGACAACCTAATGACCTTCAGCAAACCGAGGGCTTATAAACGCCAATTCCAGGGCTGGGTCTTACAAATGGTGTCCCTTAATTTATTTAAATCCGAAGCCTAACTAGGGTGCTCCTGCACCATACTCCCCAGGAGAAATAGAACTCAAGTTCCTACTTGAGTTTAGGAGATCCAAAGAGGAACCGTGTTCTGTTATCTGCTCCTCTGTCATCCATGTGGCATCGATATCTGGTAGTCCCTTCCACTTGACCAAATATTGCATGTAAATCTTCTTCCGTGTCTTCTTCCATTCTCTAGTGGCAAGTATCTTCTCGAGTTGGATTGGTGTGCTCGGTGGGAGGTTGGTAACATAAGTATCATCAGAAATGTCCTGTGTATCAGAAGTACCTGCATCACCTTTCACAAGAGTAAGATCTGCAACATTAAAAATAGGAGAAATGAAGAGTGTAGGGGGAAGAGATATCTCATATGCATTTTTGCCCATTTTGTGTAGGACTGTAAATGGTCCAATCCTCTTTATATGAAGCTTTGTATGTTGTCCTTTAGGTAGTCTTTCTGGTCTGAGATATGCCCATACTTTATCCCCTATCTGAAAATGTACTTCTCTTCTTTTCTTATCAGCATTTGCCTTATAGTGAGTAGTGGTATGTTCAAGTTTTTCTTTGACCTCTTTGTGCACTTGCACCATGAAATCTGCAAACTCTTCACCTTGTGCACTGATTTTGAAACCTGAAGGTAAGTCAGTAAGATCCAATGGTCCTTTAGGATGCAGCCCATAGATGGTTTGGAATGGAGTCTTCCCACTAGAGCGATTGATAGAGTCATTGAATGCAAACTCTGCCTGGGGCAAGATGACATCCCAACTCTATGAGTGCTGCTTGGTGAGGCAGCGTAGTAGATTGCCCAAAGATCTATTTACTACCTCGGTTTGGCCATCCATTTGTGGATGATATGCTGAACTATATGTGAGGTTTGTGCCCAATTTCTTATGAAGTGTACGCCAAAAGTGACCTTGAAATTTAACATCCCGGTCTGAAACTATAGTTTTTGGCAATCCATGAAGTCTAACTACTTCCTTGAAAAAGAGGTGTGCAATGTGAGAAGCATCATTGGTTCTCTTGCATGGAACAAAATGTGCCATTTTGCTGAATCTGTCCACAATTACAAAAATATTGTCAAATCCCTGCTTGGTTCTTGGTAAACCCATGACAAAGTCCATGGATATTGACTCCCATGGCCTGGAAGGTATTGGTAATGGCTGGTAGAGTCCTTGGTTTGTGGTGACTCCCTTGGCTTGTTGGCAAATCATACAAGACTGCACAAACTTTTTAATATCAGTAATCATCTTAGACCAATAGTAACTCCTTTTTACCAATTCCATAGTCTTATCTATGCCAAAGTGACCACTCATACCTCCACAATGTTTTTCCTTTATAATATTTGATCTCATAGAGCATTTTGGGATACAAAGTTGGGCTCCTTTAAACAAGAGACCATTCTGAATTAAATATTCTGAAAAATCAGTATGATACTTATCAGAAAGGGTAGTGCAAGCCTTATAGGCTTCACCAAAATCAGAATCTTCAGCATAAAGGTGCTTCAAGGATTCAATCGCCATGCTTGAGAACTGAACTTCCTCAACCAAACTCACTCTTCTACTAAGAGCGTCTGCAACTTTGTTTGCTTGTCCTTTCTTATGTTTTATTGTGAATGTATAAGACTGCAATTGTTCCATCCATTTGATATGTTTTACACTAAGTTTCTCTTGTGAATTCAGAAAACTTAGAGCATGGTTGTCCATGTAGACAACAAATTCCTTTAGGAGAAGGTAGTGCCTCCATTTCTTGAGTGCCTGTACTACAACATACAATTCAAGATCATAAGTAGAATACCGTTTCTTTGCATCATTTAGTTTTTCAGAAAAGAATGCTATGGGTTTCCCTTCTTGACTTAGGACAGCACCAATTGCTAGGTTACTTGCATCCGTTTCCATGGTAAAAACCTTCTTAAAATCAGGCAATGTTAAGATAGGATATTGTGCTATTCTATTTTTCAAATATTGGAGAGCATCCTCAGCCTCTTTAGTCCAAACAAATTTGATTTTTCTTCCCCCTTTGATTGTATCCAGCATAGGAGCACATATATGACTGAAGTTTTTAATAAATTTTCTATAAAATGTAGCAAGTCCATGGAAGCTTTTCACATCACCTTGGTTTTTAGGAGTTGGCCAGTTCACAATTGCTTCTACTTTAGCCGGATCCATTTTCAGCATTCCTTTTGATATGATGAATCCCAAGAAATTGAGTTCTCTTTGCATGAAGATACACTTCTCCAAATTGATGATCAACTTGTGATCATGAAGTCTTCTTAACACCTGTTCTAAATGTTTCAAATGTTGTTCCCTGCTGCTGCTAAAAATCAGAATATCATCAAGATAGATGACAACAAATTTGCCAATAAAATTAGAGAATATTTCATTCATAAGTCTCATGAATGTGCTGGGTGCATTGCTTAATCCAAATGGCATTACAAGCCATTCATATAAGCCTTCAGTTGTCTTAAAGGCTGTCTTCCACTCATCTCCTGGTCTTATTCTGATTTGATGGTAACCGGATTTGAGGTCTATTTTTGAAAAATAACTAGCATTACCAAGTTGATCCAACAAGTCTTCCATCCTTGGAATGGGGAATCTATATCTGATTGTTATTTTGTTGATAGCTCTACTATCCGTGCAAAGCCTCCATTTCCCATCCTTTTTGGGTGCAAGGACTGCTGGGACAGCACAAAGGCTTAGGCTCTTTTGTATCAGTCCTTTTTCTAGCATCTCCTTAATTTGTCTTGAGATTTCAGCATTTTGATCGGGGGTCAACTTGTAAGGTGCCTTGTTTGGTAATGCAACACTCGGAATAAGGTCTATTTGATGTGTGACATCTCTCAAGGGTGGGAGGGTAGAGGGCAGTTCATTGGTGGCTACATCTTTGTATTTGTCCAGCAGCTCTATAATTTCTTTTGGCATGGTTTTTGACTTGTTAGGGACTGCATTGTCTTTAGGTCTAAAAACCAATATATATCCTTCACTATCTGATTCCTTCAATGTTCTTTCCATTTCTTTCCTACTAACAACTACCATAGTGGATTCTTTGCTGGCCTTTTGATTCGGTAATGGTTTCATAGTGTAGGTGACTCCATCTTTTACTATGGTGTAAGTATTTTTTCTACAATTATGTGTGGCATCCACATCATACTGCCATGGTCTTCCTAACAAGAGATGGCAAGCATCCATTTCAACAACATCGCACAAGACTTTGTCCTTGTAGTCACCTAAGGAGAATTCTACTAATACTTGTTCAGTTACCAAGGTTCTTTGTCCTTTAGTAAGCCAAGATACATAATAAGGATAAGGATGAGGAATTTTGTCTAAATTCAACTTTTGTGTCATTTCCTTAGAAACCATGTTTTCAGTTGAACCAGAATCAATGAGTAAGTTGCATACCTTTCCTTGGCATTTTATCTTTTTTCGGAACAAGTTCTTCCTTTGGGATGGCTCCGTGGTTTGTGGCATTTGCAAGAAAGTTTGTCTCATCATCAAACTTGTACCTTCTTCTGGTTCTAAATCTCTTGAATTTGGATTGTTGTCTTGGCTGCCTTCTTGAATTAGTTGATTCCTCCTTTCTCCCTGATTATTGTACCCCCTTTCAGGACATCTTCCAGCATGGTGTCCGAGCTGATTGCAATTGTAACACCTTAAGGGACCATTCCCTCTACCTCTGCCAAAAGGTCTTCTACCTCTAGAGTTTCCTCTATTATTATTTTCATTCCTCTTTGACTGATTTTGTTCGGGAGGTTTGCTGCTATTGCTGGACTGTCCTCTTCCACTCCAGGAGTTACCTCTACCTCTGAAACTTTTAATAAAGTGATTGCTGCTGTTGCTGCCTTTGCCTCTATTTCCTTGGTCTTGTTTTCTTTTTAATTTCTCCTCCACTTTCAATGCTAATTGGAAGCATTGTTGTACAGTTGTGGGGCTGGTTAGACTTAGTTCATCTTGAATTGAAACCTTCAAACCTTGCATGTATCTTGCAAGTTTTACACATTCTGGCTCCGTCATCTTTGTTTTCATGACAAGCCTCTGAAATTCTTCTGTATACGCTGAGACATTCATCTCTTTCTGTCTCAAACTCATTCTCCTTTTGTGGAGTTGGACTTCATAGTCCATAGGGACATATACTTCCCTGATTTTTCTCACCATCTTCTTCCAAGTGATGATTTGCTACTTTCCATTCTTCACTCTATCATCTTGGGTGAAGTTCCACCACGTGAGTGCAGAGCCCTTGAGTCTAGACTTGGCAATCTTTATCCTCTGATTCTCAGGGATATCTTCACAATCAAAGAACTGGATAGGGCATCCACCCAATCCATTGTAGCATCAAGATCCATCTTCCCATCGTAAGTGGGCAAGTCCAACTTAGCATCCATGGTTCTCCTCTCCATGGATTTAAGAGTCTTCACTAGCAGCCTCTGATCTGCAGGAACTTCTTCTTCTTCCTGTTGAAGGGGTTCTTCCTCACTCCCTTCCTCAACATTCCCAGAGCCGTCACTAGTCTGTTTACGAAGCTCTTCCTTAAATCTTTCTACTTCATCCCTTACTTGCTGCATTTCTAAGTCTCTCTGTGCGTCCTACCTTTGTCTTTGCTCCCTCAAATACTGGACAATCTCTGCATTGGTCATCCTTGTGGACAACCCTCCTTCTTCATCTCCAGACATGGTGGTGAATGAATTTTCTCCCACAGAGACCTTAACAGGCTCTGATACCACTTGATGCAAAGCAGCGATAGTGGAAGAGTGCTTAGGACAAATTTTTCCTTCGAAGTCTTCTAAAGGTTATGACAACCTTTAATTTGATAACCCAATCGTTGGGTATCCACCAAATTCACGGATCCACCAATCACTGTTGAACTGTACACAAAAGTTTCCAACTTGCAGCCCGTTATGCACTTTATGCCATACACTAGACAAAAAGACTATTACTTAAAAGTTTCGGGCGCAGATTTACCAATGCCACAGTATTCGCAACAATTCACCACGTGGTTAGGCTAAGTGCCAATTGCAAACCGTCTGCAGTTTGCTACCCTTCATGGGTTTTGAGGATCAAACCAAGACCCTCGTTACTATGGCGCCGATCCACACTTCTGGACCACGAAGGCCGACCAACATCATCATGCATGGGTTGTATTACACAGTTTGAATGTACAGATGGTTATTTGCAATCAGTACATCAACAAACACCCGGTTCCCTGTGAACCTCTACTACATACTAACATTGCAATAACAGGAAAATACATGGCTCCACCAGAGGATATCCGTTTCCCATGGTGGAGAATGAAACAAAACTTATTCCCCAAAATAAAATGACTAAGACACCCGAAAAATGCAACTTTCGCAACACAAAATAACTTCCAGAATAACTCAACACCCGAATTACAGTCTCCACTGAACGGTCATTGAACAAATGGTCAAAATTCGATTAACAGGAAAACAGAGGCGTATCTTATTGATTTCAAAAACAAAATTACAGAGTCTCTTCTACTTTCCATCTCTAGGTTAAGTAGGAAATGTTCCCAGTGGTTACAATCCAGTTTATAACCAACAAGCCGCTTGGGAACGTTTTGAGTTTACTTGTAAAAGTTGTTTAACAACTTCTACAATCGTAGACTAAAATAGCCAAACTCGGTCGTAAACCAAATTTGGATGATCCAAGATGGATCTTATTACAAGAAAAGTAAAAGTGAAATGCTAAAGATAAGCTTTAGGACAACCTAATGACCTTTAGCAAATCGAGGGCTTATAAATGCCAATTCCAGGGCTGGGTCTTACAAATGGTGTCCCTTAATTTATTTAAATCTGAAGCCTAACTAGGGTGCTCCTGCACCAGGAAGTCAAAGCAAATTGAAAATTTTGTTGTTAGTAGAGTAGGGGATTAATCGTGCATGGAGATCACATAAACTTCTAGTTGTCGTGCTGTAGAAGGATGCTGACATAAATCCATAAGAAGGGAATTTTTGGGTATGAAGGAAAAGTTTTGAAGCAACTAGTGTATAAGATATGGCACACAAAACATGTAGTTCAAAAAATGTAGAGAAATCTAGAGGAGTTACATTTCTTAGCCATAGGAAGGTTTGGAGGGTGTTTTAAGTTTGAATTACAAAGACAGATGTAGGGGTATTAATTTTACCCACATTGTCAAAGCAAACCTCACGAGCATTTGAGGAAGTTGGTCAAGAGAATCAAGGAAGGAGAAGAAGTTCTAGTGCAGGGAAGTTTTATATAACAGTAGTGAGCACTGTTAAGTTATAAAAATTCACTTTGCATTCAAAGTTAGTGACCAACATGCATTTTAATGAAAGAGATAATAATGGTTTTTAGAGGAGCTTGGCCATTGCATTTGGAATCTGATAGAAGATCACATATAGGTTATCCTCAACATTTTTTATAAAGGGAAAGGTATAAAAAAATTATTGCACATTTGTTATGTGAGGATGTTTTATAGTATTTTTATACATCTTTGTAATATTACTAGATGTCTAAGAGGTAACTCCTTCTAAGATGTGAGAGATGAAGCATGTGGGCCTCAACCAGTGAAGGAAAGTCAATTTTGAATAAAAATGATTAGGTGGTAGTTTAACTGCATTTAATGAAAAACTAAATAATGACAAGTGGCTCTAGTCAGATGAACCAAAAATTGACATGTGACAGAGGGTTCTAGACATGGCACTCTTCCAAAGGTGCTGATGTGGTGAATAGTGCCACATGTCACCATGTCCCTATGTTGCAATGATGTGGCACCTTGCTAACTTGTCATGCTAGATAGTGACCAATGATGTGGTATAGTGATGAGGCAATGACATGACACTGCCAACTGGATATTGATGTGGATCAAGGTGCCACATGTCGTTATGTTGCTATGCCATGATGATGTGGCATGATGTTGATTAGGATAGCAAAATGCTGACCAATGATGTGGTAGGATAACATGACCACCATGAGGCAAAATGGAGGACCAGTGAGGTAGTGATGTGTGGTGCCTAGGTGGTGGGTGTCAAGTGAATAATTAGGAAATGAGCTAATCGGAGTGTGACACTAGCACAACTTGGTCAAACATGTTTGACCTAGATGGAAAGGTGGAGGGAAAAATCAAAAGTTATAAAATAATAGTTTATTATTATTTTCCCTTTCTTAATGTGTAGAGAAGTTTTAAATAAAAAATGTTATATTCTATAGTTCAAACTTTAGAAAAAGTTAAATATATGCCAAAATGCAGTCTAAAGCTATAATAGGAGCCTAATTTTCATTTTAAGATCATGGGTTTTTCTAGTAAGAAAGTATAGTAGTATCATATATCATGAAAATCAAGAGAGAATGAACTTTCCATTTATGGAGCTTGTTTTTGCATAAATGGCCACTAGTTCATGTTATGCAAGGATTTGTCTCAGGTGCCCAATATTCAATTTCATTCAATTGGGGTAGTTCAAATTTGATTTCTAGTGAAATGGTGAACTAAGTGAATGTAAAAGGCAGTTAAAATACAATTACGGGAAAATTTTGTCACATCCAAATCAGTTGAGTCAAGGTATTATCATCATTTCATTATGCATTTTAGATATTTTAGTAACACAAGGGTTTTCATCATTAAAGAAGAGATATTTTGAGTTTATTACAAAATAATGATGAAAATAATATCAGATCTCATGGGTAGAAAGATGAGAGATGCTTTACAAGAACAAAGAATGAAGATTCAAGTGGACACATGTCACCTCCAAATCAGATCCGAGATTTAATTCTTCTTCTATATCTTTCTCTTTCTCTTCATTGTAAGGTTTGGTAGTTTTCACTATGAAACCAAGGGATTCCAATCTTGAGTTTTCTTAGATCTATGAGACCAAGGGCTCCAGTTTTGGACATATTTCACTATTGTGATACCATTTTCTTTAGCAATTTAACTTTTAATGAACAAAAAAAAGTAAGAATACAAATAGTTTTGATCGTTAGGAACTTTTACATTTCAATTCCATGCATATTATTGTATTTGTTTAAAAGAAAATAATGAAAATACAACAGCAACCTAATCTTCATTCTGATATCTTGTCTTCCATTCATGTTGTTTGTGATCTTTTGTATTTTATAAACAAAAAGTATGAAAATTAGTTGCAATTTGTTGGTTGTATATGTTGATTTATTTTTCTTATAACTCAAGGAGTCATGTAAATGCTTGATTTATCATCATAGGATTGCAGATCACATGAAGGGATAGGTTGAGCATGAGGATCAAAAAGATGTAAATGTCTGATTCACAAGGTGAATAGATATATCATGAAGTCTTGATGTGTGGGATATTTCAATGACTTTTAAGGATGTGTGTTAGGGTTTTTGTGACTACCCAATAGATAGAGCATTGATCATCTATAGGATTAGAGTGTTATGTTGTGCATGTCATGTCTTTTGCTGATAATCAACATCATTAATCAAATATCTTTCTCTTTAATGTTGAAGGAAATGAAATGTATTGCCCTCACTTAGCTTAACAATTTCTTTGGCCATGTTATTAGCTATTCCATATTTGAGATCTTTACACAAGTGTTAGAAGATTAAGGGTTTTATCTACTTTGTTAGATTCAAGTATATGTTTTAGCACTAGTACCATATAAGTGAATCTAAGGTCCACCCACCTAGGTTTTGTAGAGCCTGAAGTAGAAGAAGGGTCTAGCCTTATAGTTGGCCCAGTGTCTAAAAGGGTATGTTGAAGATGGGAAGTAGATGCCCCTAGATGTATCTTATGTATCTTGTTCTCATTGGGGTAATTTGAAAGTATGATGTTTCAAAACACTAATAGGTCCTACAAAGACTAAATGATTCTATGGTGAAAGGTATTTTATGATTCTAGTTGGTGACTTTTCTAGAATGATGTGGGTTGCATTTCTTAAAGAGGAATTTGAGGCATTTGATAAGTTTAAGATATTCAAGAATAGAGTTGAGAATGAATTTGGTATGAAGATTAAATATTTAAGATTAGATAGAGAAGGAGAATTTACTTCAATTGTGTTTAACATATTTTGTGAAGAAAATGAAATCAAAAGATAGTTATTGGCTCTAAGAACCCCTGAACATAGTGACATTGCAGCGAGAAGGAACAAGTTAGTTATAGAAGTTGCAAGAGCTATGTTAGTAGAGAATGATATATCCAAGACATTTTAGAGAGAAGCTATGAATACAATAGTCTACACTATGGAAAAAGTGAAAGTTAGGAAAGACATAAACAAGACCGCTTATGAACTGTGGTTTGGTCACTCACCTACAGTTAAGTATTTTATAATTTTTGTGAGTAAATGCTATATCAAGAGAGAGATGATGATATTGGAAAGTTTGATGCTAGAAGCGATGAAGGTATGTTTCTTGGTTATTCATTGAAAATCAAGGCTTATAGATTTTATAATCAAAGAGCTAAGACTATTATGAAAAGTGAAAATATGATAATTGATGAGAAATTTAGGATACAAGAGAAAATAGTTGATTACAATTTAGATCATGACGTTGTTACTAAGCTAAGGAATGATAAGGTATTTCTTGAGACTAACAATAATTTGTAGAATAAAGGAGAGCCAAGGCAAGAACAAAGCTCAGAACCTTTAGTAGAGCCAAGAGTTGAGATAGAAACTCCTACTTTAGCAAAGAATATGATAAAGAATCACCCATTTGAGTAGATTATCAAAAGCAAAGACAAAGGTTTGATGACAAGAAGCAGAGTCAATGAAGAACTATGCTTGATATCTCAAGTTGAGTAAAGATGATTATTGGAAACAAGCTATAAAAGATAAATTGGATTAGATAGTTAAAAATGAGACATGGGAATTGGTTCCAAGACTAGTAGACAAGAATGTAATAGGAACTAAATGGGTAGTCTGAAACAAGATGAATGAACAAGGTGAAGTTGTAAGGAACAAAGCAAGATTGGAATGTAAAGGTTACTCATAGAAATAAGGGATAATGTTGGTGTAAATAAGTATTTAATTATTACACTTTCCTTAAGTTTACATAGGTTAATACATTATTTTATTATTTCTTTGGTGAGACACTTAGAATTTTGCATACTCTTATGAGTTGTCATATTGACAACACTAGAGTAAGAAACTCTAATTCAACACATGGTGTCTACAACATAATTTTGCATGCTACACCCTTGTAGGCTTATTCTCTCATCATCTCAATTACTCTTGTGCTTAATGGAGGATAATCCACTCCTAGTGGACATGTGCTTAGTTGTGAGGCTTATCATAATGCTAACTCCTAGACATTCTAGATACATCTTCGAGCCCTTTTATATGCAGGCTCTCTTAGTGTACTTACACATCAATCAATTACATTAAATTAAATTCCATATTGTTGTTTCAATCATACTCTTTTGGTCTACTATTTTGCTTATACTTGAGTTCCTTGGTCTTGGGTGAATTTTTTCCTAAGGAAAATTCTTACATGGTATCAGAGCTATACCGAATTCTTACATGGTATCAGAGCTTGGGGAATTTCTCTTCACATAGTCATTCAAGATCATTCTTGCTTGAACACCTTGACCTAGATCCAAAAAATCCATAGATATTGGGAGTGTCTAGAGTCAAAGCAGACCTCACCATTCCATCTGGAGTGTCAATTCGATGAAAATTGACTATAAATTCACCTATGCTGGGCCATAGTCAAAATTGAAGGAACATTTTTTTGCAAACTGGCAACCCAACGGCCTGATTTGTGAAATTGGTATGATCATTTTAGATATATACATTTAATATTTAGATCTGCATTTTTTCATTTGCATCTCTACAATATTTTTTTGGATCTGCATTATTTTTTGAAATAATTTTGGCCATTGGGCTAGTTGGAGAGATTTTTGTAGGTAAAGATTGGAGCTTGCTAGTGCAAATCAAATATTTGTATCACATTCAGAAGGTCAAAAAGCCCCCAAATTAGATTTTGTTTCATCCAAATTGGACATTAGAAGCCAAATCTAGAGCCATTTGATTTTTGGAGGTGCAATGATGGTGATTTAGGAAAACTAATAATAAAGGTGATTTTCAAACAGTGATATCTCCCTCATACTGACTCCTTTTTGCGAGAATTTTTGTTTTGTTTTGGGGTAGAATTTCATGATTTGCACATTGGTGTAGGATGTTTGAGCTCTCTATTCTAGAATTTTTTTGCAAGCTGCAAATCTTGATTTTTTCCACTTCAAATGCTTAATATGGGCTCATCTGGACCCCAAATTAGGTTCCACTTTTTTCGAAAGTGAATATTTTTTTTTTCTACTTTCCATATCTATAGTTAGATTATAGGCTTCTATGGATAGAAATACTACTTTAAAAAATAGGCCCTAAATTGGCTATTATAAACAAACTACCTATAAAGTGCTTGAATCATCCACTGGGGGGCGGGTGGTTCTTTGTTTTTCTCTCTTGTATTTTGGGGCTTGCATTCATACATTGATCTCATGGAGGTTTGTTTCATGTGTTGGCATAGAGTTAGACCCCTATTGACAAAAAAGAACTATCATAAATAGAGTACTTTAATTATTGATCATCTAAGAAGTGAACATAAGGAAGTATTTCCTTATTTATGTTCCAAAAAATTGATCTTGGACACTAAAGAAAAACCACCTATTAATAAAATTTTGCATATCATTATATTTAGTATCAATTCTATTGGTTGGCCTATCATTAAAAAGCTCATTCACCCTTATGAAATGTGGATGGCTCTTTGGGAATAATATGGAGATCCACATGTTCCTCCATTTCTAGAGGACATTCTATCTTTAGTAGCTTTAGTATTGTTTCATTTAACTCCAGATGAGATCCCACCTCCTGATACTCCTATTGATTTTACTAATCTTGTTCCAGCCACAACTGCTCCTAATTTAGTGCAACAGGAAACATTATGTCTTCCTACTTTAGCTTCATGGGACAACTTCCTTCTAGACATTGAAGAGCTATTCATGGAGTCTCACATTGAATATGTGGGAGAAATTATCAATGATATTCATCTTCTCTTTGTTGAGGAAAATATTTCATCCATTTCCATAGCGATAAGGCTAGTACAACAGGTTACACCTAGTCTTCCAACTCAAATATTAGTGGATGACTTCTTGATAGATATTTTAGGTTTGTTCATGGAGTCACACATAGAAAATTTGGGAGACATCATTCATGAAATACATCTTCTCTTTGATATAGAATATCCTTCAATTGTCATGAGGGCTCACTTTGACCCTCTTGTCTATTCTCTCCATGATTAGTCTTCACAAGTTTATATGATTGTGGATCCTTATGTACAACAGTTGCAAGATTTCTCTTTATCATTTGAGGAGATAGTAAGTTCTTTGGGATAGGTTCTACATCCATCCTTACTATATTTGCACTCATTCTTTTCAACAATATTGGAAGGAGTGACCATCAACATTGACACAAGGATAGTTGAGTAGGTTTCAGAAACACCATACATTTTTGGGATTCTTTCCACACACAAGGGAAGCATCTCACTTGTACCTTTGTCATTGTTTCTTCCAAAGGGGAGGAACATTATTCAACATTCATGGACTAGCTTCTACCTTAGAGAAACTATCATTGATCGACACTCTTCATTTGGGGGGTACTACCTTGTCTCCTTCTTCTTCTCTTTTTTTTTTGGGGGGGGGGGCTTTTTCCTCTTATGAGGTTTTGTCCTTCTTCTCTTTTGTATATACTTGGTGTATATCATAATGGGGGGGGGGGTCTTGATTACTCCATCCATCCATGCATCTTATATTTTCATCTCTCTTTTTGGGGGAGGGTTTTTCCCATGAGGTCTTCCCTTTTTCTCCACTTTATGAGAGATTGCATTGTCTTTTGTACATGGGTACCTAACATGGCCTTTTAGTTAGGACCCATTATGCATTTCATCCTAGCTTTCATACGCTTAAGTGAATTCCCCTAAGTTGCACTTAAGGGGGGGTGTTGGTGTAAGTAATTATTTACTTATTACATTTTACTTAAGTTCACTTAGGTTAATGCTAATATTGCTATTAGGATTTAACTATGTGATTTTTGAGTCAAACTCATTGACCCATGTTTCATGAGTAGTGATTCAACATGAATCCATCTCTCATGAGAATAAATGGAACACTTAGTAATCATTGGATCTAGGTGATTCTCATTTGGTTCATAAGGTACAACACTTGGTGAAGGTTTTGCAAATGGGGTTGCAAGCTTTGGGTTTAACCATGGAGGAAACGCTGTAGTTAAGCGTGTTTAGGCTAGAGTAGTACTGGAATGGGTGATCTCTTGGGAAGTCCCAGTGCTTCACCCCTATGAGCATCATCTAGATCCAATGAGTGCTAAGTGTTTCATTTATTCTCGTGAGAGATGGATTCATGTTGAATCACTACTCATGAAACATGGGTCAATGAGTTTGACTCAAAAATCACACAGTTAAATCCTGATAGCAATATCACAATTTGACTTGCTATGGAAATTATCTCCTACTTATCAATTATTATTTCTTTGGTGAGACACTTAGGAGTTTGTGTACTCTTCTGAGTTGTCATGTTGACAACACTAGAGTAAGCAACTCTAATTCAACACATGGTGTCTACAACACTAGAATTTACATAATTAACTGAGTTTTCATGAAGACAACATAGTTGTGAGGCTTATCATAATGCTAACTCCTAGACATTCTAGATGCATCTTAGAGGCCCTTATATCTAGGTTCTCCTAGCGTACTTACATATCAATCAATTACATTGAATTGAATATCATATTGTTATTATGATCATACTCTTTTGGTCTACTATTGTGCTTGTGCTTGAGTTGCTTGGTCTTAGGTGAATTTTTTCCTAAGGAAAATTCTTACAGATAGATTATGAGGAGACTTATCCTCTAGTGGCTAGAATAGAAATAGTAAGATTATTCCTAGTTTATGTAGCATAGAAGAAATTCAAAGTGTATTAGATGGATGTCAAGTCAACATTTCTAAATAGAGAACTTGAAGAAGTGTACATTGAGCAATTTGAAGGAAGTCCTTTGATAGATGACAAGGTCATAGTATGTAGATTGAGGAAAGTATTGTATGGCTTGAAGCAAGCATCCAAAACTTGGTATGTAAGGTTGGACAAGCATTTGACAAAGCTTGGATATAGAAAAGGTATGACAAATAGTAATCTCTATTGAAAAGAAATTGATAATGGTTTAATAATTTTGGTTATATTTGTTGATGATATCATATTTGGAGGAAATGATAATGAAAATGAGAAGTTTGCTAAGGAGATGAAGAAAGAATTTGAAATGAGTATGATAGGAGAGATGAAATATTTTCTAGGATTACAGATCATACAAAATAAAAAAGAAAACTTTATCTCTTAGACTAAGTACTTGAAGGATTTACTAAATTTTTTTTGTTTGGAAACATGCAAACCCATTGGAAAACCTATGGTAACTAAACACAAGTTATATACAAAGGATTAGACACATACTATTGAGCAAAAAAGTATAGATCTATGATTAGAGGATTAAAATATCTAACTCACACAAGGAGGGGTATAGAAAATGTAGTTGGAATTGTTGCAATATTTCAAGCTGATCCTAGAGAAGCACATTATGTAGTAGTCAAAAGGATATTTAGATATCTAAAGGGAACATCTGAATTTAGATTATGGTATGATAGATCTAATGATTTCACTCTAAGTGCTTATACTTAATTTTTTTGGTTTGGAAACATGCAAACCCATTGGAACACCTATGGTAACTGGACAGAAGTTATCTACAAAGAATTAAACACATATTGTTGAGCAAAAAAGTATAGATCTATGATTAGAGGATTACAATATCTGGCTCACACAAGGTGGGATATAGAAAATGTAGTTGGAATTGTTGCAAGATTTCAAGCTAATCCTAGAGAAGCACATTATGTAGTAGTCAAAAGGATATTTAGATATCTAAAGGGAACATCTAAATTTAGATTATGGTATGATAGATCTAATGATTTCACTCTAAGTGCTTATATTGATGTAGATTGGGATAGTAGCATGGATGACAAAAAAAGCACTAGTGGTGAAGCCTTCTTTCTTGGAGGAAGATTGGCTTCTTGGCTAAGAAAGAAGTAGGATTATACATCACAAATTACAACAAAAGTAGAATATGTTGCAACAACAAACAATTACAATCAAGTCATTTAGATGAAGTAGATGTTGAAGGATATAAGCGTAGAAATCAATGATCCTATTGTGATACATTATGACAACACAAGAATGGTAAATACATCTAAGAATCTAGTGTTTTATTCTAAGACCAAGCACATTTCTATTAAGTATCATATGTTGAGAGAGAAAGTTGTAGAAAAGGAAATTATATTGGAGTATATGAGAACTAAAGAGAAGATTGTAGATATATTCACCAGGCCTTTTTCCAAAGAGACTTTTGAGTATTTACGAGGTATGCTTGGGTTTATGCCCCTTCCTACATCTGAGTAAAAGATGCAAGAGTACATAGGTCTAGTGTAACACAACACAATTGTTTTTTGGACTGAATGTTGATGCTTCCTCTATGGGGGAGTATCTATGATGGATAGATTCATCTAGGATTCTTGTTGGATGTCATTTTGAATAGTGTCTTTGGATACTTGAGCTAAGTAAGAATCAGTTGTTGTAGAGTTTGATGTAGTAAAGTTGGTTGCTAAAACCTTTGACATTGATGTCAATGGGGGAGAAGTTTGGCATGAAAAAAAAAAAGAATAATAGTTGGAAAATTTTGGTAGCATAACAGTTGGAGAAGTTTGGCATGAGTATAGTATGTTCAAAAGAAGTACAACATGCAATGATAATTTGATAGAAAGCACATTACGATATATCAATTGGGGAGAATAATTCATGAAAAGAATTTTAAAAGATGAAAAGTCTTTTGTTGGTATTCTTGGAACTAGATGTTTTTCATCTATGTTGCCATCAATGCCAGAGGGAGAGACTATTGCAAGAATGAATGTTGATGATATTCATATGGGGGAGTATTATAGATATGTTATTATGATGATATGTTACATTCATGACTAAGTTTGTCATTGATGTCAACATAGTAGTTTTTTGTGGTCTCTGATAGAAGAACAACAGAAAGATCAAGTTGGTATAGATAGCTAGCTGAGTACTATAACTATCTAAGATTATGAGAGACACTTCTAAGTATTTGGTATTTGGTGATGTCTATTTTGAGATAGAGTTTATAGAAGCATATTCTAGTAAACTTGTTATGTCTCTTAGCAGAGTTGATATTCTGAGGGTTGAGGTTGATCACATGAAGAAGACATGTTGATGATGATGTGGATAAGTTCACTCATCCTAATATTTTGTGTATAGAAAGTTATTAAAGTTGCAAGGTGAAAGATTAATGTTATCACTAAGTGAAACATGCCCTTAATTTGGTCCTATAATAATTAATTGAGAAGGTCTAACTATAAGAATTTTCCATAGGGAAAAATCACCCAAGATCAAGAAACTCAAGCATAATCACAAAATAGACCAAAGCATGATCAGAATAACAATATCAAATTGTATTCATGTAATGTCATATACATACACACTATGAGTGTCTATATATAAAGGCCTCTAAGATGCATCTAGAATGTCTCTAGAATGAGCTAGGAGATAAGCATTACAACTAAGCATATGTCCATCAGAAGTAGATTATTCTCCATTATGCATGAATGTATATACATCAATGAGACGATAAGTATGACAAGGTGTATTCATATAGAGATGTTGTTAAAACCATGTGCTTAATTTAGATGCCAACTCCTGTGTTGTAGACACCTTCTGCATAAGTTAGAGTGCTAACTCTTGTGTTGTCAAAAAGACAACTCATAAGAGTAAACATACTCCTAGGTGTCAAACTAATAAATAATAAAATAATGCACTATCCCAAGTAAACTTAAGTGTAATAAGTAAATACTTATTTACACCAACATGCCCCTTTAAGTGCAACTTAGGGGAATGGACTTAAGCTTACGAAAGCTAGGATGAAAATGCATGATGGGTCCTAGCTACTAGGCCATGTTAGGTACCCATGTACAAAAGTAATGAAATCTCTCAAAAAATGGAGAAAGAGGGAAAAACTCATGGAAAAAATCTTCTCCCAAAAAGAGAGATGAAAAGACAAGATGCATGGATAGATGGAGTAATCAAGACCCCCCCATTAGACCATGCATCATGTAAATACAATAGAGAAGTATGAGAAGGAAAAAACTCCATAAGAGGAAAAAGTCTGCCCCATAAGAGAGAAGGAGAAGAAGAATAAGAAGAAGAAAGTAGACAAGGTAGTACCTCCCCAAAATGTAGAATGTTGATCAGTTATAGTTGCTCCAAGATGAATGTAGAAGCTGATCCATGACTGTTGAATAATGTTCCTCCCTTTAGGAAAAACAATGTCTTAGGTACATATGAGATGTTTCCCCAATGTGTAGAGAGAATCCTAAAGATGAATGGTGTCTCTAAAAATTGCTCAACTATCCCTATTTTGATAATGACAATCACCCCTTCCAACACTACTAAAGAAAACATGTTCAGATCTAGCAAGGATGAATGTAGAGCATATCCCAAAGAACCATGTGTCTCCTCAAATGATGAAGAGACCTCCTACAATTTTTGTACATAAGGATCCACAATCATATCAAACTTATAATATTGATCATGTAGAGAATGGAAAAGAGGGTTAGAGTGTGCCCTTGCAACAACTGATGAAGGATCTTCTTCATCAAAGAGAAGATGTATATCACCAATGATGTCTTTCAAATTTGATATGCATGACTCCACAAACTAACCTGAAATATCTATTATGTAGTTTTCCTTTAATGTTGGAACTAGAAGACAAGGTGTACCCAACTATATTGAATTACATGAACCTATCACTATAGCAATGTATGTATGTGGAATGTGTTGATGTTGTGACCTTTTTCTGCATTTGTCAATAGGATTCCCAACCAATGAACCTACTGAATCACTATCACTGTTGTCACTATCAATTTCCATAATGTATGAAGTATGGAGAGGATTAGAGGATAAGCTAGGTGAACTTTCCTCAAAGTGAACATTCCTCTCTATGAATATCTCATGAGTTTTGGGATCCATAAGTCTATATGCCTTAACACTTTCATCATATCCAATAAAAGCACAAGGTCTTTTTGGTTGTGCCTTGTACTCCCTTGAATATATGTTTGCACACACTGGACAACCAAAAACTCTGAAGTGTTTCACAACTAGTTTTCTTCTGTACCATTCCTCAAAATGAGTTATTCTATATAAGACATTATGAGGAGATCTATTAAGGATGCGATTGCCACTACTTATAGCTTTGACATCAAGTGATGGATCAAGAGACTTAGCTTGAATCATGCAACTTGTCATTGACTGAAGAGTCCTAATCCTCATTTCTGCAACACTTATCTTTTGTGGACTAAATGGTACATGATTATGAAGATCAATACCCTCAAGTTGACAAAAGTCTCTAAGTCTTGAGTTTACATATCTACTTTCATTTTCCATATGTGAATTTATTTGATTACTTCTCAAGATATCTATTGAAGGCTAGAAACTTATCAAACACTTCATTCTTGTGATTAAGAAATTAGACCCATGTGTAGCATGAAAAGTCATCAATGAAAGTGAAGACATATCAAGCCTTGCTAATTGATGTCACTAAAAAAGGGCCTGCTAAAACTGTGTGAACTAACTCAAGAACAACTGATGCTTTCCAAGACTTTTGTTTGTCAAACTTTTCTTCTACATGCATATCCATTGAACAAGTTGAACAATCACCTGTAGAAAAGTTGATTGTTGGTAGAACTTTGACCATATTTTTTGAGCTTAGTTGGTGAAGATAGTGGAAGGAAAAATTTCCATACCACTCATGCCATAATTTACTTTGTGATATTGAAATTTTCAACAAGGCATGTGAAGGAGACTTAGGCACAAAGTGGGAGAAAGAATAAAGCCTCATGTCATGATTGACTTTACCCATTGCTACCAATGAATCATCCTTAAGATTTCACCCCATTATTTAATCAAGAAGGAACTCAACTTTATTGCCACCTCCATAGTGAGTGATTTGGTAAATTGAAAGGAGATTAGTGCTAAGGCTAGAAACATAGAGAATGTCTTTGAACTCTCCATTTTCCATCTCAACTTGTCCTTTCCCTTCAAATTCCACTTGTGTATTATTCCTTACAAAGATGTGAGGTACCTTAGACTACTTTAATGAATAAAAGTATCCTTTTGAAGAACCCATATGATATGAGGCACCCAAGTCAAGAATCCATTCCCTTGAAGAACTTGAATTTACCATAAATGCTTGCCCTTTTCCCTATGAAGTGGATGGATTTGAATCCTTGGAAGAATTTGGCACATTGATTTTGTTCTTCCTTAGTAAATTTTACAACTTGTCTATTCTCTTAGTCTTGCAATGATGCTCATCATGATTTGGTTTCTTGCAAAATGCACAAAATAATTTATCTTTCTTGTTGTTGTTTCCCTTCTTGTTGAAAGAAGAATTGCCTTGTTGTGAGGAGGAAGATTTTTGTGTCTCTAATTGTGATTTTGGCTTCCACTACTTTTTCTTGCTAATGGTAAAACCTTTTCCACCTTGGTTTGTTTGGTTCTCACTACTAGCCACCAATACTATAGACTTGGCTGACTTGAGAAATCCCATATCTATCAACTTGGATTTTTCAAATATCAATATTTCTGCAAATGCATCAAATGAAGGTTTAGTGAAGGCACTTCCCATGATCAACCTATAAGTTTTGTAACTCAAAAAAAAGGATGCATACTCGGAAGGTAGCCTCTTCAAGATGTGATGAATCAATCTATCATCCTTTATGAGATTACCACAATCCTTAAGTAGCACTTTTAATTCATTGGCTTTGTTGACATAGTCTTGAATTATGTCAAAATTCTGAAGATCCAAGAGAAGTAGATCATCCTCAATTTGTAATCCCTTTTCCTCATCCACCTTACCATACAAATCTTCAAGTTTTTCCCAAGCACTCTTGGCATCCTTGAAGCTGGAAATGTGGAATAAGAGATCTCTATGAACACAACTCCTTATATTCCTAAAGCCTAGTTGTCTTTATGTTGCCAATCAACTAATGTAGTAGCATTAGTGGGTTTTACAATTGTACTATCAGCATATAGATTTAAACCCTTTTCCATTAGTCTACTCCATACAATATCTTTCCATGTAGTATAATTATGTGAAGTTAAAAGTGGAGTTTTAGGAGAACCCATGATGCAAAAAATTTAAAAAGTACAAGAGAGAAAGAGAGACACAAGAACACAAGACACCCCCCCCTATTTACTCAATCAAAGAACCCTCTTAAAAATGATGCTTTTGGCACTTTATATGTAGTGCATTTACAATAGGAAAATGGACAAAACTGGACTTTTAATTTTTTTATTTACAACCTCCTTTTGAAGTTCAAATTTGGTACTTAGCACTATAGCTCAGATATACAACAATTTTGAAGGTTAATAAAAGTAATACAATGCAACAAAGAACCTATTTCTAAAAGAGGTATTTCTATCCACACAAGCCTATAATCTAATTATAGATCTAGGAAGTAGACACAATATTAAGCACTTTAAAAAAAAATAGAACCTAAATATGTGTCCAGATGAGCCCAAACTAAGCCTTTGAAGTTGCAAAAATTGGAATTTATGATTTGTAGAAAAAATTAGGAATAAAGATCTCAAACATCCTGCACCAATGTGTAGGTCATGAAATTCTACCCCAAAAAAATAAAAAAATGCAAGGAAAAAGGAGTCCGTATGAGGGAGATATCACTATTTGAAAATCACCTTTGTAATTATTTTTCCTAAATCACTATCATCACAGCTCCAAAAATCAATTGATCTAGATTTCACCTTAGATATCTGATTTTGATGAAAGAAAAGTCAATTTGTGGGTTTTGTGACCTTTTGAATATGATGCCTATATCTGATTTGCACCAAAAAGCTCCAATCTTTTCCTACAAAAAAAATCTCTCCTACTAGCCTAATGGCCAATTTTTTTTGCAAAATTTTGGAAATAAATTGCAAATCTAAAAAGAAATTGCAAATCTAAAAGGAGAAGCAAAAAAAAAAATGCAAATCTAAAAATTAAATGCACAGATATGAAATGATCATACCCATTCGACAAATTAGGCCTTCAGGTGTCGATTTGCAAAAAAAAATTGCCTCAATTTTGACTATGGTATAGGGTAGGAAAATTTATAGTCAAAATTGACTAAATCAATGCTCTAGATGCAATGTTGAGGTCCTCTTTGGCTCTAGACACTCCCAATGACTATGATACTATAGATCTGAATCATCTTCTTTTGATGGATATGTGAAGAGAAGCTCCCTCAGCTCTGATACCATGTAAGAATTTTCCTTAGGGAAAAATCACCGAAGATCAAGGAACTCAAGCACAAGTATAGAATAGACCAAAGTATGATCAGAATAACAATATCAAATTGTAATCATGTAATGTCATATACATACACACTAGGAGTGCCCATATATAAAGGCCTCTAAGATGCATCTAGAATGTCTCTAGAATGAGCTAGGAGATAAGCATTAAAACTAAGTATACATCCACAAGAAGTGGATTATCCTCCAATATTGTGAATGAATACGAGTACATCAATGAGAGGATAAATATGATATGGTGTATCTCATATAGAAATGTTGTAGACACCATGTGCTTAAATTAGATGATAACTCCTGTGTTATAGACAAATTAGAATGCTAACTACTATATTTTCAACAAGATAAATCATAAGAGTATGCATACTCCTAGGTGTCAAACTAATAAATAATTAAATAATTCATTGACCTAAGTAAACTTAAGTAAAGTGTAATAAGTAAATACTTATTTATAGCAACACTAACAATTGACTCAGGGAATTATTTTATGGATTCAATATAAAGGAATGACATTTTCCTTTATCAAGGATGTCATATGAATGCCATGAATTATATTGATGCAAAGTAATTATAAGCAGAGAGAGAGAGAGAGAGAGAGAGAGAGAGAGAGAGAGAGAGAGAGAGAGAGAGAGAGAGAGAGATGAATGTGAAGTTGAGTAGAATAGTGCAAAAGTGAAGGAAATTTCATTGTTGAGGTTTTGCTAAGTGATCAAAGGTTTGATATTTGGATCCAAGGTTTGTGACCTAGTCTACAAGGTCTAACATTGATTGGTTTGGTTGATACAACAAGGAAAGTAGTACATAATAGTAAATTACATGTTTGAGCAATGAGCTCTTCTTACAGTTAAAATTTCATGTTTAGGCAATGGGCTCATCTTGCATACATTATACTACAACTCCTAACAGAGTTGGAATAGCTCCTAATAGGGTTGGAATCTTCTAGCAGGGATTTAAAGTCTTTTAACATGGACTCTATGTACTAAATGTTGTAATAGAATCATAATAGCCTGCCCATCCTCTAACAAGGAATATTTATATTAGTACATCATCTTGTGGGCATCATTCCCACTAGGGTTTTCCCTCTAATCAAGGATTTCCCTAGTTAACATATGTGGTGTAATTGTCTACGTGCATCTTATTATGGTAATTGTTTAGTTTGGTTGAATGGTTAAGTTCTTTTAAAGAAGATAAATGTTTTAATTTTAAAATAATTGATTCACCCCCGCTTTCGTCGCACTATTCTTTCTAACAACTTTATTATCTCATCTTTATATGATTAATAATAAGGATTTTTATTCATATATGATCAATGGGTGGATGCTATGATGTTATAGCCATATCTTCATTTAGAATCATACTTCATGTTTTCTTAACGATGATAAATAAAGGATGCCATCTTAAGGACATGGAAGATTATGGAATTATTGTTTATTACCAAAGTCATGATTCACATACTAATAAGTGGGTTTTGAGGATCCAAATAATTATTACACTTGATAACATGTGACGTTGATGTTTGGAACATAATTTATTTCTATGCTAATGAAGGTACTTGATATCTTCAACCCTAGCTCACATCACTTGATATCAATTCTCTTGTGCGCTTACTTGAAGCTAGATAGGAGAATCATCATATATATAAGACTTCACAATTTTCCTTGATAAGACCTAGATGCTATTGAATTTATTGAAACAGAATACAAATTACCTTCTTGACATTCTAACTATTATGTACAATTTTCCAATTTCTATTTAGTATCTCGCTTGAAGTTCTCAAGGTCTTCCACCCCTTGACCACATATGTGTTTCATTGCTATCTCATTCTTAGGTTAACAATGAGGGCAACACAAATCCAAATGATGTACTTTCTAATTTTTTGATTGAATCAAAATTTAGTCTAAGGTTTTTCCCTTCATAAAAAGTTGATTCTTCCATACAACTTGATGATTAGTTATGAAAAGTGATGGGACTCAAAATTGCATTCCCATTTTGAGTACCATTCTAAATTTTGAGCTCCTCTAAGAGCTTTTTGTGCATGTGTACCTAGTAATCTTTTGAGGCTTATGAGGTGTGTTTTATGTTAACACCTTGCATTCAGCATATTCGTGCATCCTATAATGATAAATGGTCATTTTGAGTCTTTTTGTGAAGCATCATTTTGAGAAATGTTTAGATCTACATTTTTCTCGAAGTGTCAAATAGCAATAGGGGGCCAAGTTTACATTTAAATATCTTGCACTTGGCAAATTTTCATGACTCACTAGTTTGGGAGTCTTTAATATGAATATCAAAGACCTATGTTTCAGTTTTCAAGTTGTTTTTATATGTTTTTTATTAGGTTTTGAATCCCTCAAAGTTGGTTGTTTTTTGTTGTCATATCAATGCAAATTTCTTAGAATTTTGGGATGCCCTATTTGACTAGTTATAAATTTGACCTAGTTGACAGAAATGAGAAAATTACTTTTCATTGTATTCTAGAGGTCAAAAACTTGCTATGATATATATTTTAGCTTATGACGAATCTGTTTGACTAGTTTTTAAACATGATTCCAAATGCAATTTGTAAAGTTTCTACTAGTGTCAAAAAGTGTGAATTAACTAGTATCCCTGTTCGGGATGTCATGACTCTATATCTATGATAGATGAGATCAAATGGTTTGTACCACTATGTTATACTCTGAAAATACTATAAGTGTGCCAATTTTTGACTCTTGACCAATCCATATGGAAACTTTCCTAGGTCCATTCTCTTTTAGCAAATCACTTTTCTACCACTATTCCCAGTTCTACAAATCCAAGTACCCCATGTCATGCCACAATTCAATGAGGCAAAAACACAACTTTATAATTTTATTTTTTTAATATTTATTAATGTAGTAATGTGGGGAAAGTAGTATCAATAATAGTATGGGTAGATTATTATTATATTAAGGTTATGATTCATGAGTTTTGGGAGTGTTAGTATAATATAGGTAAATTTTAATTGAATCAATTTTGTATATAGGATGTATAGATTAGATGGTTTTATTTTTATTTTATTTTTGATATATAAGAATAAATATATATTAAGGGATTGATTTTGACTAGTTTATTTCATTTTTAAATTTGAATTTAAGGATTGTATAATTAGGATTATAGTTTAGCTGATGGTATCTTGATTTTTGCATTTTAAAAGAAATTAAGGAGATGATATGTATACATTTATACAATTTATTTGAGATGTTTGATTTAATTACCTTGATTATAGATGCTTGGGAAAACATTAAATATAAATGTATATTGATCTTTTAGATTATAGTAAAATATTAATAATGTTAATAAAAATAATAAATGATTTGTTTCTTGCACAAATGTAGTAAATTTAATTTTGTTAGTATCAAAGAATGATATTTTTAGCAATTGAAATAAAAGATGTATAGGTGTCTAAATATAATAATTAGAATAATAAATAAATTTTAAAATAAAAATAAAAATTAAACAATGCATATATCCTCTATAGTAAGCATCTAACAATATTGTAAGAATTTTCCTAAGGGCAAAATTCACCCAGGAACTAATAACTCAAACACAAGCACACAGTAGACCAAAAATGGATATGATCAATTAATTAGAGTATATTCGAATACATTGCTCTATTTAGAATGTGATGTTCAACACACTAGGAGTGCCTGTATATAAAGGCCTCTTAGGAAGCATCTAGAATGTCTCTAGAAACAACTAGGAGATAAGACAACTAAGCACCTTATACAACATTCTAGATGACTGGGTAAGAATGACAAAGTGTCATATGTGTGTAGAAGATTCTCGTGTTATAGACAACATGTGCTTAAAAGAGGTGCGGACCCCTATTATGTCATCAAGACAACTCACAAGAGTGCACAAACTCCTAAGTGTCTCACAAATAAAAATAATGAAATAATGCAAAATAATTAAATAATGCATTAACCTAAGTAAACTTAAGTAAGTGTAATAAGTAAATACTTATTTATACCAACAACCCCCCTTAAGTGCAACTTAGAGGAATGCCCTTAAGCTTAAAAAACTAGGATGAAATGCATAATGGGTCCCGGCTACTAGGCCATGTTAGGCACCCATGTACATAATGAAAATGCAATCTCTCATAAAGCGGGGAAAGAGGGAAAACCTCATGGGAAAAACCCTCCCCCAAAAAGAGAGATAAATATGGATGCATGGATGGATGGAGTAATCAAGACCCCCCCATTATGACATACATCCATGTATATACAAGAAAGAATGGATAAGGAAAAAACCTCCTTTGAGGAAAAAGCCCCCCCCAAAAAAGAGAAGGATACAAGGTAGTCCCCCCCCCCCCCCCCCCCACTTAAAAGTAGTGTGCCAATTAGTGAAGAATGCTGCTATGTAGAAGCTAATCCATGACCTCTGTATGATGTTCCTCCCCTTTGGAAGAAACAAAGGCAAGGGTACTTGTGAGATGTGTCCCCTGTGTGGAGAAGGAATCTCTATGATGACTAGTATCTCTAAAACCTGTTCAAAAGTCCCTATGTTGATACTGATGATGGCTTCCTCCAAAACTATTGAAGAGAAGAGAAGATTGAACAAGGAAGGAGGTAGAACCTATCTCAGGAAACCAATAGTCTTCTCAACTAATGATGAGACCTCCTGTAGATGCTATAAAGAAGAATCCACAATCATGCTAATCTAGAAGGATTGATCATGTAGAGCATGGAGTTGAGGTTCAGAGTGGGCCCTCACAAAAAATGTAGAAGACTCCTCAGTAAAGAGAAGTGAGAAATTATCATAAAAGTCTCCCATGTCTACTGTGTGTGACTCCAAGAATAGAGCTGAAATGTCTGGCAAAAAATCATCACCTAGAAGACCATGAGTAACCTGCAGTGTTGAAGTACACGAATCTATCACTATGGCAAAAGATAGAGTATCCACCTTAAATAGAAGATGGATGTCCTCAAGAATATCTCCCACATCTTCAATGTGAGACTCCACAAACAACTGTGTAATGTCTAAAAGGAAGTCTTCACATGAAGGCAGAGTAGGAAGACATAAAGTATCCTACTGCACTGATTTTGAAGCATCTGTGGCTGAAATAAGATCAGTAGGAGCAACAAGAGCTGGAGGTGTGATCTCATCTAAAGAGGAGTCAACTACAACTAGAGGAAGAAGATCTTTTGGGAATGGAGGAATACCTGGATCTCCATAATGCTCCCAAAGATACATCCAAAAAATATATGGATCAGATGAATTAATTTTGATCAGCTTTTTTAGAACTTTATATTCCATATGTAAATAGAGAGTATGCCAAATGATGTCACGTTGATCAAAAGTAAACTCAAGATCTAGTGCATAGGGCAGTGTTGACGAAGATATTTGATAGCAAGTTGAATCCATTCATGATAGTTGTGTGGGGCCAATTCAATCAAATCTAACTCTTCCATAATGGACTAATCAAAGAAACCTCCAAAATATCAAAGAACCCCCTTGAAAAAGATGTTGTTGGCACTTGAAAGACACTTGCCAATTTAGGGCCTATTTTTGAAAGTAGTATTTTTGTCTACTAAACCTATAACGTGATTGTAGATCTAGAAAGTAGACAAAAAAAATGCACTTTCAAAAAAAATGGAACCTAATTTGGAGTCTAGATTGATGGGGGTGGATGGATTGGATCCACGATGATAATAAAACACATAATACACAGTACAGGCACTTACAAAAATTATATACTCATTTTAGTGCCTGATTCTTGATATCAAAATACATTAAATTGTGCCTCTTTTATAGAGGTCTTTGATTATTTCCAGAAACATCTAAATTAGCCGACATAGGAGAAATAAACTTTTCTAGAACTATCTATGACTTCTAGAACTTTACCTAATCCTATACGACTTCTAGAACTTTACCTAACCCTATTTGATAATCCTCTTGGAATTTCTAGAATCTTCTACAATTCATTTGAGTTGAAATTACACATTCCAACACTCCCCCTTAATTTCAACCTCAAATGTTATTAAATAAAAATTCCAAAATGCTTTCTTTTGCCGAATGCCAAAATGCCATTTTCCAATAATAATGCCTTTGTTAATGCATGCCTATCACTTGCCTCATCTACCACAAATGACAAAAAAAATTTCCTTCTTCGATGCCATGCCAATAACCTTTTTATGCCTTGATGCCATGCTAAAAACCTATTTCTTCTTTGACTTGCTCTAATCCTTTTCCAAATGTTGTTGCATTTCTTCTTACTCTTGAACATTTATACTTAAACAGACTTTTGATCACACTTGTAATCTTCTACCAACCCAATCCATAGCTCCATCCACAATTAATTTTGATACAACCTGCCATAAAATCTTTATTGCACTCTTTATTCCAATATCTCTTTTCACAATGTGTTGGTGTTTGAAAATGTTACCCATTTCCAATTACCTTGATGAGAACAAGATGCATCTAGGGGCAGCTAACTCCCATTATCAACACATCCATTCAAAATGTAGGCCAACTATAAGGCTATACTCCTTTTGCACTTCAGGCTCTGCAAAACCTAGGCAGGTGAACCTATAGATTCCTTATATGGTACCAGTTATCAAAGCATACACTAAATCTAATACAAAGCAGACAAAAACCCTTATTTCTCCTAATAACTTATGAAATAACATATATCTATAGTAGCTAGATGCAAAACAATGAAATTCATAGGCTGAGTGAGGGCATTCTATTTATAGCTCTTCAACATGAAAGGGAAATTCATTTGATTAAAGATGTTGATTCAACAAAGCCTCAAAAATGTAACAGTATAACCAATGATCCTATAAATGATCAGTGCCTAATCCATTGGGTAATTCCATGAATTTAAAACATACATCTATGATGTCAGGACATATCTCATATACCCAGATATCATTTCTATCCAACCACCTTGTGATTCAGACATCAATGTTCATTCAGGTCTCATTTTCACAAAATATCCTTCTCAAACAACCAGTAACCTTGTTTAAACATATCGAGCATTTACTTGGCCCTTTGGTCCAACAGAAAAATACATCAAACATACAACCTGAAAGGGATGCAAATGGGTCTCAAATCTTTGTTCCAAAACCACATAAGACTTACAGATTACTGAGACAAGAGACAAGAACCAGAACAAAACTAGTGAGATTGTTTCTCATATGTATTCATTTCCTTGAAACTATACATTCAGATGCATAAAATTAAAACATGAAACAACCTAATATCTCAAAACTATCTATATTATCTCTACAATGCTATTCACATGAGAGTTCTGCTGAAGAAAAATGGTGTCAGAGTCATGGAAACATGTCAAAATACTGGAACCAATGGTCTCATAGTGCAAAAACTGGAATCCCTCATGGTATCATAGCAATGAACTTTCTCTTCATAGAAACTGGGACCCCATCCAAAAGAAGAAAGAAAGAAAAAGCTTGCAAAAAAGGAATTCCCGGATCTGATATGCAATTGTCAGGTGTCCACTTGAAATCCAATCCTCTGTAACTGAAAAACCTCTTTCTTCCCTCTCTCTATCAACTGGTAGATCAAATCTTCATCATTATACCTCTCAAAGGCATCAAAATATTTGAAAAAGTAATGATGAAAAGATGCAACTGATTCTTGATGCATTCATGGTAAGAAGTGAAAAACCAGTTACAATGTGATTTCAAGAAGCTAAGGAAACAACCTCAAATTGATTTTCTTCACTTTAAGATTGCAACTGACTACTAAAACTGTACTCTAACCAATCTTAATCATCAATGAAGAACTCAGCCTGTTATGTCGCCAATGCCCTGAATTTTACAAATTGACCTGTAACTCAAATTGATGAACACCTGTGTAAGAACCGACTTCATATTTGGAAAATTTGTTTCTTCCCAGTTTCGGCGATATATAATATCACATATCTAGCCTCCTAGAAACCCATTTAATCTCGATCTAAAAAATGACTCCCTCGCCTAAAAAATATGCCCAGGTCTGCACACTTTGTTTTCAAAATTTTTGAAAAATTTAAAAATACTTCTAAAGTCAAAACTTTAGAATATGCCCTCTTACAAATAAAAAAAAAAAACCTGAACGTGATTTGAAAATTGGGAAACAATAAAAAATTATTATTTTATTTGCCTTCATATTTCCCTCTCCTTCCATCTGGGTCAACTCTAGGTTTGACCAATGCCATGTGGCACATTCTAATTGGACAACTGATCTGCATCACCTACCACGTGTTGTCTCTTCACTACCTCGCCATGCTTAACTAGTGAGCAACTTCGATTAGTGAGGTAATGCGAACCGTCAGATCTGCCACGTGGTACAATCTGGTGCACTCCTGCCATTTGCCCACCACATCACTGTCCATTTACTCTGTTACCACCACTTGTCACCATCTGATTCGCTGATGGAATTGCACATGGGACCCACGTTGCATTCTGACCCTTGCCAGATTTTTTGAAATTTTTCGATGACTCGCTACCTCGTTAGCTGGATTTTCGAGAAATTTTTTGCTAGGGAGGTAGCGACTAGCCGGATTTCTTACTTTTCTGGTGACCTTTCCTAGTGGTCTACTTTGTTAAAATTTATTGCTTTTGTCTTATCCAGCTAGCCAACCACAGGCCCCACCTGCGCATGTCTTGCCTCACGAAAGCACCTTTCTTTGTGACACAATGCAGTGGGAGTGTCTTTCTATTTGAACATTTAAAAAGTTTCCTGTCTGCCCGATGTGGGATAATTATATCTCATTGTTCTTTGGCCAGCAACGTCTTTTCTCATGCATGAGTTTTAGCTTTTATCTTAGCTGCTCCAAACAACTCCCATTTTTAATGTTGTGGCACTTCTTTAACTGATGACGCCCCCGTTTTAACTTATTTCCATCTATTTCTAATGCTGACTGATTCATTTTTCACTATGTTTGGCTTGCTACCTCTGCAAAACGTGGAGCTCCTGTTTGGCGCAGACTCCTCTTTGGCGTGGCCTTGCTTTACAAGGAATGGACGTTTTTCATTTAAAACTGCCCTCACGCATGAGTTTTCTCCATTACAATGGCCGACTTCATTGAATTTTGTGGACGTTCTGCCTCCTCTTTTGTCTTAGCCGCTCCCCTGCTCACAAAACATAAAGTACTGAAACTCTTATGTGCAGCCAATGGGAGAACAGGTTTTTGCTTTGTTTTGCTTTAAAACTTGCAACTTCTTTGCCTAGCGTGGTCTACCTGGGCATGAGTTACCTTCTGTGTTCGCAATCTGCCTCTAAACTTGGTGCTTCTGCCCTTTTTTTAACTGGTGGCTTTCTTTTGTTAAGCGCATGCCATTCTTTGAATTTGAATGCTGTAAATTAGGTCCAAGCCTTTTTGGATTATAAGTTGTTGGTTGACATTTTTTTGCTAAGAAGAATCAGAAGCCTCGGACTTGGCAGGCTCTAATATAGAGAGATATTTTTGTTTTTGCCCTTTTAAATGCCAACTGCGATCTATAATTCATAATAAGTGTCCAGCCTACCATATGTAATTTTTCCTTTGATGAGAAGAATCTGTTCTATCTTCAAACTCAAAACTAAGAATCCATGGTTAGAATCGTTTCTAGCATATAATCTTCAAACAGGCAGTGATGTTTCTAAATGCACGTCTCATAGCAACAATGAGCACACACTCAAATACCTTTTCAGAAATCCTCACAAATCAATTGCACTCATTTTAACTTTCAATCTACAAATATGGGTTTTCTTCGATGGCGCCTTTCAATGTGGACTGCGGCTTCCTAAGTGGGCTTTATAAGCCGCCTTCTTCTTCTTCAAGGTTGGAGCAACTTCCTCTATGCATGGAGAGTGCACTACAGTCAACATCTTCAAAGAATAAGTTGCTTGACAAGGCACCATAGGAATACACTATTATTATCTTGTGCCATATCAAAGGCTGGTTAGAAACTGGTGATATCCAATTCATCATATGTGAATTATCATTATAATAGGTATTTATCCTTTCTCCAACCAAACCAATGTGATTTGTACATAACTCTCATGAAAAACCACGAGTGGCATCTTTAAAAACCTTTAGGTTGTTGCATTTCTTATTCCTGCGCTCTTTTCTACCCAATGTGATCCCAAATTCGCCAATCCAACCATCATACTCAAGATAGCTATATTATTCTCCCAAGGCTTAGCGGAAAGGGGTTCTCAACATAGAAGCCTGGAAATGTTCTATGGTCAATTTGCAACATTTTTTTATAATAAGATATCCTTTATTTCACCTCTAAAAACCTTGTCAATTTGACAAAATTAGTCGAGCTCCAAAGTGGGTCCGGCTAAATTTTTTTTTGTTTCTAAAAAAATAAAATCTCATATTGATCCCCTAACCATCTGATACTGACAGGAATCAAATTCAACTACTGATTAATCAATCCTATAGCTCATTTTACATAATTTACCAACTGTGATTTTCTGCTAACAGGGCCTGCCGACTGGCTTTAAAAACTGATCCAAACACTTGACTAGGCTCTGAAACTGGCACATTGACTCTTTGTTCTGCATATTTTCACCCTATTAGATCTCATCTCATGACAAAATCCAGGTCAAAAGATATTGACCATCAAAATTGCCTTCTCAGATTTATCTGCAAACAAACATGTCAGAAAATAACAAACTAGGCTCGGAGTTGACCTTGAAAACTGGGCAAATTAGCACATGGGAAAACGAAAACTGGGACACTCAATCTTTGTCATGAGGACATTACGGATCTATGATTTAGGCTCATGATGAATAATAGGGCACAAATGGCGATCAGTCAAAGTGGGCTACTCAGAAATTTGCGAACTGGACATGCTGACAGAAAGCATTTTTTGCGAATGGAATTGACTTGGAAAAGTGTGCAAATGGATTTTTCATAACTTGAAAACTAGCACACTTAAAGTGCTTTTAGTATAGAACACAAGGAAACCAACCATTTGATCACACCTATCATAGATCAGGAGATATGATGTCTTGAACAGGGTTTGCAATCAATCTGCAACTATTGACACCAGTTAAAACTTATAAATTACGTTTGGAATCATGCTTGAAAAATTGACCAAACGGATTTGTCATAAGCTAAAACTTGAAACATAACAACTTTTTGACATCTAAAATGCAACACAAAAGGAATTTTCTCATTTGGGTCAACTGGTCAAAAGTTATTGCACGTCAAACAGGGCTTCCCAGAATTAGGTGCAAAGTGCAAAAGCATGAAAATAGTAACTGACCAACTTTGAGGGATTCAAAACCTATTCAAACGAACTCAAAACAACTCAAAATCTAAAACATAGGTTCTTGAGTATGGACACAAGATCATCTCAAAGTGGCAAGTCATGACACAATTCTGGGCAAAAGATATTCGAGTTCAAACACAACCTCCTGTCACTGTTTGACACTTTGGTGAAAATGTAAAAATGATATTAGCTCAAAACAGAACTTTGCCAAATGACTCAGAAACTCAATCTAACTTCATGAAATGCTTAGGCATGCTGAATAAAAGGTGCTAGAAGCATTAAACACCTTAGGGGTCAATTATGGACAATCGGGTACAACCAGGAACATATGCATTTTTAAAAGCGTTTAAGGGCTTGATTTTTTCAATGGTGCTCAAAATCGGGAAGGCAATTTTGAGCGCCAATAGTGGCTCTATCTGGGGATGCATGCCCCTTGTGGGCATGGCAAGATTTCAGATCTCTAGGATAAGAAGACCACATACTTGACAGCAAAAAACTTCTCGAACAGCGTTATTGAAAATAGGGAAACTACTCTTAACTATGTACAAGAGATGGCCCTAGGCCACTGAAAAGTTTTGGAAATTTTTACCTGTGTCATATACCTAATTTTCATTCACATCCTTCTAAGGCAAACTAAAACTCTCTTTATAATTTGTTTCACCAATCAAATCAGCATATTGAAACAAATAACTCAGCAAAACAAAGCAACTTTTGTCATTCTCATAGTGCATATAAAAATCAAAGGCTATTTCCTCTTCATGCTCACTATGAGAAAAAGCATCAACATGCTCATGACTATACAAACTGAACTGAGAATTAAAATCCAACAATGATTCATGCATGCTTATCGGAAACACAAAAACTTCATAATCTACATCATTCACCAAGTTGCAAACACCAAAAACTTGCAACTCACCTTATGTCTCCAGCTACAAAGAGTATTTGGAATCCAATTGTTGCCTACTTGTAGCTGTATCATTCACTAAATCAGATTCATCCTTCATTGAAACCTCTTCACACTCAAAACATCGATTAGTCACCATACATGAAAATTCATTCTGAAAGTGTTGATCCAAACTATGCTGATCATTATCGCTTTCTTCATTAGACTGAATGTCAAAATATACCTTGAACTTATATTAAATGACTTATCAACACATGAAGAAAATCTATAATCTGATTGACAACCTTCACTATTTTCCTCCTCATCATATGAAAAATCAAAAAAAAAAGTTCAGCAAGATCAACATGAAAAGAACCTAAAATGGCATTAACCTTCCCTTCATTAACATTCCCTAAATCCAGTAAATCGTCATGTGCAAAAACATTTGAGGTTCTATTATATACACCTCCAAAGTCTAATCAAGATTGTTCGGATTCTACCTCTTTTTCCACATCAAACTTTGGGGAATTGATTTGACTGAATGAGAAAGTATTATGAGAAAACATATGAAGATCCTTAGAGATACTTACATGCTTTTCAAACTCACAAGCCAAAAAAATAGAGATTTCATCAGAGCTCAAGAAGATTGCCTCGCAAATATTCTCCTGGCTGTGATTGTCATTTGGATAACATGAAGAACTTACAACAGGCAGATGATTAGTCTAACGATCTGGAAAATCAAAATTATTACAACATTCTTTCTTATCATGGCAATCATTCCCCTTAATGCTGTTACAACTTTCTTCAACTTCATATGTATTGTAACTTAATTTATCTTCTCTTTTATATCCATATTTTTTTATGTTGATTGCTATTAACTGATTCATTAACATTTGAATCCACCTCTTCACAATCGGAAGACATATTATCTTGCTCTATGGACTCATTGGATTCATTACTACCTTGGCTTTCAGCACACTCATTATCATTAGGAGATATTTCATGAAATCTATAATCATCATCTTCCATCTCCTCAATGAATTTTTCAATTTGCAAAATTCTTTGTAATCTTATAGGTGCTGGCCAATCTACTGAATTAGGTACTAGAACATCAAGGAAAATATTTGGCAGGGAAGATTCCTCAGGTCTACAATGAAAAGGCATCTTACTGATTACTGACTTAAGCCTTAAATAACATTGTTCGACACTTAGACCTTGAGTACTACCTACTTCAGTTCTTATAATATTGATAATCCTTTTGTAAACCATTGTATTCAACATAGCAATGTTATTATTCACAGTTTCCAGATTCTCAGAATTTGGCAACCTAATCTCAGATCTGAGATCTGACTCCAAATCTCACTCCATTATAAAAAAAAAATTCTACCTCTTCTTTCTAGTGCTGAAAATCACTGAATAGAGGCAACTTTTTTAAACACTTGACTTCCATGAAAAGAAGCATGAAAATCAAAATACCTCCAATGCTGATGCTGAACTTCGATCTGCTGATTTGGCACAGGTGCAAGATTGGAATTCCTTCACACCACTGATCAAACTTTGTAGAGTCGCCACCTCTTTTCAAGAGGATAAAGAGATCACTGCTATGATCTACTTTTTACATTTCAATTTCTTTATAACAGTAGATTTCAAACCAGCACTTAAAAACTTCTCAAGAATTTGAAACTCCTTTTCAAGAAATTACCAAAAGCTTCAGATCTGCCCATACAACTGAAAGTCCTTCAAAATTTTGCAATGAAATCAACTAGGAACAAACTGGTATAGAGATTTGAGAGTCACCACTCACACTTGGTGAGAAATAAAACATAATTTGTCACTTGACAAATCTGAACCAGACCCTCAATGTAGGAGAAACTTGCAGATCATTGACATCCTGAAAAGAATTTACACTTTATAAACGAATTCTTGACTCTAAAACTTTCTCAATAGTATTGGCAAACTAGACTGATTGAAGATAGACCTATGACAGTCATAGAACACAATTTTCATCCAATTTTACAACCTACTGCTGATGATGAATAAAGCTTAACTAGGGAACATGAAACTTCAGCAAAGAAAAGGGAACACATCTTGCTCTAGATTTGCTATATACAATCTGTTTCATGGCAGAGATTTTTATTATTTCTATATGCAATTCCCCAACAGAGTCGCCATCTTGTTGGTGTTTGAAAATGTTACCCATTTCCAATTACCCTGATGAGAACAAGATGCATCTAGGGGCAGCTAACTCCCATTATCAACACATCCATTCAGACACCAGGCCAACTATAAGGCTATACTCCTTCTGCACTTTAGGGTCTGCAAAACCTAGGCGGGTGAACCTATAGATTCCTTATATGGTACCAGTTATCAAAGCATACACTGAATCTAATACAAAGCAGAAAGAAACCCTTATTTCTCCTAATAACTTATGAAATAACATATATCTGCAGTAGCTAGATGCAAAACAATGAAATTCATAGGTTGAGTGAGGGCATTCTATTTATAGCTCTTCAACATGAAAGGGAAATTCATTTGATTAAAGATGTTGATTCAACAAAACCTCAAAAATGCAACAATATAACCAGTGATCCTATAAATGATCAGTGCCTAATCCATTGGGCAATTCCATGAATTTAAAACATACATCTGTGACGTCAGGACATATCTCATATACCCAGACATCAAATCTATCCAACTGCCTTGTGATTCAGACATCAATGTTCATTCAGGTCTCATTCTCACAAAATATCCTTCTCAAACAACCAATAACCTTGTTTAAACATATCAAGCATTTACTTGGCCCTTTGGTCCAACAGCAAAATACATCAAACATACAACATGAAAGGGATGCAAATGGGTCTCAAATCTTTGTTCCAAAACCACATAAGACTTACAGATTGCCGAGATAGGACACAAGAACCAGAACAAAACTAGTGAGATTGTTGCTCATATGTATTCATTTCCTTGAAACTATGCATTTAGATGCATAAAATTAAAACATGAAACAACCTAATATCTCAAAACTATCTATATTATCTCTACAATGCTGTTCACATGAGAGTTCCGCTGAAGAAAAATGGTGTCAGAGTCATGGAAACATGTCAAAATACTTGAACCAATGGTCTCAGAGTGCAAAAATTGGAATCCCTCATGGTATCATAGCAATGAACTTTCTCTTCACAGAAATTGGGACCCCCTCCAAAAGAAGAAAGAAAGAAAAAGCTCGCAAGAAATGAATTCCCGGATCTGATATGTAATTGCCAGGTGTCCACTTGAAATCCAATCCTTTGTAACTAAAAAACCTCTTTCTTCCCTCTCTCTATCAACTGGTAGATCAAATCTTCATCATTATACCTCTCAAAGGCATCAAAATATTTGAAAAAGTAATGATGAAAAGATGCAACTGATTCTTGATGCATTCATGGTAAGAAGTGAAAAACCAGTTACAATGTGATTTCAAGAAGCCAAGGAAACAACCTCAAATTGATTTTCTTCACATTAAGATTGCAACTGACTGCTAAAACTGTCCTCTAACCAATCTTAATCATCAATGAAGAACTCAGCCTGTTCTGTCGCCAATGCCCTGGATTTTAGAAATTGACCTATAACTCAAATTGATGAACACTTGTGTAAGGACCGACTTCATATTTGGAAAACTCGTTTCTTCATGGTTCCGACGACATATAATATCGCATATCTAGCCTCCCAGAAACTTATTTAATCTCGATCTGAAAAATGACTCCCTCGCCTAAAAAAAATGCTCAGGTCTACACACTTTGTTTTTAAACTTTTTGAAAAATTTAAAAATACTTCTAAAGTCAAAACTTTAGAATATGCCCTCTTACAAATTTAAAAAAAAAAACCTGAATGTGATTTGAAAATTGGGAAACAATAAAAAATTATTATTTTATTTGCCTTCATATATCCCTCTCCTTCCATCTGGGTCAACTCTAGGTTTGACCAATGCCATGTGGCACATTCTAATTGGACAACTGATCTCCATCACCCGCCACATGTTGTCTCTTCCTTACCTCGCCATGCTTAACTGGTGAGCAACTTCGATTAGTGAGGTAATGCAAACCGTCAGATCTGCCACGTGGCGCAATCTGGTGCGCTCCTGCCATTTGCCCGCCACATCACTGTCCATTTACTCTGTTACCACCACTTGTCACCATCTGATTTGCTAATGGAATTTTACGTGGGACCCACGTTGCATTCTGACCCTTGCTGGATTTATTGAAATTTTTTTGCGACTCGCTACCTCGTTAGCTGGATTTTCACGAAATTTTCGGCTAGGGAGGTAGGGACTAGCCGGATTTCTTACTTTTCTGGCGACCTTTCGTAGTGGTCTACTTTGTTAAAATTTATTGCTTTTGTCTTATCCGGCCAGCCAACCACAGGCCCCACCCGCGCATGTCTTGCCTCATGAAAGCACCTTTCTTTGTGACACAATGCAGTGGGAGTGTCTTTCTATTTGAACATTTAAAAAGTTTCCTGTCTGCCCAATGTGGGATAATGATATCTCACTGTTCTTTGGCTAGCAACTTCTTTTCTCATGCATGAGTTTTAGCTTTTATCTTAGCTGCTCCAAACGACTCCCATTTTTAATGTTGTGGCACTTCTTTAACTGATGACACCCCCGTTTTAACTTATTTCCATCTGTTTCTAAGGCTGACTGATTCATTTTTCACTGTGTTTGGCTTGCTACCTCTGCAAAATGTGGAGCTCCTGTTTGGCGCAGAATCCTCTTTGGCGTGGCCTTGCTTTACAGGGAATGGACATTTTTCATTTAAAACTACCCTCATGCATGAGTTTTCTCCATTGCAATGGCTGGCTTCATTGATTTAGGCTCATGATGAATAATAGGGCGCAAATGGCGATCAGTCAAAGTGGGCTACCAAAAATTTGCGAACTGGACATGCTGACAAAAAGCATTTTTTGCGAATGGAATTGACTTGGAAAAGTGTGCAAATGGATTCATAATAACTTGAAAACTAGCATACTTAAAGTGGTTTTAGTATAGAACACAAGGAAACCAACCATTTGATCACACCTATCATAGATCAGGAGATATGACGTCCTGAACAGGGGTTGCAATCAATCTGCAACTACTGACACTAGTTAAAACTTATAAATTGCGTTTGAAATCACGCTTGAAAAATTGACCAAATGGATTCGTCATAAGTTAAAACTTGAAACATAGAAACTTTCTGACACCTACAATGCAACACAAAAAGAATTTTCTCATTTGGGTCAACTGGTCAAAAGTTATTGCATGTCAAACATGGCTTCCCAGAATTAGGTGCAAAGTGCAAAAGCATGAAAACAGTAACTGACCAACTTTGAGGGATTCAAAACCTATTCAAACGGACTTGAAAAGACTTGAAATATGAAACATAGTTTCTTGGGTATGGGCACAAGATCATCTCAAAGTGGCAAGTCATGAAAAAATTCTGGGAAAAAGATATTCAAGTTCAAACACAGTCTCCTGTTGCTGTTTGACACTTAGGTGAAAATGCAAAAATGATATTAGCTCAAAACAAAACTTTGCCAAATGACTCAGAAACTCAATCTAACTTCACGAAATGCTTAGGCATGCTGAATGAAAGGTGCTAGAAGCATTAAACACCTTAGGGTCAATTATGGACAATCGGGTACAACCAGGCACATATGCATTTTTAAAAGCGTTTAAGGGAATGATTTTTTCAATGGTCCTCAAAATTGGGAAGGCAATTTTGAGTGCCAACACAATGATTTTTCAAGCCACAAATATTACATGGATTTACATCCCAACATCTATCCTTTGTATGCCCTTTCCTATTACAATGTGAACATTGTACAATCTTTATGCTTTCAATTGATTCTCTTGAACTTTTATTCATCTTTTCACTACTTGCATCATATCTAAGACCTACATATTTTGACTTGACTATAGTCTCAATCAGATTCCTTAATCCCTTTTCATCCTTTCCTAAACATTTACCTTTGAAACCCATTCTTTTCATAATCTTCAAGCCAATACTATTATTATCATAACAAACATAATCTGCAAACTTCTTGTCATTTACTTTCTTACATTTTTCATCACAAACACTTTTAGTTTTAGAAAAATCACATTGACTCAAATCATTTGTGTCACAAGATACATCACATACAAATGGTTTTACACTCAAACATTCTTTCTCTTGTTTCAAAGTAGATAGATCCTTCTTTAGCATACTCTTTTCCTCTTCCAATTTCTTCACATTTTTTTCTAAATCTTTGTTCATTTTCTCAACATCATCAAACAAATTTAACTTTTCTTCTAATTCTTTATTTTTCTCTCTAAGCTTACGTGTTTCCTTCACATGCCAATTATGTACTTCTTCCACAAATTTTAGCCTATCCTGTAGCTCTTCAATTGCCTCTATATGGACACTAATTTCATTTAACAACTTAGATTTTTCTTCTCCCATTTCATTTCTTACTTTTTCCAATTCCTTTTGCAAAATATCTTTTTCACACACTAATTTTGCATTTTCTTTCTTCACCATCACTAGTTCTTCTTCTAACTTGTTTGTCTTGTCTTTTTGAACTCTACCAGCTGTTCCCATTGAACTCAACAATTAAACACACTTTACTCTTCTTCTTTTTTGGAAAATTCTAAATACTTTTTTACTTCCAGAATTAAATCTTCAAATAGCTTGAAACAAACCTTTAGACAGCTAAACTTCTCACTTCTTAGTTAACACCATTTTTTGACTATGATCTTCCTTTCTTTTAAAGACAAAAGTATAATTTCTCAAATGCCATTAAATAACTACAAGAATTCAGACCATACCTTTTTTGCCAACTTACCCTCTTTCCTGCTCAACACTACCTGTGTGGGCTTCTTCAAAACAACTATCATTCTCATAACACAAACAATCCTCCACCATTTAGCAACACCAACACACTTGCTCTTTTATCACAATCTGAAATTCTGTTCAACCTTCTATCCAACCTAGCTCTGATACCAATTTGATGGGGGTGGATGGATTGGATCCACAATGATAATAAAACACATAATACATAGTACATGCACTTACATAAATTATATACTCATTTCATTGCCTGATTCTTGATACCCCTCTTTTATAGAGGTCTTTGATTGTTTTTGGACACATCTAAAACTTTTCTAGAACTATCTACGACTTCTAGAACTTTACCTAACCCTATATGACTTCCAAAACTTTACCTAACCCTATTCGGTAATCCTCTTGGAATTTCTAGAATCCTCTACAATTCATTTGAGTTGAAATTACACATTCCAACATAGATGAGCCCGTACCAAACATTTTAAGTGGCAAAATTTGAGATTTTGGAGTTGGAAAAAAATTAGAAACAAAGATCTCAAACCACCTATAGCAATGTGTAGATCATGAAATCCTACCCCAAAAAAAAAATTGCTCACAAAAAGGAGTCCGTATGAGGAAGATATCGCTGTTTGAAAATTGCTACTACTGTTATTTTTTCTAAATTGTTGCTGCGCCTCCAAAAAACACATGGCTCTAGATTTTTCCTCAGATGTCCGATTTGGATGAAACAAAATCTGATCTAGGGGTTTTTGGACCTTCTGAATGTGATGCAAATATCAGATTTGCACCAGCAATCTTCAATCTTCACCTGCAAAAAATCTCTCCTATGGCCCTATGGCCAAAAAATTTCCAAAAAATAATGCAAATCCGAAGATATAGCAGAGATGTAGATGAAAAAATGTAGATCTGAAAATTAAATATATAGATCTAAAATGATCATACCAATGCTGCAAATCAGTCCTTCGGGTGCCAGTTTGCAAAACTTTTTTTTGCCTCACAATCGACTTTGGCCTAGGGTAGGCAGCTTTGTAGCTGATTTTCATCGAATCAGCATTCCAGATGCAATGGTGAGCTCAGATCTAGCTCTAGATGCTCCCAATTTCTATAGTACTCCAGATTCAGGCTGAGGTGATGAAGCAAGATGATGGTCTCAAATGGCTATGTGATGAGAAAATCTCCAAGTTGCTCTGATACCATGTAAGAATTTTTCTAAGGGAAAAATTCACCCAGGAACTAAGAACTTAAATACAAGCACATAGTAGACCAAAAATGGATATGATCAATTAATCAGAGTATGTCTGAATACATTGCTCTGTTCAAAATGTGATGTTCAACACACTAGGAGTGCTTGTATATAAAGGCCTCTTAGGAAGCACCTATAATGTCTCTAGAAACAACTAGGAGATAAGACAACTAAGCACCTTATCCAACATTCTAGATGAATGGATAAGAATGACAAAGTCTCATATGTGTGTAGAAGATTCTTGTGTTGTAGACAACATGTGCTTAAAAGAGTTGTGGATCCCTGTGATGTCATCAAGACAACTCACAAGAGTGCAAAAAATCCTAAGTGTCTCACATATAAAAATAATAAAATAATGCATTAACCTAAGTAAACTTTTAAAATTAAGTAAGTGTAATAAGTAAATACTTATTTACACCAACAAATATGATTGATCCTCACCTATAGAAATTGTCTGAAAGGAATCCACCAACTTCCTTCTCAACAATTTGGATTTAGTGGATGTTAAGGGAATTTTAGTATGGTGGTGAACCTTAGGTAATAGGAAACTAATGCTCATCTTATCATCGTAACTCACAACCCTAGAATACAACTCATACATGCTAAGTTACGTCTGATAATCATTATGGATAACTCCAACCTAATGCTAGTACGAACCTTAACATATCCCCACTTCAAATGCTTTCCAAATGTGCCTTGTTATTCATCATAAGCCCAAATAATAGATCTATATTCTCATCATTACAATGAACTAATGCCCCAATTTTTATGCCCCCAAGTGTCCATTTGACTTGTTTTTGAAGCCAAAACCAAACACATTTTATGGTTTTCTGACATATTTGCTTGCAAGCGATTTCATGAAGGAAACTTTGACAGTCAATATATTTTGACCTAGGTTTTTTCATGACATGAGATTTAACAAGGTAGAATAATGTGGAGCAAAGAACCAGCATGTCATTTTTTAGAGCCTAGTTATCTATTTCTATCAGTTTTTAAGGCTAGTTAGAGGACCTCTTGACACAAATTTGGCAATTTGTAGGAAAGGTTAAAAATGATTTTTGAAGGTTGAATCAATGAAGAAAATTGATTTTAGTCAGTAAGATAACCCCATTGGATCAATCTAACTAGATTAGGTGTTTTAGTTTTATTTTTCTTTTAGCCAAACACACTTTGGGGTTTGACTGACTTCATTAGATTGATAAAAATTGAGGGATTGAAGATTTTTCAAAAAAGGGAAAGTGTTAATGTTTTAAACCATTGTAAGTTTGAAAGTTATACTTAACATCACAATTTCTTTGGATGCGTGGTCATAAGAAAGTTTGAACACAAACTTGAAAAAGTAGATGTGTGGTGACATGCACACCAACATTTGGAAGGGAGACATTTCTCTTAATATTGCAAGGGTCAATTGTGAATTGATATGAAAGAGAAAATAAAATTTAGAAGAAAATTATTGGATTGAGTCATCCTTCTCTAAAACTATCACATGCCTAGTTAGCCATATTTGATGTGTTTATGTTGTGAGGATGTTGTATGGTTTCAAGTAAATGCCTTCATATCTTCAATGTCATTAGTACACATGAGAAATTCTCCTTGTTAGTTTTCCCATTGCAAGGAAAAGTAAGTAAGTTTTTCCTGTCAACAACCAACACACTTGTTTATAGCTATTAATGTGAGGCATGATCAACAAATTAAAACATGAGCATTTAAGAGAGTGAGGCACTACTAGTATCATGCTTATAGCTAAAATTTTTGATCCTTGATTATTGAGGTTTCTTTCCGATTCTATTGTGCTGAGATACAAGAGATGGATAGACCACATTAGATGTTACAATATGCTAACGGTTACAAGATAAGTATTGCAAATTGTTTGCTTAAATGTGGTTCAAACAATTTTGATCATCCCATTTAAGAAAGGATGGAGCACCATCTCTGTAGAGGATAATGAGGTAGTGGTTTAATTGCAAATATTTTCAAATTTTGATGTGTGGAGTGTTGGAAGTTTGTGATCCAATAAAACCTTTACTAAATTTCCAAGTAGCCAACTCATGAGGCAGGGTATTTTTCCCTGACAACCACTATAGTGGATAAGTTTTCCTGACTATGTTAGCCCCTTGTCTATTCTAGCTCCATGAAAAACCAACCTACTAAGGCTCCTTGCTCAATAGCATGAATTTCTAATCAATCCCATTGAATGTGGAGAGAAATTGGTGCTCAGAACTGGATTGACTGATAGTGAAACCTATAGTTTTATTTTTATAAAAGGAGGATAAGATAGAAGGATCTTTTTGAACATTTTCAATATGGTAAAGGGTAGGGGACTATATGCATATAAGTTTGGAGTGTAAGATGCTTGATTCACTTGTGAGAAGGGAGCTAGTGATTGCACAAGAGAGAAGGGGCACCTTCAGAGTGTATGAACCTATATTTAACACTTATATTGTAGTCCCCTATAGTGACAACAACATCCCTGATGCACTCTTGAGTAGGCCTCCTATCAGTCTGTAGCCTTTTTCCTAGGTGTGGGTGAAGGCAAAATGAGGAATTTTATGCATCATGATAGGTAGGCTTTGGAGATCACTTTCAATTCTTTATCCCATATTGGTGAGGCATTAATATTTAACTATGTTTGTATTCCCAAACACATATATGTATAGTGTTTAAAGAAACACATCTTTTAAAGATGTGGAATCTCACATGGAGGGGCCCACTGTGACTAGTTGGCATCAAAGTCAACAAAATTTTGAAAAGGGACATAGGCCAAGATAGATGGAGGGACATGGAACATCTTCCAAGGCTAGTCATGAGTTCATAAGGCTCAAACCATATGTATGTGATGTTATGATATAAATGTGAGATTGTAAATCTAAAGTTGAAGAGTGGAGATGCTACAACATTGTAATGTTGTTGGGGAAAGGAAATTGTTGAGTGGAGATTCTATAACATTGTCATACATTCAGGAAGGTAATAATTTAAAGTTTCCATGCTATGACCAAGGCATGAGAAATTATTATGCTCATTATAAGATTATGAATTCTTATGGTCAGAGGCCAGATGTAATGTATGTGCAATCTTACAAAATTTGAGATTTTGTGAGATCAAGAGCTCAACATTTCAATCTTCCAAAATTATGATTGAGGTGTGTGGGTCTTGCCCGGGCACTTCAACAAATGGGGAAATGTAAAGTGGCACCTAAAGATTGGAGAAACAAGGTAAAGTGATCAAATATTGAAATAAAATGTTCCTTGGTTAAGTGCTCATCATTTTGAAGCTAAGAATTTCAATAGAATTTGATGATTTTATATAGTTTAAACTATATAATTTTGAAAAAAATTCAATTTAAATAATTTAGTTCATGGCCCACAGTCTAAATTTTTAGATGCACTAGGGGCACTATTTTTATCAAAAATGTGGACTATAATATACTGCTAGAACTAGGAGAAGTTGAATTTTCCATTTCTACAGTTAGATTTTACACGTCTTCAATGGAAAAATTTATTGGTAGTTTTATATTTTCAAGGAATTCTTATTATTAATGAGGATTTATTATTTTAGAAAGGAATAATGTTAGATTTGGATGATTTTAGATAATATTAGATGCATTGAGTGACCATAAAGGATATAATGAATGTTTTGAATGGCCAATTGCAAGTGATAAGGTTGTTTCAGCAAGAGGTAGCTAATTTTCATAGAAAGGGTAGATGAAGAAAAACCAAATCATATCAAAAACTCCTACATATTTTGAATGTGTACTGGATTTTCCATCAGAGGAGGGTTTTCTCATTAATTCTAAGGGGATATTTCTGCAAGTTAGTTTTCTATAGTGATGAGATTTGATTCATAGTTGATGAGAGAGGAGATCAACTCTACAATAATAGAAGGAAGAGTTTCAAGGTGAACACTTGGTAGTACCAGATTTGATTTGGGAGTCTCTTCCTATCTATATATTCCTCTTCCTTTTCCATTGTAAGGATTCTAGTTTTGAAGAATTTTCTCATTGTTGTGATACTAGCAAGGTTTTAGTCATTGGTACTATGATCACAAGGATGACTCCAATTTTATTATAGTGATAGCACTACCATTCTTAGTATTTTCTTTGATGTGAAAAATAGTTGTAATTATTTTAAGAAACTATTTAATACACTCATCTATTATGTTTTCTCTGAGTTTTGCATACACTTTATATATTGATTTCAGGGAAATTAATAGAGAGCTTCATTGAACTTTCATTCTAAAATTTATCTCCTTTTTATGGGTTTGTAATTTTTTGTTGATATATGTACAAAGTGCATATTTTCTAGTTGCAGCTTGGCTTTGAAGTTGTATTCTTTTTTGTATCTTGCTATTGGGTCAAAGACTTAAGTAAATTGCTTGATATACATTGACAAAATTGCAAGGATCATAGGAGGATTTGATAAGTATGAATTTTGTTTCAAAGATGAATGTCTATTTGCAAGGTGAATGGATAGATCAAATATCTAAGTATATAAGTGTATTTTTGGATATCCATGTGTATGTTTTGACTTATTTTATGCCCAATGGATAAGGGACTGATCAACTTGGAGATTATGTGTTGATATTCAACACATTAATCAAATTCTTCTCCCTTTCATGTTGAAGAGCTAAAAAGAGTTCACCTAACTTAGCTTGTCAAGTTCATAGGTCATGCTATTAGCTATTTCATGTCCATGAATGTTTGCATAAGCTAAGAAGATTTAGGGTTTTTATCTTTTGTATAGATTAAGTTATATGCTTTGATATTGGTACCATATAAATAATTTGATGAGGTCCACCTACGTAGGTCTTGGAAAGCTTGAAGAAGAAGAAGGTGAATAAATAGCTTTATAGTTGGCCCTAGTGTCTAAATAAGTGTTGAAATAATTGATTAATTATGTATTTTCCTTAATGTTACAAAAAATCTCATATCATTATTAGTCATTGTATACAAAGATCACTTAGGCATTGAAGATAGTTTTCTATGGCTACTAAGCATTCCAGAGCTTGTCTAGTTTAGAAGGAAGTGTCTATCAAGTTAACTCAAATGTCAAAGAAAAGTCTATAGAATATGATTGTTAATTGAGCTCACTCAATTAATAAAGGAAATGTTGGGTGGAATTGGTGTTAACTAATCTCACTTTGTTATCCAAGGAACTATGCAAATATGCAGTGTTAACTGAGCTCACTTGGTTAACATAGGAAAATCATTTATGAGTTAGTGTTTATGGAGGATAGTCAACTAATGAAGCATTTTCTTGTTCTGATATATTAAGTTCAATTGATTTATCTATTGGTTCTAGCTGATTGAGAAGATGGATATTAATTATTCTATGTTGTATTTGGTGCTAACTTGACAATATGAAAGATATAAATAAAAGGTTAAGTTAAGGGTTAGAAAGTATAAAAAGTGTGAGGCATGGAAGATAATTGAAGATTTGATGATGCTAAGAGGAAGTGAATCAAGAAGGATAAGTAGAATATCTTTGAAAATCTAAAAAGATATATTCGATCATGAAGGATCAAGTATAAGCCAGAATTGAGATTTGTAATCAACAATTTAGTTGCATCCAAATTAGGTCATGTCATTGTTACTTTCTAACAATTGTAGCAATGATCTAAATCTCTTAACAAAGTTGGCTTAACAACTATTTGCAAATCTTCTAACAAGGTTGCATTTCTATTGAAGTGTCTAAAGACCTCTAACACGACCACTCCTAATAGGGTGATTAAATCCTCTAATAGGATCACACCTAATAGTGTATTTTGTAACCTTTAATAGGGTTGGCTCCTAACAAGGGTCACTTCAAAAGAGTGAAAATTAGTAACTAATTGCAATTGGTGGTTTTCCTAGATTGCCTTTCCACATTAAATCTTGGTGTCGAATGTGGTCATTTTATTTCTTTTATGTATTTGCAACTAAAGTAAATTAAAGTAATCATGGATAAGCATCTTAAGATTTTCATATTAAGTGTTTTTCGAGCAATCTCAGTATTTACCCAATTACAACATTCTTAGTGTGTTTACCAAGCATCAATAGAGTTCATCTTTTTAGAGTTTATTATTTATTGACATCTAAGGGTTCTGGGATTTATTTTGTAGTAATTGATTCACCCCTCACCTCTCAATTACTCTCTTATATTTCTAACAATTGGTATCAAAGCTTTTGGTGCTTGTAGAGAAGGTTTCAAGGACCTAAGCTAAAGATTAGGATGTCTTACAAAAGAGTGATTCCAAAGCTGAACCAAGACAACTTTGTAGCATGGAAATGAATTATGATATTACATTTGGAAACCATCAATAATTTAGGTTGTAAGTATCTTGATACTAAATACAAGACCCCTTCTGGAACATTATCAGTTGAAGACATTGTTGCAAAGAAGAATCATAACATCATGATGATTGATATTGCATCTGCTCTTAGTTATGCTGAATTTGATGAAGTAAAAGATTGAAAAATAGCTCATAAATTATGGATCAAGTTGAAAGAAATTTATGGAGGAGATGACAATGTAAGAAGAGCTAAATTAGAAAGTCTCAAAGGTCAATTTGATCAGGTGGAAATGAGAGAAGATGAAAACATTGCAAAATATATGAAAAGAATCAAAGCAAGTGTGAGTGCAATCAAAGCATCTAGAGGAGACATTGATGACAAAATAGTTGTAAGAAATGTACTCAGAATACTTCTTGTTATCTATGCAATTAGAGTGTTTTCTATTCAAGAGATGAGATGTGACCCAAATAATAAAATATCCTTAGAGCTCTAGTTGGAAGATTGACATCTTTTGAGTTGGATAACTATTATAACTATTTTCGTAGTTCCAAAGGTATTGAGTTTTCATTTGAAGCCAAATTATCACTCAAGAAAAAGAGTAAGAAATCAAATGCCAACCAATCGAGAAGTAAAGAAGAAATAGAGGAAAGTTCTGACACTAATCTTGAAGTTGTTGAAGCCCTACTCACAAAGAAATATTCCAAAGGTAGTGGAAAGTATAAAGGCAAGATTCCTCTAATCTATTTTTCCTATGTAGAAATTGGTCATATTGGTGCTAGGTGTCCAAATAGAGAAAACAACGATGAGAAGAAAAGAAATAAGTACAAAGACAAGAAGAAATTCAAGAACTAAAAGGACAAAGGTAAGAAATCTTGTTTAATGGCTAAAGATTCTTATAACAGTGAAGATGAAATGGTATATATTGTTGTAAAAGATGAATCTAATGATGAAGGAGATAATATGACACTTATATCTCATGTTAGCGAAAATAATATTTGGATTATTGATAGTGGCTTCTCACATCAAATGATTGGAGATAAAAAAATATTTGAGCACATGGAATAATATGATGGTGGTAGTGTGAGATTTGGAAATAATGAACCTTGTTGCATAAAAGGAAGAGGATGTATCTCTTTGACCAATGACCTTATATGTGATAATGCTTATTGGGTTGAAGGACTAAATCATAATCTACTGCCCTTATATGTGATAATGGTTATTAGGTTGAAGGAATAAATCATAATCTACTATGTGTGGTACAATTGAATAACATTGGATCCAAGGTAGAATTTATGAATGGGAAGGCCAAACTACTAATGAAAAAAAGAAATTTGGTTAGATCTAACAAACAAACAAAAGATAATCTATTTTATCTTGATCTTAATGAAAGCTCATGTTTTATTTCTCAAGTAGAAGAAAGATAGTTATGACATGAAAGATTATGTCATGTAAACTTTGATAATCTAGTTAAGATATGAAAACATAAAAGAGTAAGAGGTATTCCTAGCTTGAAGAAACATGATATGGGTCTATGCAAAAATTGCCAAATTGGTAAGATGGAAAAGATTAGTTTCAAAAGAAAGAACTATCATTCTAAGTAAGTATTAGAGATTGTGCATATAGACTTATGTGGACCTATTGGAATAGAGAGTTACAGTGGAGAAAATTTTTTCATTCTTTTTGTTGATGACTATTCTAGAATGATGACTATAATGCATCTAAAAGAAAAATTAGAAGCTTTTCAAAAATTCAAGTGGTATCTAGCAAAGGTGGTATCTAAATTTATCTTGCAAATGTGGTATCTTGCAAAAGAAATCAGATAGAGGTGGTGAATTTATCTCCAATGACTTTAGTGAGTTTTGCATTGAAAAAGGAATTAAAAGACAAGTATTAGCTCCTAGTACACCTCAACAGAATGGCATAGTTTAAAGAAGAAACATATCCATCATGGATTGTGCAAGAACATTGATGATAAAAAAGAATGTTGTAATTAAATATTAGAAGGAAGCAATCAACACTATAGTTCATACCTTGAATAAAGTACAACTAAAGTAAGACTCAAATAAAACTCCTTATGAACTATGGTATGGCTACAAACCTAATGTAAGTTACTTTAAAGTATTTAGTAGAAAATGTTATATCTTGAAAGAATCTAGAAAAGGAAAATTTCATGTCAAAGGTGATGAAGGTATATTCTAAGGATATTTTTGCATAAGTAAAGAATAAAAGTATTTGAATTTGTCTACTCATAAAATCATAGAAAGTGCACATGTGAGAATTGATGAATTTGTAGAAAAGATTAAAGTAGAAAGCAACAAAGAGGCTGAGGATTACAGAAGATTTCTTTACTATGAACATGATACCTTGTCAAATCTATCTAAAAGAAAGAAGGCTTCACCTCTCAAGTCTCCAAAATCTCCAACAACTACCAAGTTGCAAATAGTGCAACCCAAGTCATAGTCTAAAGTACCCAAGTCAAAGGCTACTGAGCTAGAGAATACCAAGTTTGATGGACCCAAGTCATAGACAATAGGACCTAAGTTTGATGCTAAAGTTCATGATGAAATAAATGAAACTCATTCCAAATCCAAAGAACCTAGGTTAGCAAGATATGTCATAAGGAATCATGCACTTGATCAGATCATTGGAGACAAATTAGATTTAATAATGATAAGAAGCAAATTGAAAGGGACATATTTACTTGTTGAATTTGAACCTAGAAATGTTAAAGATGCATTGGATACTAAAAGATGGATTGAAACAATGAATGAAGAAATAGAATAGATAGGGAAGAATAAAACTTGAACTCTTGTTGCTAGACCCAAGGATAAAAATGTAATTGATACAAAGTGGGTATTTAGAAACAAGCTGAATAAAGATGGAAATGTTTCGAGAAACAAAGCAATGTTAGTATGTAAAGGCTATTCTCAAGAAGAAGGTATTGATTATGGTGAAACTTTTTCTTCTATTGCAAGATTATAAGGTGTTAGAACTTTACTAGCATATGCAGCTCACAAAGGATTTACAGTTTATCAAATGGATGTTAAATCTACATTCATGAATGGAATTATTGATGAGGAAGTCTACATTCAATAGTTAGAAGGTTTTGTAGATCCTAGCAAAAGGAACATGGTCTAAAAATTACATAAGGCATTATATGGTCTCAAGCAAGCTCCCAGAGCTTGGTATGAAAGACTTTATAAGTAATTGGTATAGATTGGTTTTGAAAGAACTAATGATAACAATAGTCTATATATCAAAGAAGGAGTAGAAAAAAAAGATTGTGTTGGTAGAAATATTTGTTCATGATACCTTATTCATAGGAAATGATGACTTGTGCAAGGAATTTTCAAAAGAAATGAGTAAAGAATTTGAGATGTCTATGTCTAGAAAGATAAGATTCTTTATTGGATTACAGATTCAATAGAAGAGAGATGGTATCTACATTAATCAATCTAAATATATCAAGGAGATACTAAAGAAATTTGGAATGGAAGAATCAAGACTAGTTGGAACCCCTATATCTAGTGGACATAAGCTTTCCAAAAATGATGATTCCAAAGTGGTAGATCAAACCACATACATATTAATGATTGGAAAACTGCATCATAGATGCTAACTAGGCAAGAAGTATTGATGATAGAAAAAACACTAGTGGTGGAGCATTCTTTCTTGGTAAAAGACTAGTGTCTTGTACATGCAAGAAACAAAATTGTATCTCTTAGTCCACAGTAGAGGAAGAATATGTGGTAGCAAAAATCAATCATTCTAACATTGTTTGGTTCAAACAATTGATGATAGGTATGAAGATAGAGATCAAGGATCCAATAGTTATATTCTGTGATAACACTAGTGCAATCAATATATCAAAGAAACTAGTGATGCATACCAAAACTAAGCACATTTCTATTAAATATCATTTCTTGAGAGAATTGGTACAAGATACAAAAGTTAGATTAGAATATGTACAAAAGAACAAATTTTAGACACATTCACCAGAACATTACCTAATGATGCATTCTTGTATCTAAGAGGTAAGCTAGGGGTCATTCCCTTATTTGAAGCTCACTAAATAAAGTTTAGTGATGCATCAACTAGATCATTATCAAAGATCATTCAAGTGGTGCAATATTGACAAGGGCATATTGTAAATGAATTAGTACTTGAGGTACATTGATTTTAACTAAACATTATCTTTGGCATGAGATGTAAAAGAGGGAGAAGTTTTGCTATCATATCTCATAGATTTTTTTTGAAAATTTTGTTGCATAGAAAGAGTTGTCAAAGAGGGAGAATGAACTTGGCATAAGTTCTAGTAAATAGAAGCTTTCCTATATGGAGAAACTAAAGATAGAAAGAGTTCACATTGATATAGGGAGTTCTCATGGATGAGAATTAGAATGAAACTAAGGATATGCTCCTTAATTTATTCTTGCTGAAAAATTTCATTGTGTTATGACATGTTGTATTGCCATCAATGTCAAAGAGGGAGATTGTTACAATAATTGATTAATTGTGTATTGTCCTTGATGTTACAAAACATATCATATCATTATTAGTTAGTGTATATTGAGCTCACTCAAGCATTGAAGATAGTTTTTTATGGCTATTGAGCATTCCAAAGTTTGTCTAGTTTAGAAGGTAGTTTCTACCAAGTTCACTCGGGCATCAAGGGAAAGTTTGTAGAACATGAATGTTAATTGAGATCACTCAGTTAATAAAGAAAATGTTGGGTGGAACTAGTGTTAACTGAGCTCACTTGGTTACCAAAGGAACTTTATGGATATGTAGTGTTAACTGAGCTCACTTGGTTAATGCAGGAAAATCATTTCTGAGTTAGTGTCTACCAAGTAGGGTTGGCTAACAAAAGATTTTTCTTGTTTTGGAACATTGAGTTCAATTGATTTATCTATTGGTTCTAGCTGACTAAGAAAATGAACATTAACTATTCTAAGTTGTATTTGAGCTGACTTAATAATATGAAAGATATAAAAGAATTGTCAAGTGCTAGAAAGTGTGGAAGGTGTGGAAGACAATTGAATATTTGATGATGCTAAGAGGAAGTGAATCAAGAAGGATAAGAAAAATATCCTTGAGAAGCTAAAAAGATATATTCAATCAAGAAGGATAAATTATAAACCAAAATTGATATCTCTAACTAGCAATTTAGTTGCATCCAAATCAGGTCATGTCATTATTACTCTCTAAGCATTGTATCAATGATCTAAATCTCTTAATAGAGTTGGCTTAACATCTATTTGTAAATTCTCTAACAAGGTGACATTTCTATTGAAGTGTCTAAAGACCTCTAACAAGGCCACTCCTAATAGGGTGATTAAATCCTCTAACAAGGTCACACTTAATAGTGTGTTTTGTAACCTTTAATAGGTTTGGCTCCTAATAGTGTTCACTTTAGAAGAATAAAAATTTGTAACTAGTTGCAATTGGTGGCTTTTCTCAAATTGGGTTTCCATGTTAAATCTTGGTGTCAAATTTGTTAATGATACTTCTTTTATTTGTTTTCAACTAAAATAAATTAAAGTAGTCACAAATAAACATCATAAGATTTTCATAGTAAGTGTTTGTCAAACAATCTCAGTATTTACTAAGTTACAACATTCTCAGTGTGTTTGTTGAACATCAATAGGGTTCATTTTTTCAGAGTTTATTTTGTACTAACATCTAAGGGATCTATGATTTATTTTGTAGTAATTGATTCACCCCTCCCCTCTCAATTATTTGTCTTATATTTCCAACAATAAGTACATTGAACATGGGAATTAGTTGCCCCTAGGTGTATGTCTTTTTATCACTGGGTTATTAAAAAATTGTTAATTCATAAGCCAACAAAATGGACATAATAAGTCTTAAATACCTTCATCTAGTTGGTTAAAACAAAATTTTGATGGTTATGAACATTAGGAGGCCAAAAAGACATTTTTGACAACTTTTCCAAAATTGCATTTTTGCATATTTGCAATTTCTTGTCAAATATGTAAGTTTTTGCATTTTTAATCCTAATGGAAATACATGTCTAAGTTGAAACAAACATGGTTTCCATTATTGAACACCAAAATACTCAAAAACCAAGAATTAAGTGTTTTAGTGATAAAGTTCAAAAACTAATGAAATAAAAAATATTTAAGAATTTACATCTTCAAGAAGAATTAAGCATGAAGTGACACAAAGGAGGTTATTAAAAAAGAAAATTGTTGGTAGCCAAATTTTTCTTTATTATAATATGGGTGAATTTGAGTGAGGTGACTAAATTTTTCTTTCAAAACCATATGTGTAGATATAAACATTAAGTACAACATGTCCAATATTTTTGTAGATATACACATTAATTAGACCAAATTTTTCTTCCAAAACCATGTGTAGATATAAACATTAAGCACAAAATGTCTAATACTATTACAAATATACACATTAATTACACCAAATGTTTCTTTCAAAACCATATGTGCAAATATAAACATTAAGTACAACATGTCCAATAATTTGGCAGATATATTTTCCTGTGAAGAAAGACCACGCCTGGCAATATGAACCCAAGAAAAAAATGACATAATTGCTAGATTGTGGTCTTAGTTCAAAAGAAAAGTTGATAAATTTAATTATCCTTGCAAAAAGTGTAAGGGCTTAAAGAATCAAACAATTCTAATCACAAAAGCCTAGAGTCATTGTAGGAAACATGGTCACATTGAAGGGGGCCATGATTTTTGTCAATCGGAAAATGTGGAGTTAGTGATGGATCAAAATGTTATTGTACATGATGTGGCTTTTTCAGGTAAGAAAATTGCATGTTATGTTCTACTAGTTAATAAAATACTTGTAGTAGTAAAAAAAGAAAAAGAGTATGCCAATTTAATCCATTTATTTGTTATTGCAACATAGCCCCCTTTTGTACAGTAGCCCCATGCTCCTCAAAATAGGGGGAGACATTATAATTTTAAATTAAATGTGCTACAAGAGGAGGAGAATGAGGAAGATATTGATGCTCCCATCAAGCTTTTCCTTGAGAGAGCTAAGACAAACAAAAAGAAAAATAAATTTTTTTTAAATGCTCTTTGATCAACTTTGCCGGATAGTGAAAGCATTTTGTTTTAAGTAATTATCTATGAATTTTGTGTGTTAATGTTGATTTCTATGTCATCTTAATGAATATTGTTATGTATTAGTGAAGGCTTGATTAGTATTGCATATTAATGAATTTTATATCATATTGATGAATGTTATGTGATTATATTGATTGAATGTTATAGTTCATAAATGGATGACCTAATGAATGATGTCTATGTAATTAGATGTCAATGGGGAATTTAGATTGATATTAGGGGAAAGGGGAGTGAGGCTAGATGAACTTCCACCTTCATGTAGTTGGCTATGTTAAGTAGAGAATATTAAAGTACTCTCAAAACCAAGTGAAGCTCAAACTAACATACCTTCATTAATTAATAAATCTCATTCCTTGTAGGCCTATAATAATGGGATGATACTCTATGGTATAGGTATGAATCTATAGAGGAATATTAGGTACTCAACCTTCCATCTTGAATAGCTTTACCACCTACCTAATTTTGGGTCTTGTAGCTAGATCTGGATGGGAGCACAACAACCCTATCCCTACCAATTGTTCCATTTCAACATTCTCAAACTCCCCATTTAACTTTACATTTGCAACATCCAAAACTTTTCCTTGACTGTAGAGATACCATACCCACTCTGCAAGCCTTATATGATGCTCTTGCAAGCTCACATGTACTACTCTCTTTTTTGTACCAATTTTGAAGGCCACAACCCCAAAACTATAAACATTTGATTTAGGTCTTATTATTTCTATCATCACACACTTAGAAGCCAAGTAGCCAAGGATTCTAGATATAATTGTAATTTGAGACAAATTATTGTGGTCCAACATCTAGGCTAAACCAATGTATTAAAGTCAGACCTTTCATCTCCTTTGTTTGATACAACTACAAGAACATCCATTTACCATAGCAAGCATCTTGTGTATGGATGCAACTTGGGCCCAACTATGCATTAAGAATCAACTCAATGATAAGGTGAAAGAGTCTATTTCTGATGGTAGAAAGTGTTCAAAGCATCTTAAATTCAAAAAAAAAAAGAGCTAAGCTCATAGAAGCTACATAAAATTTCACCTAGACAATGTTACTTAGCAAGAAAAACTGATCATATATTTGAAAAACGATAGTCACTGAGATTGCAAACACAACCTCACATTTGAACACCTAGAATTATTCCATTTTATTCATCCCAAACTCTCCAAATAACTAGTGGGCTCAATGATGAACCCATAAGTAGACTCACACCAAGAGATTTAAGCTACACCATATCTTTTCCTTCAAGGTTTGTGTCTTTAATGAACTTTTAGTCATAGGGAATGTAACAAGAGCGTGTTCCTAGAATTTTTTTCCAGAATGATCACCTTTTAGCAATGATGCCTTTTGAAAACTACTATGTACACAAGAATGTACACTACATTAGAAATGGATACTAATTGGTGGAAGCAAGGAAAAGATGCCCCATGTTATGAAATAAAGTGGACCTATTAAATGTAGAGTTTGCAACCTTGTATAACAAACATTAGGAACTTGGCATTAAGTAACTTGTTAAGAATAAATTAACTTAATTTTACCAAACATTAAAACACATAATTTTACCAGCTAACATCCCATTTGAACAAACATAATTAACATATTGGGATGTATAATAGGCTAAGGGTGCCACCAAAAAGAATACAACAAGAAAGGGGACAAGAAAAGAGGCAAGACCATTATACATACGATTGCAAGTGAGTATCTTACTAAATCTAACAATTATTTCCTCCATTTTAATGGAAAATACTTGTTTAGTTCTTTTGTGTAATTGTCTAAGGGCTCCTCATTCTTACTTTTCTCATGTTTTATTTTGACTCTTAGTTACTACGATAAATTTTTCTTTTTCCATAAATAAGTATTTGAACTTGTTCTTTGAGGGCATGATAAGATTAAAGTCAACAATCCATAATCCTAGGAAAATATTGATAGGTTTATTTATCCTAGAGCCTCTTTACTATATTCTTTTCTACATGTTAAAGTAGTCTAGCAGTGTAGTTTGTTGAATTGATCAACATGTTCTAGTTTAATTTACTTTTAGAATGAAGTAAAGTTTTTAATTGTTGATTCATAACAAAGATCTATTTATAATCATAATAATTCTTGCAATATATGAATTTTAGATTTTATAGAGAATCATTCATAATGCATAGGGCACAACTCATGCTTCATAGACACTTGGTACAAAAGAGGTATATTACAATCTTGACATTTTATGTCAACTTTTACAAATTAAATTGTACATATGTATACTTTATATCATGATATGTGTGAATATATATGTTAATATGTTTGAGAGATGCCTTCTTCATTAAATTTATTTGTTACCAGTGACCTTCAGTTGATAGTAATTTGATAATTTTGTTCATTAATTTGGATAGCTAAAATACACTTAGATGTTTTTTATAGTTGTTCATTAAATCCAAGCCTAATTAAAGAAGTGAATTCAAATAGAAATCAACTTAGATTAACTAGCAGGGACTAAGAATTCAAAATATTAAAATTATCTGCTTAATTAAATGCAGGAAAATAAATATATTTATTACAAGAGTCCTTAGCTATGTTAATTGTAGTAGAATTTTTTTTAGGTGTTAGAAATGCCTATGTGGCTCTAAACCTATGTGTGGACATGTCTTATGAAATATGAATTTAGAAGTTGAGGATTTGATCTAGTGTGTGTGATAATGTATCAAAAGATTTGGAATGACAGTTTGGGGATCAATGGAAAAAGGGATTTGGTATGGGATGTCAACCAGTTTCACACACACTTATGCCAATTATATGTTGATCATTTGATTTACATCTATAATCAAGCTAGGCCTAAAGATAAGGGTAAAGGACTTGTATGCATTTTTTCCATTCTAATCATAAATTTCCTTTAATGTTAGTTTTCCTTGAAAGCTTATTTTTACACTTGTAGTACTTTTCTTAGAACATAGGATTTTTTTTTTCTTTAGTCAGGGATAGTGACCTATCTTTGTGAAAGCTATTTTTCTTTATAGTAGTATTATATCTTGTATTTATCTTACATCCCAATGTTTGATTTAATGGAAATATATATATATATATATCTTTTGACTGAAAAGATAGGATTTGTATGATTTTCAGTAGAAATTTACATATTGAATGATTAAATGTATTATAACATAATAAAAAGACACAACATATCTAAGGAAATTGATTGTCATGAACAAACTATGAAACTTTAATGGACACCTTTTCAATCTTCTTGCCTCCTCTATGCAGTCTTATTTTAAAGAAGCTCTCTCTCTCTCTCTCTCTCTCTCTCTCCCCCCCCCCCCCAAGCCCCTACTTCCCCTAAATTTTTCATGACTAGTGTTTTATGATAACCCTTTGGATGATTTTTGAGATACCCAAACTTTAGAGATCACTATTTGAGTACTATTCTAAATAATGTTAAGAATTTAGCTTCATTCAGATTGAAGAATGCAATACATCATTATTAAATTTATATAAATTTTTGAATTATAATTCAAGGAAATATATTGTGATCATGTACAACAACTTCTTGCTAGAAAGCTAAAAGCCAAGGGTCTTTTGGAGGATAATGAGGAAAAGGACAAAGATGAAGATAGGAAGGATGATGAAACCATCATGCACATATTCGATAACCAACTAGATAGGACTTGCCTGAAGAAATAGGAGTAAATGGATAAGGAGTGTTAGAAAGCCTACGAATCAGTAGAAATGATGTAGGACTTTGAAAGGAAAGCAAAGGAGTAAGGGCTATCTTTTTCTATCTTTTGGTTTTTTGGTTTTTGTAGATTTATTGCTTGGCTTTTTGTCTATCTTTCGATCTGGCCTCTTGGTTGACTGTAGTACTATTTCTGGGCTTTTGTTGTTTTATTTATAGCCCTATGATATGTAATAACTTTTTGGTTCTAGGATCCCTATAAAACTTATTTTTTTTACTAAAAACAATGATACAATGACAAGCACGATTAGTATTGGTGCTTTTGGGATATTCATTAGTTAGCATAAAATTTGGATAAGGTCATGAAGGGCCATGATTCCTCATTGCATAAGCCATGGGTGGGGGTCATGTATCATCATGGGCTTAACCCCTTGTAATGTATATATTATGAACATCGATGACTGCTAGATGAAAAAGATCAATAAAATTGGTAATACTATTATTTGCAATAATCATTCGATATACCATACTTCATTATTATTCAAGGAAATATATTGTGATCATTCAAGTTATAGATTAAGAAGATATCCTTGGTATAGTTCAGAATACATATATTGATAATCATGATATATATATATATATATATATATATATATATATATATATATATATATATATATATATATATATATATATATATATATACATAAAAGAGATAATGTGATAGTATAAAACTATATGTTTCATAGGAACCATCCATTTTCTTCATGGGGAGACTTGTATTTAACACCATTTTATCATTTTAGAACAATTTATCTTGACCATGTTTAATAAGTATTCATCTCTTATGAATCTTAACTATTCACTTAGGATTAGAAATTGTTTGTCTCCAATGCTTCTCTAGGTATTATAGCCATACTAACACTTAAAGGAAATGATGAAAAATTAAAAATTTGTTGAAAAATGTACATTAAAAAAGTTAAACTTCTTATCATGTTGTATGTTCATCTAAATATAATTAATGGACTAATTAATGATCTGATTATTTTCTATGAAGAGCAATGTGATAGTTTGCTCAAATAGTTCTTGGATTCATTGTTGTGTTGAATGTATTATATTTTTTACTCATTTAATACTCTAACTTTTTCATTACAAGAAGGGTTACATGGATGTATTTGTAGAGTTGCTGAGTACTTATGGTTCTTTCAGCTGGGTGATTCTCCTATTTAACTTACAAATCTGTGTAGATGAGTTTCAAAGGAAAAAATCTCTTAATTTTAGTGTCGAGTTTCATGTAATTATGAGGTTAAAATCTTTATGAATATTGGTTATCTCACAAACATCAATTAAAAGAGTTTTGGAAAGGTGACAACAATGTAAGTATCTTCCTTTTCAAAATTCTTAAATCTATAAGTTAAATGCTTTATGTTAAACAGGCTCCTATGCACCTGAGAGTTAATCATTTCAAGGTGCATCAAATTCCAAAGATTTCCAATTCAATAGGACATCTTAATGTGTTAGAAGAATTTAGCTATCTTCAATCCCTTAGATAATCATTTAGATAATTAGTGTATAAGACATTGCTTGTTTCCATTTATACTCCATATATATTAAAAAAAGGTTTAAACAACATCCAATACACTTTGTCACTTTGACAATCAGCCAACCCTCAATACTTATACAAAATTGGAGGGAGGAGTTACCCAACTATGAGAATTTACATATAGTTTCTAATATGAACAACTAGGACCATATATGATATGCCACTACATCTAAGAAGACAAAATATGAACTAAAAATTAATACATTCTAGGACCCAAGCTCTTGCAAATCAGTCTCATAACTATGTACTAGATAATTTCCAACACCTGTAGTTGACTCCTTATCATCATCTAGATGACATTTTTCCATGAGTTTGCTCAAATCTTTAATTTCTATCCGTGTAATAAAACTTTGATATCTTTCAATGTATTGAGCAGCTTTAACTTCATCTTTGTATACCGTCAACATCCCATCATGCATCAATTTCATGAATCTAGGCTTTGTAATCTCCAAGAAAAGAGAGACCTGTGACATGATGTAAAAATGTGTGAGTTTAAGGTTAAAATCAGTAGGGGCCCTTCTCACATTCTAAAAAATCTCCTTGTTCCTTTCCTTCCAAAGAAACCACAACACTTCACTAGTAAGAGCAAGTCAAAATCTATTAAGGGATAAGTCAAAAGATCTCACATAACCAGCTAAGATTTCACACCAGAAAAAACCATTGTTCTTATTCCAATCAATAGGACAACAAAAAAAAATGGCCCAAACTTTAGAAGCAAAAATAAATTCAAAGAAAACATGCTCAAAGCTCTTAGGTTTATTGCATAAATTGCAAATCACAGGCTCAACTTTAATAGATGACAAAAATGACCCTATAGAAAGTTTCTTAAGCAACAACAACCATCTAAAATGAATAACCTTAGGCTCACATGAACCCTTCCAAAATTAATCAAAGAAAAAGTGCAATTTTGAGAAAGGACAATTAAGACCCCAATAATTAACTATACGTTGTTACACAGATTGATCTTTTTTAAACATATCATAAATTTTTTTAACAGAGGTATTACCAATGCTAGTACCATCTTTCCATTTTGCATTTTTGATAAAAGAATTACTATCCATAAACTCCCCACCTTTCTCCTTACATAAAGCTTTGACTAGAAGATTATATGTCTTCCTTTGAGAGTTTGGAATGTCAAACTTCTTGGAAATCTCATCCCATGACCCGATCTTATCATTAACCATCAAATCACTAATAAGAGAAATACCTTTCTCATTCCATTTTTTTGTCGAACAACTCTGAGTAAGATCAAGAGGCTTATTATTCACATACAATCCCCACCAGATTGACCTATCAGTAATAATGTATTTAGGAGGACCCCCAATGGCATATCAACAAGATATAAACTCCCTCACTTGTGTACATGCAGATCACATGGAGGAGAATACTTTAGACCCAAACACTTTCATCTTAAAATCTCCCATAGTAATATCCCAAAAAGGAATGTTATCCCATTTCTTACCTTTTTCAATAACTGACCTTGCAACATTACATCTCACTAGAACTTTCCAAGGTTCATTTCCCCAAAAAGCTTTGAAGATCCACTTGGTTGTGAGAACAATGCCTTGAGCTTTAATATCCTTAATCCCTAGGCCCCCCAAATTTTTGGGTAGATAGCACCAATCCCACTTAACACAATGTCTCTTTTTGGACCCCAAGCCATTTGACCATAAGAAATCTTTGAGGATCCTTTCAAGCATCCCAAATTGAGTATTAGTAAACAACTAGGCTAAAACAAAGAAAATATGATGAGAAGAAAGGACCTTCTAAACCGCCTGAACCCTCCCTACCAATGAAAGGGAGTGAGTCTACCATCTCAAATGTTTACCATTAATCTTATTAAAAATCCACTCCCACATGTCTACAAATGAAGAATCCAAGGAGAAAGGTATACCTAGATACCTAGTAATAGTTTTAGGTCCATTCCAATTCCACCCCATCTTAGATAACCAAATAGGAGGAGCTTTCTTCCAACCCATAAAAAAAGACTTATGGGGGCCCACTTTGGCTCCAAAAATAGAGTAGAAAAAGTGAAGCCTGTGGAGAGCCATAGAAAATTTCTCTTTTGAAAGATCCAATAAAAGAGTAGTATCATCTACAAATTGAGCATTGATTAATTCATCTTCCTTAGGGAGGGTGATGCCTTTAATAGGATGTCCTAAAGAAGCATGCCTTAGAATATAGAATAGAGCATTGACAACTATAACAAGTGAGGAGGATGCAATAGGAAAACCTTGACTAATAGATCTCTGTAGCATAATAGGTTCAAAAAATTCTCCATTTATCTCAATAATAGTGGAAGCATCTTGAAATAGAATTTCAATCCATTTGCAAAAATAATATGGAAATCCAAAAGCTTTTAACATGCCAAGCACAAAAGGCCACTCCACCCTATCATAAGCCTTCTCAAAATCAAGAAGAATCATAACCATGTCCTACCTACTATCCTTGACCCAATTCATAGCTTCCCAACTGGTGATAAGATTCTCCAAGATATATCTGCCTTTGATAAAACTTGTTTAAGTGACTAAAGCAATGTTCTTAGTAATGTCTACAATCCTTGTAGACAATAATTTAGCAATAATTTTATATGACAAATTGAGAAGGGTGATGGGTCTCTAATTCTTAATTGATGATCTATCTCCTACTTTGGGGAGTAGTTTAATGATACCTCTATTCACAGTGTTGCCCAAAGACCCATTGTCAAAAACATCATTATAGAATAGAAGAAGTTCTTCCCCAATCCAATCTATATTATCCTTATAGAATTCAGCAGGTAGTCCATCTGTACTTGGAGACTTTTCATTAGCCATGGCCTTGATAGCCTCTTGAATCTCTTCTAAAGTAATTTTCCTACTCAACTTATCCCTTTCACTATCAGAAATCTTCTTCGGGATCATCTTCAGACAATCACTCAGTAGCACATGCTAATCATAATCAAATTCTAAAGAGAGTAATTTAGAGTAGAAGCTGCAAAAAGAATCCTTAATAGCTTTTGGGTCATTATTTTTACAACCTTCAATCTAAATATTTTCAATCTTTTCTACCTTATGTTTAGCTCCAATAATGTTGAAAAAATATTTAGACCATATATCACCATCTCTAAGCCAATTCATTCTTGCCCTAATCCTTTGCCCTTGGATCTTATATCGATGAAGAAATCCAAGTTTATGCTTGATGGAAATCAAATTATTCAATAGCATAGAGTCCTCTGGACAATATTGAAGCTCAAATTTAGCCTTAGTAAGATTGCATTGAAGATCATTCTCTTCATCATTTTTATCTTTGGCAACCTTTTTCTCAATGATTTGATAAATCTTTTTCCAAGACTCAACTAAATGGCACCACTACTTAATAAGTCTAATAGATTGATTACAAAATTTGGATAGAAAAGTCACCATTCTAATAGCTTCTTTATTATCAAGATCCTTTAGCAACGATGTATTTAAATTGAAACTTTTCATTCTGGTGTTATCTTTATTAACATCATCACCCTTGTTAATCAAAAACTTTGTAGAAATAGGTGAGTGATCTGATATTGCAGCGGGAGACATAGTAATAGGAGAATGGCCCTCTTTAGAATGAAATGAAGAAAAAAAGAAGCATCACAATAAATTTTGTCCAATCTACAATAAACTCTATTCTACCCCCCTTGATTATTGCACCAGGTGAACCAAATGCCATTAAAGTTTTCTCTATTATTTTCTAGTGGATCAAAAAAATTAAAACATCTTCTATATTTACACCAAAAAAAATGTTCATTTCCTTTCCATTGATGCTTTAGTCCTCCTTGTTTATCACAACCATCTTCTATCATGTTAAAATTACAAACAAAAATCTAGGATTCTTTTAGTAAGTTAGAGGAACACCATTCCCATAACACAATTCTATCCTTATAGTCATTAGGGGCATAGATATTACATATCCCAATAGTGTCCTCCCTAACTTTAAGAGTCACCCAAAGTGCCCTTTGACATTTTGAGCATCCATGCTGCAAAATAGAATTTGCCCACTTGGATCCTACTAACAATGCCACTCTCCATTTTCCTTTATCATGTTCAGTGTGAAACCCAATAGCTTCACCCCATAAGAATTTATTAATACAGGATGCTTGAAAATTGACCACTTTAATTTCTTGCAAACAAATAATATCTTTACTTTTTAGCTTATTACACCACCTCCTAACAATATACTTCCTATTTGTCATTTCCAAACCTCTAACATTCCAACTATGAATATTTAACATCATGAAGGGGGATGTATAGAAGGAGTCTTGGGAACCTTGTTGAATCTATTGAAATAGTTTAGGATGACATTCTTTCCACCAGCACTCCCCAAAATTGATCTCTTCTCATATGTTTTCCTTTTCTTTTTCACAACCTTAGTAAACTACTCCCTTGCCTTTGCATCAAGAGTTTTTTGGATCACAAGTGGGGGAGTACATATCTCTTTAAGTATAACACACCTACTATTAAAATCCTTAGCCTTCTCATTAATGGCTCTAAGAGCATGCTGTTGAGCATTCAATCTGGTGGGAATCTCATCACTCCTAGCCTCACCCACTTCTTCTGTTAAAATAGTTTGGGCCATAGGATGAGATTCACTAGGAATCTATCTAACTTGTCCAGATGGGATCACCTCAAACTCTTTATCATACAAAGGATTATTGAAAGAGATAAAACCACCACATTCCAAGGAGTTTTCTTTAGAAGGGCTTTTGGTCAACATGAACTAGTTAGACATGCCACCATCCACCTTTCCTATTGGAGTAGAGGGTATATCATTCTTATCTAAAACTTTAGCAACAATGCCCTTCTCTAAAATAAATTCCTTGGTATTATCAACTTTCATCTTGGCTTTATCAAAATGTAAATTATGGGTCTGACAATTCTTATTATAGTGTCCATTAAGCTCACAATGAAAACAAGCATGAAAATCACCCAACAAATATACTTCCCAAGAATCACATTCTCCTTCTAAATTTAATGAAATAACATCAGGAAAAATTACATTTGGGTTGAGAGCCACAAGAACACACACATTTAAATGCCAAAGAGTAACCCTTGACTCTTCTATTTGCAAAACTAACTTGAGGAGCTTCAAAACATGTGATACACAAGGCCAAAGTTTAGCATGAAGATTTCTAATTTCCACCAATTTAGTGTGGATTTTTTAATAACTTCATCAAAATTACCACTAGCAGACCAAGGATAGGTTCTAAATAAAGAATTCCCTACATTCCAAAATCCCTTATTTAATATTCTTTCCTGCATATTATAGGTTTTTAAAAAAATAACAAAAATCCCTTTTTGAATCATTCTATAGAAATTAACATGCAATCCAAATTCTTTTCCCCACAACATTTAACCAATCATCAAGAAACTTACGTGAAGGTAAAGCATTAACATCTAAACAAACAAAGAATATGGCAATGTTTCTTAACCTACTCTACTCTGCTCTAATAGCTTTAACCATATCATCATTGGGAGATAAGGTTAGGGATTTCAACTCATAATAGGGGTTCCTACCATTTCCTTTTTCATGTTCCTTCTTGACTCTACCATCAATGTCTACATCTTATCTATCTCCATGGGTTGCGGTCCTCCCATTTACATTTGAGCACTCCACAACTAGAATTCTTTCAAACTTACTCTCAAAGAAAGTTGTTTCAAGGAAAATTGGCACCAAATTCTCTGTAACAACTACCTTATACAAAGGCTTCTCACACCTATTCTCAGAGCCACCATTATCCATGATGCCATGAAAAACTCCATCCTTTCCATCATTACCAGAAATCTCTAGCTTATCATTACTTGAACACTTAGCATCCCTCAATTTTTCATCATTTTCTCCCACAAGATCTCTTGGTAGTTCACTTGCCATGGCCATATAATTTCCTTCCATTATCCCTCATCACATGCACAAGCCAATGTTAGGGCTGAATGGCCTACACAAACTAGCACAAAAAAACTAGGCAGAAACCCCACAAAAACTAGTCCACGACACATGGAGAGGAAAAAACATGGGAAAAATCATGACAAAACATAATAAAAAATGAAAATTCATAAAATCAAGAGAAAAAGACACAATAGAGAACATATGCAATGGGGTGGGCCAGCAGTGCCATACAAACTAGAAGTATGAAATTGCAGATCACCCAATCTAGGAAACTTTTTTCTTTATGCTCCATATATAAGTATATTGCATCTTTAAAATATACAAGGTAGAACACCTTTTTAACACATAGTAGGTATTGTCTCTATTGTATTATGTGAATGATGTGAGATACCTATTGGAGCATACAACATTAACAATTTAGAACTCTTTCATCAACATCATATGTATAATTAATGCTTGAGTAGTTGTCAATTGTGATCTCTTTTTTAGTTCAAATAGTTCTAGTCCACTATGGGCTCCAAATATTAGTAAGTTTTGTATTTTTTTTCATTTTCCTTTTTCATAGTTTACTCCTACTATTTCAGTATATTTAAGTTATAGCAGTGTATTGGAATTAATATTTTATTTGGGTACACTTTGTTGGATTTTTGTCTCATTATATGAACACAATTCATCTTCCATCATGAAAGATAGTTATGGCTTTGATGCATTATACATTAATGCTTGGGTGAATCTTGTGAAAAGTAGTCAACGTGATAGTAAAAACCAATTGGATTATTTTATTAGGTTATTACCCATGGTTGTGATGCAAGAGCATCCAGAGGTATAAGGGCAATCCTGTGTCACCCAAAATAAATGTACTTAGACTTAGTTTCTATTTCATGTGTTTTCATTTTTGGATATAGGTTCCAACTCTCAAAGCTCCACTATCAGTGTTCTAGGATAGAGTATTTGAGCACCTTGGGATATGTGTAAATGCCAAAAAAATAGGAGTATGTAATTGAGCCATAATTTTGGTGAATTAGAGGGTGTAAATTGATCAGATGAATGCAATTGTAATTTAGAGCATTCCAAAAAAAGAACCAGGTCAAAAGGCCCCATGGTTTGAAAGATATTGTAGTTTTCTAGTTTTTGGAGACCTCCTAAGAATGCTTTAAAGTCAAGTTAGGGGCATTAAATGACCTCAAACAAGGCCAAAAAATGGGGTATGAGCAAAGCTGGTCCATAGGGCTATAGAACACTTTGAGAGCTTTCTATAAATGTAAACGGTTCATCAATCGAAGCTACGGTTCAAAATTTATGCCTCCCGAAAGTTCGGTTACCATTTTTGGATTCTTCTAATTTTGTGCCGACTTCTAACGCGGTTTTTGGAGCCTTCTATTTGGTTGGTGGATGCCAACTAGCACTTTCTAGAATGTATTCCTAATCCTTAACTTGTTGGGGTCTATTTAAGAACATTTCTGGCATTGTAAAAGGAAATTTGGAGTGGAGTTTGAGAGGAGGTACTGGGAGAAGAAATTATCTCCAAATTTATGCTATTGTAAGCCCTTAGGGCATGTTTTGAAGTCTATTTTCTCTGTACTGAATGTATTAGCATATTTACATGGTTAATAAAATTTTCCCCTTTCCTATTGTGTCCATTCTATTATTTGGCTTGACCCCATTAGGTTTTTTTCTATAGGGTAACATTTCCTTTTTAATAAGGTTATATAATATTATATAACTAGTTATAGAATTTTTCTAGTTCACCCTTGGTTTTATTCAAATTTGAACTCCTTTATACTAGAGCTTACTAATGAACACCTTATCCATTGATAGACGAAGGTAATAGATAATATTATCCACACCAAAGCTTTCACCCTTGGTTTTATCCAAATTTGAACTCCTTTATACTACAATTTATTAATAAACTCCTTATACATTGATAGAGGAAGGTAATAGATAATATTATCCACACCCAAGTCTAATACAATTTAGGGTAATTTGGTTTGTACACTAGTTTGATATTGAGAATTGACAAAAGTATGAAGTTGTTGTTCTAGATATATTTTGATGTGTATATGATAATACTTATCCAATTATTGTTTTCTAGTTAAACCTCTATATTCTGGAGAGGCCTAATAATGGTTTATCTTATATAATATCACAATACTAGTGCATGCTTATTCTAGTCATAGATGGGTCATGAACACTATTCACTAAATATGTGTTGGGTTAGGAAGCCTTTCCTATTTGAATTCTTCAAATATGTTATTGATAATTATCCTCCAATATGAAAGCTTTTATATATATATATATATGATTTCTTTGTCTTTTCTTCTCAATATGTTTCAATGGACTCTTTCTTAATAATACTAAGTGAACTAGCCAATGCATGAGTAGCTATATTTCATATCATTTATGCCTTGTATAGGTTACATTTTTCTACCTTTTATATGTCACGTTAATTGAAGCACCAAAGATGTGAATATTTTAATCCTCATTTGACAAAACATTGGTTGGATCATACGAAACATTGGGTTTAGTTTTATTGTTATATATTTAGGGGTGGATGGCATAACTCACCTAGATGCTGTGGTTAAAAATCACATAATAATTGGCCACACTAGTTCCACCAAACACTCAATGGATGATGTGAAACCATGCCTTGACTTCTTTGTATATTTCTTTGATTCCCTATCTTCCATAAACAATCAAATAAGCATTGGAATCCATCATTCAACATTTTGTTTAACCATTAGTGATATTTATTTCACACAGGCATGTCAAAAATCTCAATCGATAGAAATTTTGTTTCTTCATTCGATGTTTCATATATGACTATAATTAAAATGATTAAGCTTCATGAGTTGTGATGCACTATAATGATTGCAGTATCTTCAAAAGAGATTATTGGTACTATATTGCTATAGAATATAGCAAACTCTTCTATCACTATAAGGAGAAGGCCTAGTCTTGACATAGCTATGAGCAATGAGGAAAGTATATTGCTATGGAATATAGTGATAATTTTTATCGCTATGTGAAGAAACTACAAAAATAATATAGTGATGAGTGATAAAGGAGGCTTATCAGTATAACATATAGTGATAATTGGAAAATGGAAAATAAATAGAATGATTATAGTATTGAGTGATAGAGATATTGTATCACTATAAGTCATGATGATGAGTATTTTTGGTAATAAAAAAGGAGAAGATATCCCTATATAATATAGAAAACTCTTCTATCACTATACGGAGAAATCCTAATCTTGACATAGCGATGAGTGATAAGAAAGTATATTGCTATGACATATAGGAATCCCTTTTATCACTATGCAAAGAAACTGCAAAAACAATATAGTGATGAGTGATAAAGGAGGCTTATCATTATAATATATAGTAATCATTGAAAAATGGAAAACAAATATAATCATTACAATGATGAGTGATAGAGATGTTGTATCACTATAAGTCATGACAATGAGAATTTTTGGTGATCAAAAGGGAGGAAATATTCTTATAGAATATAACAAACTCTTCTATCACTATATGAAGAAGGCCTAATCTAGACATAGTGATTAGAGATGAGGAAATTATATCACTATGACATATAGTGATCCTTTTTATTATTATGTGAAGAAACTAAGAAATTAATAGAGTGATGAGTGATAAAGGATGCTTATCACTATAACATATAGTGATCATCAGTAAATGGAAAACAAATATAATCATTAGAGCAATGAGTAATAGAGATGTTGTATCATTATAAGTCATGGATATGAGTGTTTTTAGTGATGAAAAAGGAGGAGACATCTCTATAGAATATAGAAAACTCTTCTATTACTATACAAAGAGTGATGAGTAATGAGGAAAGTATATTGCTATGACACATAGAAATCCCTTTTATTGCTACACAAAGAAACTACAAAAATAATATAGCAATATGTGGTAAAGGAGGATTATCACTATAACATATAATGATCATCGAAAAATAGAAAATAAATATAATCATTACAGTGATGAGTAGTAGAGATGTTGCATTGCTATAAGTCACGATGATGAGTGTTTTTGATGATTGAAAAGGAGGAGATATCTCTATAGAATATAGAAAACTCTTTTATCAAAAAGTAGGAGATATCACTATAGAATATACTGAACTCTTCTATAAAAAATGAAGAGATATTACTATAAGTCATGGTGAAGAGTGTTGTTAGTGAGTGATAAAGGATGTTTATTGCAATAATATATAGCAATAATAAAACATTTGGTCAAGTTTTTAACCAAAGAAAAAATTGGTCTAATTTTTTATGACAAAAATAGTGATAAAATAGTTTTTTGAAAATTTGACCAACATGAGTAAAAAATTTGACTAATTTTTGTCAAAAAATGAATCAAAATGTACTAGTGCAAAGAGAAGGATATTGGGTAGAGGATGAAATAAAGGGCTATCTAGGTATATTGAAGAGGTATGTGAAAATCTACAAAGATATTCTAGATTATCCAACTTTATATTTGTAATGTATGATACATTAGATAATGATGACAAGATCAAAATTGAGGAGGATATGGTGGATATGATTGCTAATCATAAGCTAGCTCTTAGTGAAATTAAAAAGAAAATACATAAGGGATTATATGAGAGATTAGAGAGAATATGGAAACAAATAAAACTATAAGAGGAAAAGATAAGGATAGGAGCAGATGTTTTCCTAAATATAGAATATTTTTTATCTTATAGAATGAAATAAAATTTGTAGCACAATAGGATGACTTAATTTGGAAAAGCATTTTTGTGTTATCAACCAAGGTAGCAAAGGCTAAAACTATAGACATTGAAGATGATTACATAAGTGGAGAAAGTTTATGTGTGCTGAGTCTGGAAGGTGACATGTCACTAGTACATGCCAACAACTCTGACACTCTAGAGGTTGAGAAATTAAGGCTCACAATTATAGAAGAAATAACTTAGGTAAAACAAATAATTGTAGATAGTCAGACCATTTCAACACCTGATATTGAAGAAAACAAAGGAATAAGTAGAGCTAAACTAAGTGTGACCATTGTTGTCTCGAGCACGGATGCACCAACATGACTGAGTGGTGAAACTCCTTCACCAACTCCCAAAGTAATGCTAAGTAGCAACACTCCTTTTCCATGTAGAAGAGGAAAATAAATAAAGGATACTTCACTAGATATTGAAGTCAATTATGGTGAAATAATTTAGATGTAACAATTAGACTTGGAAAAATCTCACCTTGGAGTAAACAATTTTGCTAGAAGGGGTTTTGGTGAAGAAGAAATGACAAGAAGAACTAAGAAGAGATCACAAGAAAAGGTAGGTACTCTATTGTGTGAAATTTTGTCTTGTTGATACTTTTGATAGTCAAAATTTTGCTAAAGAAGCTCCAATCATTACCCAACTTGTAAATATTGTTTAACAAGTCAATGCTAGTAATATGGAGTCAAATAAAAAATTGATGGATTTTTCTACAAGAAGATTCACAAATATGGTTGTGGATAAAGTTTCTATAACCATTATAGAGAAAATAGTGCAGTTGTAAGAGAAAATATAGGTTATAACATAGCTAATATAGAAGGTACAAAATTTGTACAATATTTTGTTAGATGTGCCAAGATTCACAAGTGATCTTCAAGTACAAATAAACCAGATTCAAGATATGATGAAGAGATACAATAACATTATTTGTCAGTCAATAGGATCTAGCATATATCATTACAATAATCTATTGAATGCTCAAGGCACATTGGTTGAGCTTCAATTAGCTAAAAACAATATGTAATCTAAAACAATCTCTATTCAAGAAATGATGATACCTCATTTGGAGGTCATGCAAAGGGAGGTGCAATCAGCCTAGGATCTTATCAAAGAAGATCACAATATTTAAGTGGATGATAGCTTAATTGATTTAGCTACAAGACTACAATTGTAGAATCACATTTTGGAAGTATCAAGAACCACATGGATTCATGCATTGACCATAATCACCCAAGTTCATAAGACATTCATCAACAAATATAGATTACTTCCACCATTTCAACTCAAATAGTAGTGACATAAGTACTCAAGAAAAGGGGGGGTGGGATATATTTGAAGGGGAAATATATTTAAAAGGAGGGATATGAATTTGTTATCATATTTATTTTATATTATTTATTCATTATTCATTTTGGCATAAAACATGATACTTAGGGGGAGAGTTTGTATTAGATTGTATTTGTAATGATGTAAATATGACAAAGTATTTTTTCCACTAATGTAAAAGGGGGGGATTTTTGATATCTCTAACTATTGTTCTCTATTAGTATTAAAAACTTAGTCAGTTACAAGGAAGAGTCAGATAGTCATCATTGTAATTGAGCTACTCGATATAGGTTGAGTCATGTACATAAGCAAGTATGTACCAAGCTCCATAGGAGCCAAGTAAGTGCATGGCCAATGAGTATTTTCTATACAAGCCATAGTCAATATCACCAAGTAGTTTCAAGAATATAAGTGTTGAGCTACATAGTATATGACAAGCATAATATAGATTAAGCAACAACAATGCCAAGTGTTAGAAAATAGTAAAGGATGAGCAATGTAGAGTTTACATAAAAGTTAGGAATGGAATAGATTTTGAGGTAAATCATTTTTGAGTAGGCATGAAAGGAAAATTTTATAATTTTAGAGATTGTTATAGAGATTTTTATGCATTAATCATGTGAATTATAGATCTTTATGTTTTGTGATCAATGATTTAGATGAAGAGGCTATTATGGAAGAACATAGAAAACTCTTTAAATTAAGGAGATCTTAACCTAGATTGATGAGAGATGTGGCATGGAGATGAAAAGAGGAGAGTATGAATGTAAAAAAGGAGTAATATGCAAATAGAGAAGTGAAATATCAAGATTAGATTAGAAGTTAGTGAAGGTGATCTGTTATCTCTTAACAAAGAAAGCGACCTAATCATAGCAGTGAAAGGGAAAGATAAGTATTATCAGATTAAAGGAGAGGATCAATTAGAAAGGAGAAGACTTGAAATAAACTTACAAAGCATACCAAGATTTAGGTATTGAATCATTTCTAACCAACCTGAAACATGGTAAATCTCTTAATAGAGTGGTCTTAACAAAGCTTTGTAAATCTCCTAACAAAGTCCTTACTTTTTTGTAAGTGTTAAATACTTTAACAAGGTGAGACCTAGTAGTATTTTAATCTTTTAATAGGCTAGACCCATTATAGGGTAGATCATATTTTATGATCAAACATTGTAACCAGAATAGGTTAACTTTATTGTTGTAGTAGTGAAGATTTGTGGGTGTCATCTCCATCGGAGTTTTACCTTCACCTTGAAGGGTTTCTAGGTAAAAAATATTATGTTATGTATTTATTTTCATGCATGTGATATACCAAGTTTACATGATACAAGAAGTTCATTATTACAATTTTTACATGTATAAGTTAACCAATGAGTGTGTGAATGAATTGGTGAGAAGTAGAAGTGCTTAAGATTTTGATACCCCCCCCTCCCAGTATCTTGTTATATTATATATACCTCGATCAACCAACAAGATAAACTATAGAAACTATTGAAAGTTAGAATCATTTAAGCCATATCCAATGCTAAATAAATATCTAACATAGCCCTAGTTTATAAACATGATAAATATATTAGAGTCTATACTAATTTTTAGGATCTCATCAAAGCATGCCTGAAGGATGACTCTCCACTACCTAAAGTTGACATGATAGTGGATATGATGGAAGGGTATGAAATGTACTCACTAATGAATGATTTATTTGGAAATAAATAAATAAATATTGTTCCAAAAGATCAATAAATTACTTTCTTCACCTATACATGGGGGACATTCTATTGGAATGTAATGCAATTTGGCTTTTAAAATGGTGGATCTACATACCAATAACTATCACAAAAATATTCCATGATACATTGCACAAAACAATGGAAGATTATGTTGATGATACATTGGCTAAAAGTATGTAAAGAAGCACTTATCTCAAAGACTTGGGACCTATACTAGACTACATGGAAAATTTTAGCCTTTGAGTGAATCCTAAGAAAAGCACATTCGAGGTTACACTACAAAAAATGATAGGCTATATTATTTCTACAAAAGGTATTTAGGTGGATCATGAAAAGGTATATGCTATAGTGGAAATTCCTCCACCTCTTAATATCAATTAAATGTGAGGACTATAGGGAAGGCTTTAGCCTATTCATAGATACGTCTTAGAGTTAGCATATGAATTAGGACCCTTCACTAAGACTTTACATAAGAGTGTTAAATGACAAAATTGGAACAAATAATGTGACAAGAGCTTAAAAAAATAAATAAATATCTTTTCAACTTGCCTATACTAATGTCTCTCATTCATGAGAAGCCACTTATTTTTTATATCTCTGCAATTTACTCATACTTGGGCATCTTCCTAGCTTAGGAGGAACTAAACATTAAGGAACATGCTATCTAGTACATCAATTACACAAAAGTATCATATGAAATGAAATATAATATCATTGAGAAGGCATGTCTACCAGTTGTTTTTCTTTCCTAGAAGTTTAGGTATTATAAGCTTACTTAGATGACAAGATTTATTGCAAAGGTTAATCCATTAAATTATTTGATAAGATACAATACTATAATAGGAAGATTGGAAAAATGGGTCATGATACTAAGTGAGTTTGACATTGAGTACATGGAAAGGAAAGCCATCAAAGGGAAAGAAATAATGATCACTGAGAAGAAACACCATTTGAAATTCACCAACCAATGAACATTTAATTTCTTGATGAGTCCTTCTTGCTTCTAACTCACCAAACATGGACTATGTTCTTTGATGGATCATTCACTCAAAAAGGATTGGGTGTTAGAATAGTGTGCTTCATACCAAAAAATCACTCTCTATCTAAGGTGTACAATATTATTTTCTCTTATAAAAATAACATCATTGAATATAAAGCCTTAGTCAATAGATTAAATATATCCATTGAATGGAGGGTGGATGAACTGAATATCTTTGGAGGCTTACTATTGGTTATCAACTAGGTCAACAAAAAATATCAAAAAAGGGATGAAAAATTGGTGCCCTATAAACAAATCATTGATGATTTTAGGAATTACTTTGCACATTTCACTTTTTAGCATATTCCTTGAGTGGATAACAAGGTGGGTGATGCCATCATGGTCACTATGGCTTCTATGTACTAGATGATAAAAACTGACTTCAAACATGAGTTCGTAGTGGAAATATTATCCTACCCTAATTATGGCTCTCTTGAATCCTGGATGATAGATTATGTCATAGGACATGACTCATCCCACTACTATCACGTATACTCCTACCTTCATGACTAGATTGTTCCAAATGGTTTGACCTAGAATCAAAAACTTCACCTTATCCAAAATTCTTCATGGTATGTCATCATAGCTAATGACTTGTTTAGAAGAGGTTTTGATAGCACAGTCCTTAGATGTCTAGAACCTAAAGAGTCTAAATGCACATTAATTCAAGTACATGAAGGCATTTGTGGATCCTAAAAAATGGCTTAACACTATCTCGTAAAATTTTTAGAGCTAATTACTATTGGTTTGAAATGGAGAAAGAGGAAATTTAGTATGTTAAGTCTTGTAAATAATGTCAAATTCATGGACATATGATCTATGCTCTAGCTAGGGAGATAATTCCATTTATCATACTTTGGCTATTATAGTAATGGGCCTTTGATTTTGTGGTTCAAATTCATCCTTTTTCCTTGAATGGACACAAGTTCATTATCACCACTAAAAACTACTTTACAAAGTGTGTAGAGGTAGTAACTCTTACTAAAACCTCTAAAAAAACTATAGCTATGTTCATTCTAAAATACATCATCTATATGTATGGGGTACATTCTCGATTATCATTGAAAATAGGGGAAATTCAAAAAAAAAGGATCTAAAATAGTTATGTTCAAAGTCCAAAATAATGAAAAAATAGTCTTCCATCAACTATGCCCACGGTAATGGACAAGTAAAAGCATCTAGTAAGGTGATTCTTAAGATCCTACATCTCCCAATCAACAAATCTAGAATGGACTGGTACCTTGAAATCAATCTATCTCTATGGGCTTATAGAAAAAGTATCAAAATACATATAGGTTCAAGATCCTTCTCTTTGGTATATGGAACAGATGATGTGCTTCTAATTGAGATTATGATTCCTACCCTATGAGTCTCTCTAAGAGGCCTCGTCACTAATGATGACTATCAAATATCTCAATTGCAAGAGCTAGATCTACGGGATGAACATTAACAATTTGTGTTCAATCATCTAAGATATTATCAAAAGAGGATGTCTAAGAGCTAAAACAAGAAAGTTAAAGCATGAAACTTGTAAGTAGGTGATCTTATCCTAAGAGAGAACCCCAAGAATCAAAAATATCAAGTACATAAGGGAAGGTTTGATCCAAACTAGCTTGGTAGATATATTATTACTATTGTGTTATAGTTAGGTGCTTATCAACTCTTAACTACTAAAAGAGAAATTATGAAGGAGCCAATTCACACCCTTCACTTGAAAAGGTTCTACAGATGATTTTTTTTGAAGCTCTTTGTACATATTAAAATATTCTAAAAAAATCTATTATCTTGGTGAAAACCTAGCAATAGACACCTTAATGATAATAAAAAAAAGAGGAAAAACATGAGAAAAGAAAAAAAAATTGAAAAAAAAGAAGAAAAAAGTGGCAATAATGAAAACCTAGGAAACAAGCATCATGCTAGAAAAATAAAAAGAATCTCTTCCAAGAAGGTGAAAATCTGGTAAATAGGCACCTCTTGTTCACAATGATCCATCTAGTAGTATACCTTATGGCTTATGTATAATCACTTTCCTCCTTTGAGTTCATTTATTTCTGAATTTTCCTACTTTAGTTTACTAGTCTCACTTATTCATAGCTCTCTATCATCTTCAGGACACTTCTTATACTTGCATGGATTGAAACTAGTCATAGTCTAGGGGTAACCTACCTAGTCTAGTGGTTAATCTCCTATTCTCTTAGCGATTCTCTCATGCATTAGTCTCCATTTGTCCTAACAAAGTCTTCCTACTAGCGTCTATTTACAAAATAATTTTCTCAAAAACACCCTAAACTTCCAATTTGACATCAATCCTATGAAATTGAAACTGAAATTGAAAACTAAAATTATTTGAGTTATGCTGAGATTTTCCTTTGTGTACTTTTTTTTCTCTTTGTCATTACCCTTTGATCAAATCAAGGATGTCTATTTGAACTAGGGGATAAAGGACTAGGGAAATGATCATTTCTTGGTTTTTTGTTTGTTGGTTTAGTTCCAATGGTCCAAAGGATGCACATAAAAGGGGTGTCCACTGTAAGAGCCTTTATTTCATATTGGATCATTATATGTACTTTGAATCATTTTATATGGAAACTTTTTTGAGGTTGGTTCTTCTACTTTTCTATGTCAAGGAATTCTCTATGATACAGTAAATACCAATATTCATCATATGAAGTGAACATACATGTCACTATAAGTATTCTTAACACACTTTTGTCATAGGTTATGAATGAATGGGTCATTGCAGACATAATACTTATTGATTACCTAGCATGAGAAGGATCCCTCACATGTATGGTGTGCTTGTATGAAAGAAACATTATGGTCATCCTAGAATTTATTATGTGATGTTTATGTTTTCTTGCTAAATTAGTAGGAAAAGATGTTATGGTCTTCATGGTTTCTTGTGCCTTAATACTTACATCTCATTTTGATAAAACTATGACTAATGTCCAATTCATATTGTCATGATAGAAATGTTAATAAGGTTTTTACAACATATGGTGGCCTTAATGAAATTCTCAATCATGAAAAATATATCTTATGAATTTAATAATCAAGTCCTAGGGATTGCATCTAGCATAGGATTGTATTTCATTTTAGACTTACATCATGGCATAATTTTGGTGACTTGTTTGATTTTATTTTTTGAGTTGAGAGAGAAAAAATATCTATATGCATCAAATTTTCATCCCAACTACACAAGATTTTGATCTCACATTTGATCTTTAGGAACTTGATTGAGCATTTTCCATAAACACCAAGAGTGAAACTTGTATGAGATACTTGTATGGATTCATCTTATGTTATCATACATCCATTTACATATATGCATATCAAAACCATATCATTTACATCTATCTCTCATTACATATACATACATCTAAAAATTAATACAAATCAAAATACATTTATCTCATAAGTAAACATATGCATCTAAGAAATTCATCATTACATCCATAACATTTGCTTAATTAACATACATCCTGTTGATGTTTCAAAACTACAGGTTCCAAAATAGTACTAGGATGTAGAAGAATAATAAATGTCTAAGTATTGGCTAATTCCCATGGTCAATATAATTTATCTCAGATCTAGACCACCTTCAACAAAGCATAGAAGGGTTTTCTACTCTTTTGACTTTGTAGGGCCAAGATGCGTGCACCTAGGGATTGGGATAACTTATTATTTGATTTTCCTCTTCAATACTTATTCACTAATATTCTTCTTCATAGATCTATCTATTATAGAAGAAAAATGTTCAACAATCTTCTTAGACTTTCAATTAAATCCTTGGTTTATAGTACCCAACTATAATTCAAAGGAAATTTATTACTAACTAAGTGAATGATAAAAAATATTGCTATTTATTACAAAAATTAAAAACAATTAATTTTACAATGTGTATTGTGCAACCAATATGACATTATCAATTTTCATCTGAATTAATGATAAATGATTTATCCATTGTTATATAGAGTCAAACTAGTAACCCTTGATCTATTTAATTGACTTGCAATCAATCTTATTAGTTGTTAAGCTTCGATCCACTTCTTACGATATCCCTCCAATGTACCTAGAAACCTTACCAATTCATGGAAGAATTTAATTAATTCCTTGAATTAAAACCAACAATGAAATGGTATACAACTCATCCAAGCTACATTAAATTGAAAGAAATTTTCTCATTTCAATCTTAAAATAACAGATACATGAAAATGGAGACAAAACTCAAAGACACAAATATGCAAAACTTCCTCTTTTTATTAATTTTCTTTGAAAGTAATAAAATACTGATCTAAAAATCAAGAAATAACTCAAAATATGAAAACCTTTATGATTCAATATTCACTATATTCTTTGATTTACAAATTTGAAACAACATACAATTGACATAAAAAAATTGGACTGACTGCAAATAACATAAAACTCAAAATTCTACAAGATTTGGACCATCACTCACATGTTGGAATTCCTTTTATAAGAAAGGATTGTAACAAGATTTAGATGAGATGACACATGTCAAAATTTGATTTGAAATCAAATACAAAGATAGTTTACATTGTTACTTTTTCAAAACATTCTTTGTATCTGGACAAAATTGGGGAAATAGTTACAAAATTGGCAGGTGGTACTTTCTCTAGGTATCTTTAGCATGAATCTACTTGTACTTTTAGAAAAAATTCCCTTTCCTTTCCTTTTCTTCACTTTGTCTCTTCTACCATTAACTTTGTCTTTAACTACTCAATCACTATTCCCTAATGGTAGAGCCTTTACTCTTGCTATAACTTCCCAAATGGCTATGTTAGTGTCCACATCTAGCTAGGTGGTATCTTTGATTCCATTTAGTTCCTCAAGGAACTTGTTCCACTTAGCACCTATTATAGCACTAACCTTTGCAGTTATCTTACCCATCTCTAACTCTAGTTTATATAACATATCAATTAAATCATATACTACTACAATGTCAGCTTCACCATTCAAGTATGCCATAAACCTAGAGTTATTTAGAATGTCATCAAAAGAAGATGATCATTCTAGCCATTCCTTGACTCCTCCAACACTATACAAAATGATAGGTACAAAATTTTGTGTTCTTGTGTTAATTTTTTAAATTTTATTTTGAATTAGTTGCAACTTGCCCATAGAGAAACCATTTAACTCTTTTACCTTATGGATCAAATTTCTAACAAAAATAATTTTCCCTTTTGGTAAGTCCTTCTTTTGGGTAACCATGGGCACAAGGTTCTCAAAGAATTGGGTATAGAGGCCCCATGTGGAGAATAAGGGAGATAACAAGGAAATTTCTTTAGAACATTTATATTCTTCCCCTTACAAAACAAGATAAGTTCTATGAATATTCAAAGAAACCAATTTCAAAGTTTTTTCCTTATGAATCAACAAGTTCTTTATGGGTCTTATTTCTATCTCCTTGTTGGACTCCAATTCCTCTTCATTAACAACCATGGCTTAGCCTCTCACATCCTCTTTCTTATGTGAATGACCCTCTATCTGTATGCCCTTGTCTTCGATCTCAATGGTGGATCTAGTAGTTTTTTTCAAGACCACTAACTCATTCTCTAATTTGAGATTTCTCTACTCCAACACATAGATATTCTTTATTTTTTCCTCATAGTGCCTCTTGGTTTTAATAGACCTCTCATAGGCTCCTTCTAGCTATTCCTCAAGAACATGAATCCTATTTTTTCCTAACATTGATGTTGTATTCAATAATGTATAAATTTGATTGCTAGAAGTAGAATGCACATTCTAGAATATTACATTTCTCCTTGGGGACTCCTTAATGTCCATGATATTTTGCTTCTAGTGTTCCAGGGTAAAACTCTATATTGGCATAGTTTGTGTATCAATATTATACCCAAACCATCTCAACTGTCATAGTTGGTTCTCATCTTCATATGAGATAGTCTTTTCTTGCCTCCTCATTTGATCTAGTAAGAATGATGAACTGATATCCCATCTTGGGTATATAATCATGCCACTCCTTTGCATTAGCTCCCTGGCCTCTTCTATAGTTAGAGTTTCACTTTTAGGGTTATATTCTTGTAGTGTTTTAACCATCTCAACAACTACCTCATCGAAGTCACCTAGTTTCATTTTCAATGACAACTCATTTTGCTTCAAGTTAAAAAAAGCTCTTTGATTCCTTTATTTTCATGAAAATTTCATCACTCATGAATTCATTTTGCTCAATTATTCTATCATTAAGCATTTGAGCTTGAAGCTCTAGCCTTTCGGCCCTTTTCTCATCCTCAGTGGCTTGATCAATTAGATAATTTCTTCTTGCAGTGTTAAAATATTGATTATTTCTTGGCATAATCTTCAAGGCTTTTTCCATATCTTTCTATGGAATTTACATTAGTTTTTTCTTTTTTCTCCTCTGATGAGCCCATTCTAAGCTTTCTGCTTGGTCTTCATCATCATCATCACTAAGCTCCACAATAATATCCTACTCAAAAGACTTAGGGTCTACTCTCTTTCTAATCTCTTCTGGCACTTGCAATGAAATTTTATCAAACCTAGACTAGTAGTCTATTTTAGTATAGAATCCCTTAAAGTATGGATCTACCTTTTTCATCTCCTATTCAAAACTCATTAGATCCCTAAATTTTACCATTGACCTTACCCTATAGATATTTTCATCTTATTTTTGGAAGCACATGTCTCCTTAATCTAAGACACAATCAACTCTGAATCACTAGTTACATTAAACTTTTTGATACCATGATTTGTTTCCACTTTCAACCCAAGTAAGAGTGCTTCATATTCTATAATATTATTAGTACATGTGAGATTCAAAGTAAATGAATACCTAAAACTATTCTTGTTTGGGGATATGAAAACTATGCTAGCTCCTAACCCACCTTTAGAATTAGCCCCATCAAAGTACACGGTCCAAAGGTTCAATTTCTTGAATCGTGAGTTCACCTATGAAAGCATTGACATCTGTATCTAAGAAAAAAGTGGCATATGTATCAATATTTTCCTCAAGAATATGAGTAACTCTTGGTTCTCTATCAACTTTAATGACCTTGTTCCCTATGTAATGTAGCATAGGATAGATCACATTATAGGCTACCTCCCATTGTAGTACTCCATTTTCTTTAGAGTAACATGTCCCATATTGTAGAGGAATATCAACTACTAGGACAACCATGGTTAGGTCAACATCAGGATATGCAACTAATTAAAAAGGAAAATAATTGATTATACCTATGACATGCACTTATCTTGCATTCATGGCCCTATATCTACCCTATTTGGTGTCCACTTTTAGACCTAGGGCTTCCATAATTCTAAAAGGCATGATGGTATTAGAAGCTGCTCAATCAATCATACAATTTTTTAAGGTTTTCCCATTTGTGATTAGACATAAACATAAGGGGTCAATGTTTTCTATGTAGGCTATAGATGAATTCTCCAAATACATTTGAGGTATTTGGGACATAACTCAGCTATCTTCTTTTTCTTTTATTACAAGTGATACTTGTTGCATTACTAATTATTCTTGTTCAAAAATACTACTACATCCTATTTCACCTAACCAAGAGAGGGCCTTATTCATGTATTCCTCTATCCTAAACATCTCAGATAAGGGAACCTTGATGGTAATTTGAGACAACATGGAAATCATATCTATAGGGTCATATGCAAAAGATTTGGAAGGGTTACCTCTAGCTACTTGTTCTTGAATAGTAGAATCTTCCATTTTCTTGGTGCCACCAAGACCTAACTTCTTCTCTTTTACATTGAACTTGATTTTTTTTCTACACCATGAAACTAGACTTTCTATTTTGGTTCCCACTTCTTGCTCTTAGTATCTTTGATCTTTATGATCTCCAGATTATCATTTTTATTTTCATCATCCATTTTGTGAGTAATATCTTTGATGAAAATATCACATGGCTTACTAGCAACATTTTTCACTATTCTATTCCTAAGATTGTAAGTACTATGGAGTTTGGTCACTGTCTCTATAGTTATCCTATCAATTTCCCCATTAGATGGTTTTCTTAAATTCATGTGCTCTACATCTGATATAATATTGCACATGCTATCTTCATCTTGATATTCATCATCTAATGCAATTGATACACATTCCTTTGATTTGTAACATCAACCATAGAATCCTCTATATCATATTCTTCACCATTATCACATAAATTTATCATATTACATCCCAAATCTTCATGGGTTTTTTTGTTCTTCCTCTTCCTCTTGTTGTGATTGTTGATTTGTTGAAAAAGATTGAGCAACTACACAATAATTAGGAGAATTAGGGAATTGGTACAAAATATACCAAGGCATCTCTTCAATCATTTTTATAGAATTTCTTTGTAGTGTATCTAGTGTACCTTTATTTTTGGTGTTTTGCGTAGGATTTGGAATAGACTTGCCATCCTTCTATTGTGTGGTGTAAGGATAATTTTGCATCCTAGTTTACTTATTGTAATTATTGTTAAATTAGGCTTCTCACCGATATTTTTCTTATTAGCATGGTATGTTGGTAGATTAAAATTCTTAAGAAGGTTCAAGGCTTGACATATTGTATCATCCTTAGATTTCTTGGTTATACTACACTTGTCACATTCTTTCTTATTTCCCCTTGGATTGAATAGGTTTGGATCATCCCTTGCCCCTATCTTACCAAATGCTTTATTTTTTTTTCAATATTCATAGGCATCTTGTAGGTATCCCATAATGTTCTTGGATCCTTATCCCTTAGAGTGTAAGCCATTAATGGTCCACCAAGAGGGGTAGAAGACATAGCTCATGAGGGATGGTTCATCCATGCTGCTAGGGAAAAAGTAGATAGTAGATTTGATAAAATATATTTTTCTTCTAGTCTCTATGGTGTTGGCCTCATTTTTAACTTTCTCAAGTTCTTTTGCTACATCTTCTCTTTCTTTCTTGGCTTTCTCTAAATCTAAATCAAGTTTAGACATGGTAGACTTGTTAGAAAGAACTTGGGGCTCATCAATCTAAATCCCTACTACCTTTTGCATTCCTTTATCAAGGTTTTTTTAACAAATAGATCTATGACCTTAGGTTCAATAGGCTTGTGAGGTTAGATTTAGGAGATGACGGGGCCTTCCTTTTATTTTAGGAGGCATTCTTGTTCTTGAAATTTGGATTTAAAATCTTCAAAATCTTCCAAAAAAAATCAAAATGTAGTTTAGAATATCTCTCTTCTAACTTCCTGGTTTTCTCCCAATTCAAAGCATCCATCTTTCTAAGAAAGGCCCCTCTCTCTCTCTCTCTATGTGAGAATTCATGGTAATATCTTATTTTTCTTTATCCAAAGAAATGCATTCGGCATCCTCTTGTGCTACCTTTCTTCTAAGTATTTCAATCTATGATAATAGTTCATCTAGATCTATAGAAGTAGTCTATGAATATGTAGGGTCACCTAGGTCTATTAGATTTCTCTCAATATATAGAACTCAACCCATATTTGGTCTCCTAGATTGAATACTTTAAGGTCTAAGATGTTGGTTTATTTCTCCTAAACCCCCTAGTCTAAAAATAGTATCTTCCATAGATGATACCAATTTATATTGGTAAGGATGATCTTCATGAAAAGGAGTAGTGAAAAGATTACCTAGAAGCCTAGTACTCTCAAATTCAGAACTATGGGATAAAGCTTCTTTCTCAACTATGGGCTAGTACTAAATATTATCTTTGGGTTTCCATGCATGACTAGACACTCCCTTCTTCTTTGGCCAAATCTTCTTACCACCCTTTGGTAACATTGTTTACAAAGGAATATGTTGGTTTTCCATCATATATGCTCTCATATTCTTTCTCCTATCATCCATTCTTTACTTTGATATGGGAACTAGTTAGAAAAACCTGTGATCGACTCACCACTCACTAGGGGAAAAGCTTTTTATAATGGGTAAAAGAAAAGAAACTTCATGGGAAAACTATTTCTAAAAATAGATCTAACACAAGGACCCAACACAAATGACTTTAATATTGTATGCTTTGGGAATATAAATTCTATTTGGCAATTAAGGAACAATGCAAACACACCTTATGTCACACAACTCCCGTGGTATTGGGATTATTGTAGATTGTAAAGGTTTTTAACTAAAATGAACCAATACCAACACATGCATAAGAAAAGATGGATATATGACAATAAATGTATAACTTTATACCAAAGATCTTTAAAAGTTCACACATGACTTCTTCGAATAACTCCCTAGTAGAGTCACCATTTAGTTGGTGTTTCAAAATTATAGGTTCCAAAATAGTAGGAGGATGTAGAAAATCAATAAATTCCTATGGATTGGCTAATTCCAATATTCAACATAATTTATCTTAGATCTATACCAACTTCAACAAAGCATAGAATGGTTTTCTACTCTTTAGGCTCTGCAAGGCCAAGGCAAGAGCACCTAGGGATTGAGATGACTTATTCTTTGATTTTCCTCTTCAATACTTATTTAGTAATATTATTCTTCTCATATACATCCCTTATAGAAGAAAAATGGTAAACAACATTCTTGGACTTATAATTAACTCCTTGGTTTACAATAGCCAACTATAATTCAAAGGAAAGTTATTCTAATTAAGTGAATGGCCATCAATATCACTCTTTATTACATAAATTAAACAATTAATTTTAGAATGTGTATTGTGCAACAAATATGAAATTATTAGTTTGCATTTGAATTAATGACTAGTGCCTTATCCATTATTATATAGAGTCAAACTAGTAACCCTTGACCTATTTAATTGACTTGTAATTAAACTTATCAATTGTTAACCTTGAATTCTATTCTTATGATATTCCTCCCATATACTTAGAAACCCTGCCAATTCATGGAAGCATTTACTTAATTCATTGAATTAATAACAATAATGAAATTATATACAACTCATCCAAGCTACATCAAATTGAAATAACTTTGCTCATTTCAATCTCAAAATAACAGATACATGAAAATGGAGATGAAACTTAGAGACATAGATATGTAGAACTTCCTGTTTGTATTAATTTATTTGAAAGTAATACAATACTAATCTAAAAATCAATACATAACTCAAAATATGACAAGCTTTGTCATTCAATATTCACTGTATTCTCAGATTTGGAGATTTGAAACAACATACAATTAACACAAAAAATTGGACTGACTGCAAATAGCATAAAACTCAAAATTCTACAGGACTCAGACCATCACTCCACATCTTAGAAATCATTTTATAAAAAAGGATTGCAAAAATTTTTAGATGAGAGGACACACGTCAAAATTTGATTTAAAATCACGTGCAAAGATATTTTACATTGTTACTTTTTCAAAACACTCTTTGTATCCAGACAAAATTGGGGAAATAGTTGCAAAATTGGCAAAAGGCACTTTCTCTAGGTATCTTTAGCATGAATATACTTTTACTTTTAACAACCTATCATTTTACTTTCCTTTTATTCAGTTTTTCTCTTTTTCCTTTAACTATGACATTAACTGGTCAATCACTATCCCCTGATGGTAGAGCTTTTATTCCTGCTATAACTTCCCAAATGGCTATGTTAGTGTCCACATCTGGCCATGTGGCATCTCTAATTCCATTTAGTTCCTTGAGGAACTTGTTCCACTTAGCATCTGTTATAGCCTTGACCTCTATTGTTATCTTACCCATCTTTGACTCTAGTTTATATAACATATCAATTAAATCATACACTACTACAATGCTAGCTTCACCATTTTTGTATGCCATAAACCTAGAGTGATTTAGAATGTTGTAATGAACGCCAAGGGATCCAAAGAATTTCACTAAGTTTACCAATTTTTTTTTTTTTTTAAAAACATGAAAGTAAAACCATTCATAACATTCGCGGAAGCAATAGTAACATCCAACTAAAAGTAAACATAACATATATACATAACAGGCTACATTCTTTAAATATCCCTTAATGTTAAATCACATCTAATCATAACTATTCATCTAACATCACATCCTTATGAAATAAAAATGATACATCCAATGTTCTTAAACAATATTACAAGTGTCCATTTTGTAATTACATTTTAGTTTAGCTCAATCATCCACTGTACATGTTACAAGGTATGAAAAGCTTGAAACATTCATATAAATACAGTACATCATCATACTAACACTAATCCATCATGCAATAACATAAAAGAAACCACATGTCATACATGATACATCATCAAAAAAGATATAAACATCCATCACAAGATATAACCATATATCACAAACATAAATAACTAAATGCACGGTTCCTCCCAACCATTAATAGCATCATTAGACCATCGTGGATCCTAGCCATCCCTCCATGCATAAAATTCCAAAGCACCGAAGAGATTATCGGTATTATCATAGTAGTAATGTCACTCCTAAAACATCCTACTAACATACAAAGTAAAGCATAAGATATCACCATCTAACATATTCAAATCATCAATATAAGAAACATACCAATAAATACGTCCATCATAAGTTATGTCATCTATCATACTGATCCAAGAATAGAATGAAGACAATTACCAACCAAGAATACTCTAGCCACATTTTCTCAGACGAATCTCAAATGATAATAGTGGAAAATACACTACCACCCAACCGCGTGGTACCTAAGTGGTCCACTCCCACCATGCTAAGGAGATAATCTCAAGTCCCAAATAGGCTATCAAAACCACAAAGTATAAATCTTTATAAATCCAAGAATCCTAAAGTATACTAACTCGAAGGTTCCAATCACACAAAAATAACATCTAATTCCCAAAGGCACACAAAGACATGTAGGAAACCTACTCTGCAAGCGAGAAAGTGTCGTCGCAATTATCACGTACAAGTTATCCTGGCAGTTAGCTAAACTCCATGGGTCCATACTGATCTCATGCGGCCACTAGTATCCTCTCATACTGACGAGGCATACTACGGAATGCAGGGTCGCAACCATGTGTTCTCACTACTCCCATCCTAGCCTGTACAAGCGCTCAAGGCATGGGCGAGAACACCAAAACAATTATCTTTTTAGGTTCATTTAATCCCCATTTAGTGTGTAAATGTTATCACTTATTAACCAAACTTACAATGAGTTACCTTGGCAGCCACTTAGGGCCCCAACCCCCATTGCAAGCCACTTCCTGACACTACAAGTAGATTACCTACCCTAAGCTCATGGAATCATAAATCATCACAATCCTATACAAGCGACTGTAAAAGTACCAAAAGATAATCTATAAAAAGAATCATCAAATATCCATGATAAAAGCATCAAATATCCACAATAAGAATCATCAAATCACCAAGATAAGAATCATCAAATTTCCATGAGCATCTGGAAAAGCATCGATAGAAAATCATGACCACAACAGTTCTCTATTGGCAACTGAAGGCATCACTGATAATCATAAGTATCCATTGGTTCTCAATAACCAAAATATATCTCAAATCATACTGATCGAAGACTCCAAAATGGTTGAGTCAAATATGTCACAACATGACATCATCAAGAAATAAATCCACATTTCAGTCCCATCATGGCGACTAGAAAATAAACCAAGGATAACTGATCGATGACTCAAAAATGATTAGCTCAAGTGTCTCATACACATACATCTCAGCTTCACACATGAAGATTGATGAACAAATACAAACATTTCATAGAGCATATGATCACATTACCATGGTTGGGTTTATAAAGATCAAGACCAAATAAGATCAACATACCATCACATCTCATAACCCCCGAGCCTCTGGTAACAACCTAGGACTGGTCAACACTAGTCAACCCAAAACCCAAAACAAGAAGCATATAGAATACATGATTCAAACATGTGTTTTGGTTTACTAAATTCACATAGTTGAATAATGTGTAGAGGTTTCCTATTTTCTGTTTGCAAGTATACTTCAAGTGTCTTAAGTTTCATCATTTGACCTACAAGTCAACCCATTTGTTCCCCGATAGCATTATCCTTTCATTATTAAGAATTACATTCTAAGAATAACTTAAGGATAAATATTTACTCATTAAATCATTTGTCTCTTAATAAAATCATTCACTTTATTTTACTGAGATTACTAGTTGAATAACTCTTCCTTAATGTTACTTCAACTTTCAGCGTAATCAAAGAATCATTATTCGTTTATAAAAGAACCAATTACTAATCTTCGAATAAGAAGAATATAACTTTATTAAAATGATCAATTAAATCAATAGGTACACCATCCATGACCTATTAAAATTCTAATAGTTTTCAATTCAATATTACTAAGTCTCACCATTAAAATATCTAAGGTCATTATTCAAGTCATTAGAACAAGACCTATCAACTTTGATATCAATATTTTTACAATCTCATTAAAAGAATTATATCAATTAAATCTCTATTACATAACTTAATTATTAATTAAATCTAATTAACTCTCATTAATTGATTTAATTAATAATTGCATAACCATAGCAACGTTCCAATTAACATCAGTTGACTAATAACTAACTAGAATTCTGTAAGATAAAAGTCAACTATAGTTCAATACTCAAATGATCATATTGCTAATTCAATAATAATAACTTGTTAATAAATAACAAGCTATATTGAAACTCTTAATAATAATCTTGTAATATCCACATTCGTCATACTTATATGATTACTGATTAATTCATATTATCCATAATCATTTAGATCATTACTCTATTATTTATTAATAATTTGCTAGACCCAACAAACATTAATAAATGATAAACTATAAATAATCGATCTAGAGAAAAACTTAACATAACTTCATTAGCTAACTCTTAATGAGTTATTTAATAATACATAACGTATTAATAATAACATAGCAATGATATAATATAACAATGACTCTTTATTTTTGTAATACTTAATTAAATCTCATATAATTTGCCATTTGCAACTTCAAACAACTTAAATAAGATTAGATTAAATATTATCCAAATTGGAATCTCTTAATTGAATTATTAATCATAATTATAATTAAAGGATGACTAACCATCTACCCAACAGAACTACCCTCACTGTTTATTAGATCAACCTTCTCAATGTTTACCAAGAAATAATGGTTAATTAAGTTGAAGGCTTGAATTTAACCATCACATCAATGAATCCACATTTCCCATTTTATTGCAATCAACATCCCCTCAAACTCTATAGCTTAATTATTAGTTAAACTTAATTATTTCCAAAATAATTAAATTAACCTAATAATTCTCATAACTATAATAATATTTCCACATTAATACATACAAACTAATATCTCTTTTTAATTAAACTATTATTAAATTTGTATTCCACATTTATCTTATAAAATGAAAATAATAACAAAGATTAACTTACATATGTGTGTGTGTGTGTGTGTATATATATATATACATATAAATATATATATATATATATATACATATATACATATATACATATATACATATATATATATATATACATATATATATATACATATATATATATACACATATATATATATACATATATATATATACACATATATATATATATATATACATATATATATATACACATATATATATTTATATTTATATATATATTTATATATATATATGTATATATATATGTATATATGTATATATATATATGTATATATATATATCTATACATATATATATATACATATATACATATACATATATACATATATATATATACATATATATATATATAAATATATATATAAATATAAATATATATATATGTGTGTGTATATATATATATGTATATATATATATATGTGTATATATATATATATATATACATATATATATATATATACATATATATATATATATATATATATATATATGTAATAACTTCAACCAGAATTTTAAACTTAATAATACATTAAAGGAGGGCGCTTAGTGTTTAAGTGATTTTAAAAAATCACTATGCATATTTGTGCAAGGGTCGTGCGACAACTAAGAGGTTTGTCGCGGGTACCCGTAGGTACCCTACAACCATGGTATCGCAGACGTATGAAGATAGAGAGGGGGGTACGGGGGGTATACCCCGCCCTCCCTTATATATATATATATATAATTTATTTTTTAAACATTTTTTTCAAAACATGAAACGTGATGTGATTACATAAGATCTTCATTGCGATTTATTTAATTAGACCTCTTTCAAGTATATATATATATATATATATATATATATATATATACATATGTATGTACATAAATGGATATATGTATATATATATGTGTGTGTGTGTATATATATACATGCAAAGTATTATATATATATATATATATATATATATATATATATATATATATATATATATATATATATATATATATATATATATATATATATATATATATATATATATATATATATACAAATCCAAAAACATTTATATTTCTATATATACATAATTTAAAAAAAAAGGCTTTCAAATTAAAGATTTCTATAAAATATTTGTTCTCTAAATTTATCCAATAATTTCTCTAATAAGTTTGACTATAGTTTTAGAAACCATTTTCAAATCTATTTCAATTTGATTCTAAATCGAACCCAAACCCAAATTAGATTTAATCTCTTCCTTAATTGGATCTAGGGTTTTTCTATTATTTTCTTTGCAACTCTACATATCTAGATTCCAATTTAATTGTAGACTCATTCACAAGAGTATTCAAACACATATAACAGACATGATGAAGACAGGAAGAGAAATAGTGCAAAGAGAGTATGTGAATATCATGAGTGCACCTGCACACTGATGCTAAATTTTCCATGCCTCATAAATCCATAGAAAATCCCTTCCTTCTCCATCATTTGCAATTCTTCCAAGATCCAAGCCAACCAAATCCTCCTAATGACTAAAAGTGTTAGAAGGAGCATAGAAGCAAGTAGAAAATATATGAGCATAAGAATCTTCTCCAATGCATGTAAGCTTTGAAGCTTCCATTTTAGCTTGAGGCTCGTAGCTTCCATTAAGCTTGTCCAAACACACTAGGAGAGCCTCTATTTAAAGGCCTCTAAGATGCATCTAGAGTGTCTCTAGAAACAACTAGAAGATAAGCATGACAACCAGGCATGGGTCTTCTCCAACCTTCTAGATAAGTCTTAAGGTTGTAGACACCATGTGCTCAAATAAAATGCTAACTTCTAAGTGTAGACAACTAGTGCATTCTTAGAGTGCAAACTTTTGTGTTGTCTACATGACAACTCCCGAGAATTTGCCAACTCCTATGTGAGCAAATATTAAAATAATGCACAATCATTAATATAATATTTACTTTACTCTTTCCAATTTTAATTTATTTATTTATTAAATCTCATGCACTAACTTTAATAATTTCACTTTTTTATCTTAATATATTTATATTTTAAGCACATGAAATCTAGAATCTTTTAATAATTTTCATAGATTTTCCACTTTTAAATTTCATTTTCCAAAACTTAATTGCTAAAATATTTATTAGCTTTAATAATAATAGTATTTAGTCATTTATTTAAAAATGAACTCCAAATATATTATTATTAAAATAAATATTGTCACATTCCAAATTTAAACTTTTAACTTTTATTTTCAAATTCAATTATTTTATTTAATTAATTTCCCAATTAATTAAATAAAATAAATATTAAAATACCATATTAATTTTCCATTAAATTAGACCATTAATTAAATCTTTTAATTAGGATTAATTAATAGAAAATACATCAAAGACTCATAAGGTAAAAAATATGAAAACCCATCATAGCCAAATTACATACAAAATCAAACCAAGGGTTTAAATCATGAATTATGTCATCTGACGCATTCGGAGGGTACTCAACTTAGATACTTGTCCTAATTTTCAATTAGGACAAATAGCTTAAAGGTTTGGGATTTGGACTTGAGAATCTATCTCCCCTCTCTTAGCATTGAGATAATATGATAGGGTATGCTCATCCTGACAATTCAGGGAAGTCGATACCCAATACCTGCAACCTGCATAAAAACCATGCATGTATAAACACAATATATACTAAACTAAATAGGGAATGGTAAGAAGTGATGCATTGTGTAGATCCTGACTAGCAAGTGACTACGACTCCCTTCCTTAACCACATCAGACACGCCATACAAAAGCAAACACGCAAAGCAAACACGCACACCATACACATGCAAGTATGGGGTAAGTATCCATAATAAAACACATATGATAATAAATTATCTTACTAATCATCATGCATACATGAAATGAAAAATCTAAGTAATCTCATCACATAATAAACTAAATCCATAGCACAATATCTGATAGTCTCAAAAGAATGTTGCTAACCAACAACATAAAACAAGCTCTAAAAGACTTCAGCAATGATAACAAAATGCGAACCAGGGGCAGGCACTACAAATGTCATCAAAATAGGATGACCATTCTAGCCATTCCTTGACTCCTCCATCATTATCCAAAATTTTTTGTTCAAAATTTGGAATTCATGTGGAAATTGCTTTAATTTTATTTTGAATTAATTGTAACTTGCCCACAAAGAAACCATTTAACTCTTTTACCTTATGGATCAACTTTTTGATAGAAATAATTTTCCCTTTTGGTATGTCCTTCTTCTAGAAAAACATTGGTACAAGGTTCTTAAAGAATTAGGTGTAGGGGCCCCATGTGGTAAATAAGGGAGATAACAAGGCAATTGCCTCAATACATTTATATTTTGTCCCTTGCAAAATAGGATAAATGCTATGCACATTCTAAGAAACTAATTTCAAAGAATTTACCTTGTCAATCAACAAGTTCTTGATGGTTCTAATTTCTATCTCCTTGTCGAAATTCAATTCTTCTTCATCAAAAACCATGGCTTGGCCTATTACATCCTCTTTCTCAAGTGCATGATCCTCTATTAGTATGCCCTTGTCTTCAATATGAGTGGTGGATGTGGTAGTGTTTTTCAAGACCACTATCCCATTCTCTAATTTGAGATTACTCTACTCCAACACATATATCTTCTTCATTTCTTCCTCATAGTGCCTCCTAATTTTGATATACCTCTCATAGGCTCCTTCTAGTTGTTCCTCACGAACATTAATCCTATTTTTGCCTAATAGTGATATTGTATTTAAAAATCCATAAATTGCTAGAAGTAGAATGCATATTCTAGAATATTACATTTCCCCTTGGGGACTCCTTGATCTCAATGAGAGTTGGCTTCTAGTGTTGTAAAGCTAAACTCCATATTGCCATAGTTTGGGCATCAATATTATACCTAGACCCTCTCAATTTGTCCAGTTGGTTCTCATCTTCAAATGAGATAGTATTTTCCAACCTCCTCATTTGATCTAGCAGTAATGATGAACTAATGTCCCATCTTGGGAATACAATCATGCCACTCCTTTGTATCATCTCCCTAGCCTCTTCTACATTTAGAGTTTCACTTGTAGGGTCATATTCTTTTAGTCTTTTAACCATCTCAATAACTACCTTGTCTAAGTCACCTAGTGTCGTCTACAATGACAAAAAATTCTACTTTAACTTAAACAAAAAACTACTCAACTCCTCTATTTTGATGAAATTTTCATCGCTCATCATTTGCCTTAATAATTATATCATCAAGAATTTAATCTTGAAGCTCTAGCATTTTGAACCTTTTCTCATCCCCAATGGCTGGAGCCATCAAATAATTTCTTCCTATAATGTCAAAAGATTGACTATTTCTTGGCATAATATACAAGGCTTTTTTCATAGCTTTCTATAGAACTTTGAACATTTTTTATTTCTTTCTCCTCTGATGAGCCCATTCTAATCTTTATTCTTGGTCATCATCATCATCATCATCACTGATCTCCACAATAATATCTTGCTTAAAAGACGTAGGGTGTACTCTTTTTGATCTCTTTTGGCACTTAAGATGGAATCTCATCAAAATTTTGAATGTATTCATCAAACCTAGACCAATAGTCTATTTTAGGATATAATCCCTTAAAGGATGGATTTACCTTTTCCATCTCCTATTCAAAACTTTGTACATCCCTAAATTTTACTATCCTTTCCCTACAAATTTTTTCATCCAAAGAATCAACAATGGCATCCTCCTCCCACAAAAATTTTTTGGAGGAAAATTATATCCCCACATATTCTTCAAAGCATTTCTAACTACATTGCAAGGGTCATAAGTTCAAGTAGGGGCAATTGGAAATTTAAAATTTCTTAGGAAAGCATTAGTCTCCTTAATTGAATTCTTTCCTATATCAAAATCACCAACTTTGGTACATCTATATAAGAATGTACCCGTTCTTTATAGTTCAGTGTAAGTATTCTCTATTTAATGAAATTAACTACTAAAAGACCTCCAAATATCCTAGTCTCTCTAAAACATACTTTGGAAGAAGGTGGGGTGGCTGAGGACATTAATAAACCCTAATTATTGTGTAATCTTCAAAAATAAAAATAATTTCCCAGTCATCCCCAAAATTTTCTCCCTAATCAAAGCAAAGGTTGGGCTTAATTACCTTTCAATTAGTTCTAAGTGTTCTTTCAATTACAAATCCTATTAGATTTAGAATAGGGTACACAAAAATCATTAAAAAAAGAAATAGCATTAGAATATGGGTATAATATTTTCCATACTCTTATCCATCTTTATATAGGTAGTCTCTCTCCCATTCTTGTGTACTCTCAAAGAAACTTTGATCAAAGAAGTGCACATTTTTGTACATGATCAAATGCCTAATCAAATAACATTGATGGAACTTAAAGTTCTCTAGTCTTCCCTCTTGTTCATAAAAAATCTCATCATGGATGCTATTGATTATGCATGCAACAAAAACATACCCAATATTTGTGTGTGTGTCTTGAATATTAATTTCATGATCCAATGCCCACCAAGAGCATTCATGGTTCATTTTGAGCCTGGAGCTTTGTCTGGACCAAAACCAATATTCTACATATACCTCTAAAAGAATTCAAGAGGCATAAGGTTTTCTACCTCTTTCTTCTTTGGTATTTCTCCTTTCTCTTTCTTCAACATTAGGATATGTCTAGTCATAGTTCTACCCATGTAGAAGCTCTTTTGATTTTTCATAATTTCATTCAATTTTTCCATGTCAATTGGTAACAACATTGGACCTCCCAAGTCAAAGGCTTCTATGAATGTCTCTTTTTCTAGTGCCAAGAATATGCTTCTATCTTTCCTATGGAAGGACTTGTTGACTATATTGTATGATCTAATTAATGCCTTGACTAGGTCAATGTCCACAAACACCTTAGGAATGATTAGTTTTTCCAATTTTCTTGTCCAGGGGTTTGAAATTGGAACCTTCTCTATCCTACTCTTTTAGAAAAATTGGAAAAAAATCTCTCCCATTCCAATCAGGAACCTCTACATCTTTGCAAATACGTAGGGATCTCTAAATGCATGATCATTCTCATATTGAAGATTAGATGAATTAGGTAAAATTTGGAGTCATTCATCTACAAAAGGACTAGGTTTTTTTCTTTCTAAGTAGAATCTTCAATTTGTTCTTGTGTGATTAATTCTCCTTCCTTCTATGCCATTTCTTTCAAAGTATTGCAATAATTCTGAATGTTGTATGCTGAAAATTTTCTATGCAACTTTAAAAACAATCTAGCACTTCAAAAGCTATGCAACTGGTAATGGAAATAGTTTTTCTTCTTAGAATTTATCTATTTATGTAAATGGGATTGTGGCATTAATGATATTAAAACTCGCAGGCTTAAAATCATTTCACTCCCTAGAAAGGTGGTGATATCTTCACTTTTTTACTATTCATTCTTTCATCTTACTATTAGAGTAATTATTTGTTTACACTCATTAATTAAATCACTTTGATTTAATTAATTAAGTTTCCTATTACTCTAGTTTTCTTAAGCTATCTCTTTGGTACATATAATTAATATTTTATATTAATTATAATGTGCAACCTAGATTTTTTAGGCTTTAGGTTACCCTTTTTGGGTTTCAATCTCCTTTATAAGGATTGATCTCTTTGTAATTCATTGAATTTATTGAATAATATTTTCTTTGTCTGAATACAATTTTTCTATTTTCAGATCAAACCCTTACCTCTTCTTGTTTTTTTCTTCTCCATGATAGGTTTTTTACATGCAAGTTTTCTTGGGCTTCATGGATTTGATTAGCATATTTTCTCAAATCCTACATGGTATTAGAGTTGGATCTACTGTAGCTTGTTCGATATTTAGAGATAAGAAAGAATGAGTGTTTAGCATATCAGGACTAGTGTTTCTTCAAGTTTTTTCTAAGAAAATAGGGGGGTCACTAATTTTTGGAGTAGTTTGAGGCCAACCAAACCTCATGGATAGATTCAGATGGTGTGAAAACCCCTCTTTCCATATAAAATTTATTTGATTTGGACAACATTGATCTGGGAGGCAAAAAGAATTTTCCCAATAGGGATGTACGGCCTCTGCATGCACTCTAAAGTGAGAAAAACATTAAAAAATTGCAAAAAAAAATTTGTTTGGCTACCACAGTTAGCAAAAACTACTAGCGGTCATTGAAATCACTAATGGATACAAAAAACCACCGATGGTTACCACTAGTGGTCCCGTAGACCACCAACAGTTCAGTGGCTACTGTGGGTCCACCCCACCAACAAACCTCCCACCTTCTGCTTAGCCTATACCATGGTGATAGCCCTCCACCCATTGCTTAGTGACCGCTCCACTAGTGGTGCAGTGGTGGGTATTGAGTTTTTTGTTTTTTTTGTTTATTTATTTATTAAAAAAGTAAATTTTTCATGCATTCCAGAGGCCCCGTTGGTTTTTTTTTCGTAACTTGAGCATACAGACGTATTTTTTTAATCCAAAAAATGCACTAGAAAGGTGATTTTGAGATGGAGATATTTGTGCAAGTGTTTTTGGGTTTTGATGTAGTTTGGTTGCCTATTTTGGTAGTCAAAGTTAGATGTTTTTTTCTGCACTCCGGGAGGCATATCTTGAGCATCTGATCTCCAATTTGGGACTTCTTTATATAATTGGAAAGCTATTTCTATGCTCTTTTCAGTGATGCTAGTTGTTGTTGTAGATTCTTCTCTAGGAACATTCTATTTATTCTTTTGCCATTTTTCATTCTGGTGGATATCCTAGCTATTTCAAGTTTGGGGATTGATTTTGTTGCTTCAGTTTGGGTTGTACTATCTTTTGTATCAGTCTTATGTCTTTTTTGATAATTATTGATATTATTTGTAAGCATATTTTTGCAAATGCATTGAGATAAAGTGCAACTCCATGCATTTTGAGATCCTTTTCATCATTGTGATTCATTGTATTTACACTATTCTATAAAGTGCCATGGGGGGGGATAGTTGATTTCCATTTAGGCCCTCTTCCTTTGTCAAGTGAGTGTTCCTTCCATGAAATTAGTCCCATGATGTGTTAGTGGCACGTGCCTTTATAGGTGTCTGTACCTCACTCTCAATGTGCCTAGTTCCTATGTTGTAGGAGTTTTTTGGCCCTCCTTTTCAATTTCCTGTCACCTCACCCCATCTACATTAAGGGGCATTATATTGTTGGTTCTAATGCTTCCTTGGTTTGATGGTTCATTAGTGTGAGCTATGTATTTAGTACCTAATCCTATATACTAGGCGATTGTAGTGGCTGACTACCTATGCATTTCAGTGAGATGGATCATCTACCATATAGAAACTCTCAGTTTGTGCCTTCTATTTCTATGGAGGTTCTATAGATCAGCAATTTCTTTTGATAGAGTTTGTGGCTTCTTCATGCTTCAATGGTTCACTTTATGATCACTCTTTGTTCCTATCTTTTGGAACATTCTTTGTTATCTCTTTTTAGAGTAGCAATTTTCCCATGTGGTTTTCTCTATTTCATCAGTTTATAGAGATTTCCTTGTATTGGGTACCTCATCAGGCCTTGTTGCCATGACCCATTTTTCTACTTTCATAGTTGTGCTAGGTTAGCTTACCTCCTAAGCTTCACTTAAGGGGGGATGTTAGAGTAATTATTTGTTTTAACTTATTAATTAAATCACTTTGATTTAATGAATTAAGTTTCCTATTACTCTAGTTTTGTTAAGCTATCTCTTAGGTGCATATAATTAATATTTTATATTAATTATAATGTGCAACCTAGCTTTTTCAGGCTTTAGGTTACCCTTTTTGGGTTTTGATCTCCTTTATAAGGATTGATCTCTTTGTAATTCATTGAATCCATTGAATAACATTTTCTTCATCTAAATATAATTTTTTTTTTTTTTAGATCAAACCTTTGCCTCTTCTTGTCTTTTTCTTCTCCATGATAGGTTTTCTGCATGCAATTTTTCTTGGGCTTCATGGATTTGATTGGCATATTTGCTCAAATCGTACACTTACATCTCTTTTTCCAACTTGGACATGGTCATTTGAATCCATTTATGATTTTACAATTAAAGGGTGTGAAGTAGTGATTCCCTCTTATCTCATTTTTGCCATAGTTTCTTACCTTTTTGTTTTCTTTTTTTCTAGCTATGACCATGCAAAGATGGTTATCATTACTATTTTCCAACTTCTCAACCTGAAAGTCTAATCGCCATATTAAGCTTGCAGTACTATGCTTCAATCTATTCACCACTTCATAACTCTATTTTCTAGTTGATCGTGTGGACCCCCACAACTATGTACTCTTCATTCAAGAATTAATCACATCATCTTAATTATTTGGTTTTATATTTCATTTACTATAATGAGGTAGAAAAACATATAAAAATTTGATCATCTTGTAGCTTTACAACTCATTAACTGTTTACTTCATTAACTACAATGATCAAATAAAATGGCTACATGAAAAATATCACAAAATCATTGTCTCAAAAACTAACCACATCTTAATGCTTATGAAGGTGTGAAACTACTCATCACAACATCACTACTTACATTATTCACTATCACTTTAACTTGCGAGGTAGAAAAACCTTTTAGGCTGACCTTTTTGCAATTTCTCCATAGCTTAGGTCTTAGCATTTCTATCAGTTATGATGTTGTGAAAACCATAACCTTGACCTCGTCACCTCTTTGCAACCACCAAATATATAGCTCCTTTAAATTTTCCAAGGTTGTGATGACTATCTTGAAATGAGTGCCACTTTGTTTCATAACTTCACCACCAAATAATTTAAATATAACTCAAACCTTGTGATCATGTGATAGCTATTTTATTAACTATCAAATTCTATTTGCATCTTCTCAATTGCAAACTATAACTCATAACTAAGGTCTAAGAAGCTTTGATTATGATTAATCACTACTTTGTCACCCTAACCTCAAGTTAGAATTAACCTCATGCAATGAAGTGATAGCCTTTAAACTTTAACTATCATGCTTACCTTATGCACCTTCACAACTTGAAACATCTTATCCTCTTTGCCATCTACAATGTTGTGATAACCATTTTGAACTTAACTATTACCTTGTTCACAACCTCATAACTTAAGACTATAACTCTCCTATTAGCCCTATTAATCCATGATTATAAACTATCACCTCTTTGTAACTATAACCTCAAGTTACTCTTAACTGCCAGTGATGTTGTGATAGCCTAGACCTTGACTAGTGTGGTTACCATTTTGCATCATCACAACTTGAAATTTCTTAAGCTTAATACAAGCCATAACCTTGTGAGCTCACTTAATTTTCCTCTTCATAGACCAAAATTGAAAATCAATAATAACACTTGAGATGTTGTGTTAATCATATTGATGACCACTTCGTGACTTTGTGGCTCCTAAAACACTTAGATATCATAATGCAGAAATGTTGCAATCAAAGAAATATCATGACATCACAACTTAAAGGAACTTTAGATACATGACTTATAATATATGATAATGATCAATGGACATAGGGATATAAAATAAATCAATGTATAATCAAGGTTTTTCATGTATCCATATTTTATACTTGATCTTAATTTATGAGTAATTCAACTAAACATAAGACATGACTATTTTCTTGGGTCTTTTATGAGGAGTGACACATTCTAAGAAATCCTAGTCAATTGAAGCACATTTTCTTCTTGATTTTCATAGGATATCACAATTTTGTTTACTAGGTGAAAAATCAAGCTATGACATTAAAGATACATCTCATGTATAAACAACATAAAAACATGACACATGCAATTATATCAAAAACATCAATCTCTCATATATATATAGAGTGTCAATATGGGGGAGATACAAAAATGTGTGTTACTCAAGCACTATCAGTGGAAATGTCTCAATATTACACCAAGGGTGATGCTAATACATCTGATATGCATTAATCTATATCAAAGTTTGATAGAAGAGAGTGATCTAATAGAATCCTTCCCCCTCTTTTTCAAGAGGAGGAGGATTATGTTCTCTCGATAGAGGGGATGCGTCCTCATAACAAGTAGCATACTCAAAAAATTGAGGCACCTTCTTTTCCTAAATATCTTCTCCTACATATGTGCCAAAAGAGTAAGTGACTTAGGTAGTTTGATTGCAAGTCTCCTCTTACTTTATTTCAAGCCTCACTCTCAATCACACTCTACTAGATGAGAATATTGTATTGCTACCTAAATCTACAAACCTCCTATGTGTTGTTGTTCTCTTTGAATGCTCTCCCTAGACTATCAAAATGGATCAATTGAAACCTTTCAATAATATAAATGGATTGATTAACCAATGGCTATGAAAAAAAAATGTATCTTAGTTGTACCCTAATATCATCTCATGCCTCTATCTCCCTCCAAGATCTTCATCTCACTACTATCAACTCATCTAGATACACTCTCCATTGATCTATCCTACCCACCATAGTGTGGGTTATGTCTTATCTATATTAGCATATGTATGGATAATGACACTGTTACAAATCCCTACAAATAGGCCTAATTAGAGGAAAGTGCAACCAACCCCACATGTATAGTAGAAATACCCCTTTCACCATGCTTTTTTCCTCTCTATAGGAGATCTCATGCATCTCATGATATATATGAGCTAGCATACACTAGCCCTAGGTATAGTGTGCTTGATGATCTATGATTTTCTAAAATGTCCTACTCTATCCACACTCCAATCCATGTTTCCCTTTTTCTGGCATTAGGTAGCATTCAATAAATTTTGTAAGTTAGTTCCTCTATCCATATTGGTAAATAAAATCATCCCATGGGATAGCCTTGCTCAAAATAATGTCATCCTAGAAGATATCCCTTAGGGCTAATATTTTAGGTCTTGGTTGTGTATCATACTCAATCTGTGGACCATGCAAGGGGATCTATAATATCTTATTGATGTCCTCTATGGTAATAGTCATCTCACCTAGAGGAAGATGGAAGGTGTTTATCTCACTATGGAAATGCTCCACCAATGATGTCAATAGGCCATGATTCTTCTAAATATTAGGGACCTAATGAAGATGTGCTAAACCCAATGAATCTAGATGAGCCACATTTACAACATCTAATTGTCTTATCAAGCCTTCCATGGCTAGGTAATGTGATAAAAAAACAATATTAGTGAATTCAATTTGAAAGAGATCAAATAGCATAGCACAATCAATACTCAATTGATTAAAATGCCATGTAAAACATTTAAAAGCATTGTAACACGCATCCATAAATATACTTAAGAAAACTATAAAGATGCCCAAAATATGAAAAAAGTAATTTTGATTTTGTGCCCAAGAATTCAAGCCTTTATTTTGAGGTGAGTAAACAACAACATCAAAAATAACACCAAGTCTTGTGTAAGACTTCTATAGTTGTGACATCAATAAATAGGAATGTGTGAGTTGTCTCACTAGGTGATGTGACTATTAACCCTATTGTAGGGTTTTTGATATGGCCAATGGGTATGCTTGAGGTGAGACACAACCCACTATGACACAATTATTTTCTTTCTCATCTATAAGCTTGCTCTCAACACCTCATTTTTGAGTTTTCAAAATCAATTTGTAAAGATCAACTCTCTATATTTTCTCAAATCTTGTTGTAATTTGTATTGAAAGTACTTTTGTAAAATTGTCCTTTTTTAAAAAAAAAAGTGACATTCAGAATTAATCTTGAACCAAAAAACCAAAGAGTTCAGGCTTAAGGTTTAGGAGTTTGAAAATTTAAAAAACTTAGTTGGTTCAAAAATTTTAATTTCTTTTCAAAACTTAGAGGTTGACAAGTTATCATATTGAACTTGAACCTTGAACCACACTGTTCAAGTTCACAGTTTGGAAGTGTAGATCCAAGTTCTGATTCAAAATCCAAATTTGATTCAAGATCCACAAAACCATGAATTTGGTTCAAAATCAAAATGTTCAAAATTTTAGGTTTGTAGGTTGAAAATGTGCAAGTCCAATTTCATAGGTTTAGTAGTTCAATTTTAACGAAGTAAACTGTAACTATAGATTTTCTAAAATGTAAAAAATGGGTCTTAATGTAGGGGAAACTTCTATCTCCACCATTAGATCTTTCTATTTTTTGGATATGATGTTGAATTCTTTTTTTTATAAATACTAAATGGTTTAATTTTTGACATATGGCTAAATTCAAAAGTTATACTGGACTATATAAGGTCCTATCAAGTAGATCAACAACCATGAATTTGCTAAAATCATAAATAAAATCATGTTGTGGGGGAGGGGGCTTAAATTTTAGTCCTAATATTGAATTGAGCTATATTTTGGATATGTTTTTGGAAATCTAATTATCTAAATTCTCTCTAAGTTGTTTTAAAAAATTCATCATAAATCAAAAATTATGATTGTTGAATTTAGAGTCTATCTAAACCATCAATTACATTCATAACATGATGACAACGCTTTGTCACCTATTGAAATTAAAATAGGAAGGGTAAAATTCTAAGAGGGTGGGGGGGTGGGGGGTGTGAATCAGTAGTTTAAACTTTGACCCATAAAACTTTCATACATTAATGAGTAAACTGAAATAACATGTAAAGCATATATATCTAAATCATGCAAATACATATGCAATCAGACACATATGACACCAAATATGATTACCCAAGAACCCTCCAATGAGAAGGTAAAACTAGGATGGGGATGACACCCATAAATCTTCACTACTATAGTAATAAAGTGTATCCAATGAAGGTTACAATATTTTGACCATGAAACATGATATACCCTATAAAAGGTCTACCCTATTAAAGGCTTACAAAGACTGTTATGTCTCACCTTGTTAGAGGATTTCATACTACCTATTAGGACTACTCTGTTAAGCAATTTTGACTTAAATCAGCCATTAGAATTTCTTAGCTTTGATCATGTGGTGAGCACTTGCTTGCTTGATAACAAATCGCCTCTAAATTGATGTCTTCTTGATCCTTCTTGATTAGATGTCTCTTTTCTATATCCTTTTCCTTTACTCTATTTTGCTCTAACTAATTCTATAATGTTGTTTCACTTCATAACTTCTAAGCCACCATGAATGCTTTATTTGCACATGCAAAATTCTATCTTCACTCCTTTAATTCCTTATGCACTCACTCATTAAGAGTTTAGATTTTGTCCTCCTTAAGAAGACTTTTTGACTAGGGTTAGGTATGAATCTATAGCTGGGATTCATCCATTTTGCTGCTTAATCTTTCCTATTTTTTGATTGGCTACATGTAATTACATGGGGAATTAAACTAGAGATTTTTCCTTATCTCTAAAATATCAAAATTCAATCTTAAGTCAACTCAAAAATGGTTTACATAGTTGTTTGTTCCTTTACAAAAAAATATGTCAAAACTATCTTACTCGACATTTGAGGTCTTTAATGCTTGGCATACACTAATCTCTTTATTGTGACTTGACACCTGTACTAATTGGCAACCATTGTTTACTTAGCTCCTATATCACTTGACATATACTATTTCCTTGTCACTTGAGTGACTCAGCACATGAGTGGCTTGACACTCACTATGACTCAGTATGGTCTAATATGTACATTTTGTGCTCAACCTATACTACTAGTTCAGCATGAACTAAGTGAATAACTTAAGTGTGTTGACAATCACTTGGAAAAACTACTTTGAGATCAACAGTCACCAACATATGCCACCTATCTTAAAATACATATGGGATTCATTTTAATTTGGTAAACATATTTTTTATTATCCATACAACTTTAAAAGGGTGAAATTTTTATTATTACAAATGATAAAAGGGAAATGATATATAGGAATAATCAAAAGGATTTCCAAGAATAGTTACAAGAACCAAAATATAAATGAAAAATGTTATTTATTGTAAAACTATTAATGTAGTTGGGGTTCTTCTTCTTCTTCTTCTTTTCTATAGGTCTTCTAGTGATAAGGAAAGAGAATATTCTTAATGTGGGATTATTTTAGTAGAGAGAATGAGGGGATAATTTAATTTTCAATAGATTGATTGTAATAAGAGGGATGATTTGACATTACGGTAATATCATTTTTCATTTGAAATAAAGAGTTAAATCATATCCTGGGTTTGTTTCTCCAAATATTCATTTCTCTAATTGAGATAAATTGTATGATGATGTCTTTCAAGTTTTTCTTAATGTCATGTATTTCTCATTAAATAAATGTTTTATTTTGTAGGTTTACTCATCATTTATCTTGCATAAATTATTTCTTTTGATGTTCTATGTGACATTAAAGGTTTAACAAGTGGGCATGTGGATGATTGTTGGTCTTTCTATCATTTCCATTTATAAACTTGATAATCACATTCATTTTATGTTGATGAATGAATGGTAATTATCTTCATTTCTTTAGGTTAAAGGGATACCAATTTCTTTGATTCATTGTATATCTATTAAGAGGGAGTTTTACTTCTCAATTTAGAGGACTATGATCAATACAATGATAATATATCCATTAGTTAGTATTATTTCTTCTTCTTCATGTTGGGAATCTTGATTCATTCATTTTATCACTCTTTGAAGGGAAAATCTTTTTACTAACGGATTTTTGGTGACTCTGATGGGAATCAAAAATAAATATTGGAGCCTAACATTTGGTTCCTTAGTTTTATTTCATCTTTGTATGTAGGAGACTAAAAAATTTGTGCAATGATCATGCCAAATAGAAAGGCCACAAGAAAAATGAGACCCAACCCTACTATTTTAGAGATCATTCAAATGAATGATAAAGTGTTGCAAGATTTATTTGAGCACTACAAAGAAAGAATCTCTCATGTAGTAAAGATCAACCTTAGCATTGAAGATGACCACACATCTACTTTTTTGTGGAAAATAATGTTCTTTACATTTCACAAGTTGAAGGACCTCTAAGAACACAAGAAAATATTATAAAAACTTGAAAAAGAATTAGAGGTTGATGATGAAAAAATTGCAATGATCTCATTAAATTTCATTTATCACAGTTTTTTAGTCTTGAGTGAGCGAGATTTTGCAAAGAAAATAAACTAGAAAAAGACATATTGCTAAACAGTTAAATGAAGAGGATAAAAAATTGTAGTACTTGTAGAATGCCTTTTAGGGGAGTATATGTGAAGCTAAAAGGAATAAGCTCCACCCCACTAAAGATCACCACTCCCCTTTGCTATTGAAATGTGGCTATAAAATGTACTATAACCTTAAGAGCCCCAAGGAAGAAACCCATGCCAAGGATGGAACTATAAGAGAAAAATAAAAAGAAGAAAAAGAATCATCATCTTATCCATTCTTGCTTCTAGGAGAAAAAGATCTTAGGTCAACCTTAACTAGGCCTTCTATACCTTGGGATTACAATCAAGAGAAAAGTCACTAGTATCAAGTCAAAAAATATACAGCTTGGATTCTTTTACCATGAATTATAATCAAGAAAGAAGAAAGGTCATACATAACCATGGAAGGAGAGAAATTGCTTGCAACACATGAGAGTGTGTACATGCCAAGGAGGTTCTTAAAATGCTTAGACAATTTTTAGCATTACATTGCTGTATATAATAAATGTAATTATGAAACAAGAGAAAAGATATTCTCCTATGATAGTAATGACTTCCAAGAAGGGACTCATCTTACATGCCAAAGTGAAACAACCATATTTAAAAAAGATGGAACAACAATAAATGAGGTAGATAAAGTGTTCAAAATTTTAGGAAATAAAATTACTTGGGGTGAGATTAGCATAGTGTATCTTCCTACACAAGTTTGTGAAGATATCATGATTAGAGATAGTCCTATATTCCATCTCTATGATTCCCTATCAACTCATGAATATTCCTTTTCTTCTCTTGAAATGAAAGATTATGAAATTAATATGGAGAAAGGAGAGGACTGAGTTGTCAAACTCTTACATCACCAAAAACCATTAGAAGTTTTAGTAAACACCTTATCTCATAAGGAAGAATTAATGCATTATTCATTTCCAACCATTAAAGAAAGAGATGTCCTTGTAAAAAATTCAAAATATTTCCTAGAAAAAGAGTCCTTTAATTGTAAAAATCTACTTGGGAAGGAATAATTAGAAGTAAGTAGAGACTATTTCAATGAGTTAGTTGAATTATTATAGTTCCAAGTGATGTCATATAGCCAGTGAAACACTCCTTACAAAGGAGAAGTGAAGAGCAAGTTCTTCTTATCTTCTAGGAAAGAAATGGTGCAGCCTTGCAAGGACCAAGCTCGAACAATAATGAATGATGGAAGTGATTTTTTTTTTTCTAATTTCTCTCTTTTTCTTGATTTTAGGACTACTAAAATTTTTCATCTTTAAGAAAGTTTCAGAACAAACACTTTCAACCTTGTTTAAAATTAGAATTCAAAGTTTGTCACTTTACATGGCTTGAGGGGGGGCATATCTCTTCTAATTGGATTGTTGTAGAATCCATCCCAAACCTTTGTGCTGAAGGTAAAACTAATTCATGCCCAACTAAAATCTTTCTAGATTCTAATGTTTAAAAGGAAAGGAAATTTATGATATGAATCCAAAACTTAAAGATGATAATAATGTTAAGATATTGAACCCCAATGATTGTTGGCCTACTTGGATGGTTCTTCTCTACATGAGGTAGAGATTATTGATGAAATCTTATTAGCAATCGAGCAAGAAAGCCCCAAAAGGAAACACTTAGATATTGATCCACCCCATGCAATGATTTTAGATGAAGAGTTTTTAGATTTAGTAGAAGTTAAGTATGATGAAGTTACTCTAGTTAACATTGATTTGATGCCACATAAAGTTTGTCTATAAGTTAAAGAGTCCTTAGATGCTGAAGAATATTTTAAGGTGGTGATTTTGAAAATATAAAGTCATTAAATGATCTAACTTTTCCTTTGGGAAAAAATGACTACTAGTATATTTTTATCCACAAGTTGGATATAATATTGAGGGTTACATGCTGGAAGCTTGGGAAAAATAAAAAAATCTATGATGAGTTTTAGTTATTTGGGTCTAAGTATTTTCTCTCTAAAATCATGTGTAATGTCCTACCAGGGGACCCAAAAGGACAAGTCTAAATGTTACCAAGTTTGGTGAATAGTTTTTAATTTTAAACATAACTTCTTCTTAATAAGCTTTGTGAGATCATAGGTGTAGAGTTCTAATGGGTTCTCTTAAATAATATTTCTTAACTTCCTTTCTAACTTTCACTCTTAGTACTTAATCCATATATTAATTTTACATCTACATATGATTTGGTACCTATTTAATTTTTAAATTAGGAACTAATGTTATAATCCATATAATTAAATGCATCTAATTAACTTTCAATAAGGATACATGAAATAGAATAAAACCATCAACCATACATATAAAATAATTCATCTTCTATTCACTAATTACTTAGGTATTTCATTTAATAAAACTATCAAGAGTACATGGTGCATCATACATTTATCTATATACAAGAAGTACATAATATTGTAATATAATTGTATTCATCCTTTGATATAATACAATATATTCACATGTATCTTAATTTCTCCTAGAGATACTCTTTACCCTCTTGCATAGCTTTTTCTTTCATTATTCATATACAAAAGACTTGTACTATCTTAAGGATTTATATGACAAATATACATAGATTTATTTCAATGAAATGCTACAAATGGACTTCAATACCCAATCTTCAATACCTTCCCAACAAGGATCCATATACAACCATCCATGAAAACTTGAACAGTACCTCAAAACTATCTTTTCACCCAACTAGCTGGAGCCATAATGGTCCACTCCCCCAAGCTAGTAGATATGACCATGATCCACGTAGCTTCTAAGGTAATCTAAGGTTTATACCCCAAAATCAAAGTACAAGGGTAAAATAAAGACACACACATATAAAGCCCAAATTAAATCAAAAGAAAATGTAAAACTAGAGGTAGAGTTAGAGTGAGGGGTTTAACTACAACTAGGTGAATGTCATAATACCTTCCCTAAGTGTTGCGATCAACCACCCAGACTTAAGATCATCCTATCATATATGACATATTTTCCCTGAGTATTCCAACTAGGATATCCATGACCATGTAATTTTAGGATCAACCACCTAGCCTAGGGGCCTATAAGTTACAAAAAATGTCCCTTCCCTAAGTACTTCAACAATAATTTCATAATTAACTTATTTAGTGAGTGATCCAAAGACCCCACAAATAAGTTCATTTATTAAATATGTTATCACTTATTAACTAACTCACAAATGGAACCATCCTACATAAGGCTCTAGCTTCCAAATATAGGATCCTTGGCAAGCACTTCTAGGCCTCAATACCTATGGTGAGCTACTACTCACCTAGGGTCTCTACCCTACTTAGAAAAAGAACAAAAAAGCACAAAGAGTTATAAGGAATAATAACCTAGGGTCCCATTCCCCTACTATAAAATCCTAACTCATACATCAAAGTATATCCACATGAAAAAATCATATAATCACAAAGATATAAGAAACTTCTTTCAAGGAACAAAAAAATCCATAAGCCTCTAGTGAACCAAAAAAAATAAAAATTTGAATTTAACTCAATCGCACAAGAGAGAGAAGAATATTTTAGGGAAAACTTCTAGGGAAATCCACTAAAACCTAATTCATCACATAAGAAATAAGATGCAACCAAAATACTTATCAAACACTTTACAAGAATGATTATCACGTTTCTAGACATTAATTACCTCAAAATCAAATACAATGTCACAAGACACTAAAAGGACAAGTTGAAATGTTGATTCCTAAAATCTGGCTAAGTCTAAAATTTCTTAAAACCTCAAAAACTATAATCTTTAAAGTTTAGCTCTTATGAAGTTGAAACCTATTTAGAAAAATGGACTATTCATTGAAAAAATGAAACTTAACGTATAAGAAAGGAAAATTATGTTATTTATACTTAAATATTCATTTTATGTTAAACCATGGTGCTAAAATAGAAATCTGCAGGTGACAATATACTTATCTGGCCATGTTAACTCTATTGATGTGCATTTGTTCATTACTCCTAAACTTTTTTTTATTCCTATGCATTTATTCAATATAGTTGCACTTTCATTTAATATAATTGTGCACCTATTTAATATACCTAAGATTTTGTAAAACTCTGTGAATTTGTGCATTTGTTAAGCATTGGTGAACTTTCATACAATATTGTGTTATATTATTTCACTTTTGTTCCCTAACGTTGCACTTATTTTTAGAAAAGGTTGTGCCTTTTTTCAAGTTGACAAACAAATTTTGATTGTACAAAACTATGCATATGGATAGTATTCTTGCACATCTATTTTAAAAGACTCAAAAAAATATAAGTTAGGCTTTGAATTGAATTCATAGATTCATTTGGAATATTGGAGGGTTCTCCTTGAAACTTCTATCTGGATCACCAAGTTGGAAACCTTCTTTTACTTTTTATCAAGGGGATTCAACTCTTAGCTTACTAATTTTACACTCACATAAAACATGAAGTATGAAGCATAAACATAGACATAGGCCTCAACATAGACACCCAACAATACCATCATAACCAATAATGACATTATACATCCAGATTCATATGAAAAGTAAGTATTCTAAAAAAAATATTCATTTTCCATATTATTTCATGTTAATTTCATTCAAGCCTATTTGGCTTCCTAAGAAAGGTTGTAGGTCAAGCCCTTGTGAGATTCAAAGAACTCCTATGCCTCCTATATTTCTTAGTTTTCTTGTTTAACTTGGGTTCTCTAAAAAGTTACTTTGTACAAGTTTTCCTCCCAATAATTTTAGACAATAGTTTTTACATAAAATTTTCTATAGTTTTTCCAATTATTTTTCTATCCTCTATTTCCCAAGTATTTACCTAGTATATAGGGAGAATAATTTTATTTCTAATTGATTGCATATATTGGAAACAACCTTCTCTATGGTTTGATTAATTAAATCAAACCATATTTTAATATTTTATTTTTTATTTAAGTCTAACTAGTTAATAGGTTTTCTAGAGTATTAGAAATTCCCTACTAAAAGAATTTCTATAGAACAATCATCAAGAGTATACCTGTTCCCATAAGGGTCAAGGGTTAAAATCTTATTCCCTTTTAATCTATAAAGTGATATTACAACTAGAAGTTTTTGATTAGATAAATAGACTTTACGGGGGCCCTAAAACCCAAGAGTTAAAACATAAACAAGGCTAATAATAAGCGTTAAAAGCCCAGCCAAACAAGAAAAAGACTAAAGGCTGATCATAAGCACTAGGCCCAGCCAAACAAAAAAGGCCATAGGAAAGGCCACACTATTATATTAAAAAATGAAACAGGCAAAAGCCAAGACAAAAAGCTAGACAAAAAAGGAATAGCTAGAAACAGAAGGACAAAAAAGAGCTAATCCTCATTCTTTCTTTCCAACTCCTGCATGACTTGGGTAGCCTTGTAGGCCATTTGGTTCTCCTCAGCCTCCTATTGATGAGTCCTATGTACATCCTAGTCTAGACAAGTGTAAGCGATACATGTGGTAGTTTCATCCTCAGATCTAGCTTTTCCCTTGCCTTTTCCTTCCTCACCCCCCTACATTCCACTATCTTTAAACAAATCAATTAGTGACATAATATTCTCATTTATCAAGTTGAGTAGTGAGATCATCTAGCTTGACAAATTGTGGTTGTAATTTTCCAGGTTGTGAATCCTCCTTTCTGCCATGATAATTCTAACATCCTAATCTGTCCCTTTCTCAAGACCCATAAAATTCATGGCTCCTTCCATTTGACCCACCTTCTCCTTAACCTCCTCCAACTCATGAAAAAGCCACTTGATTGACCTAAAATTTTCAATCATCCTGTTGTAGGTGTTGTTCAAAAGGTTCATCCTAGTTTCCCTAGCATTATCAAAATCACACAAGTTAATTAGTTCCTAGCTCCTCTTGGTTCTCCACAAAAATTTGGGGACTCATCACTTCTCTAAAAATACCCATTTTCATTTTTCTCATAGTAAAATTTCTCTAGGATTTCCTCCTATCTTTGGCTAGCACTTCCCCCCTCATCTCCAATACTGTCCTTTATTTGCTCAACTAGATGGGCTTGAGGATGGATAGGGGAGAGAGGCAATGAAGATATATCTAGTTCTCGTTGTGACCTCTCATCCTCCATTCCCACTATAATATAAATTTTCACCCATTTTTCATGAAGAGGTAATTGGTGACATGGTATGGGCATGTTTATAAAGTCATAGGTTATGAGTTTGAATTTAACAAGTATTTTACTTTACTTCTATTCATTTATTTATTCTTTTGTCTTGCATTGTGTTATCAAATTCTTAATTATTTACAAATCAATACAATCTAACAAAGATTCTCTATATATTAAAGCCACACTCATATCTAATAGTGAATGTATATTTTATTCAAGTATATATATATGTGTGTGAACCCATATATACTTAGGTAAATATACCTAATTAATAAATACAAACATAATGAACCCAAGAAAACATAGAATTTTAATGTATCAAGTATTAAGCCAAGATCATATCCATACACAAAACCACCATTATGAAATCAAATACCACAATATTAAATTAGAGGAAAAATCCCAGGATTTCTTCAAATGGTAGATAACTCTGTTGTAGTGCCCCACCTAGAGACCCTTGGAACAAAGATGAAATACAAGTGAAGTTTTTTTTTTGGAGTATGAAAGCACATGGCAACATCACACACAAATCACAAAGATCACAACAGAAGACCTATCCACCATCCAGGCAACCAACGATTCTCCAAATGCCACTACCTAAACTGACACACACAACATAAAATAGAAACCCAAAATGATAATAGCACTAAGAATCTAAGATCTATTAAGGCATGGAAAACTAAGTAAACCCAAAGAGTACTAGGATCACCAAGTATTGATCCCTAAAAGTCACTAGAGATGCCTCCTATTTTTCGTGTGAGACCACAAACTGACATATTTTTGTGCAAAACTGTGCAGCATGCCATGCCAAGAAGTACCTTTTGTGTGAGTATGTGTACTAAATGATGTGAGAAGGTACTTGGCCAAACAACCAAGACACCCAAAACTATTTTGTGAAAGAAAGTGCCAAATGTTATGCAAAGAAACCCAACACACCACTCAAGAGCTTGCATTCTCACATGAAAAATCATGATTTCACATGAGATCCCAAGACAAAAATCCATATAACAAAATGTAAAAAGATAAGGAATAAAGTTCATCCACACCAAGGAGTACTAGATCCATAATTTGAGGCATAAACACTAAAACACAATGCTGAAAGATGGAAACAATATCTAACCATCTAAAAAGTAGTGAAGAAAAAGTAATGAAGGAAACATCGCAATGAGCAGTACAACCAAACTAAGTATGTAGTTCCTTCCAACCATAATAGCATCATAAGACCATCGTGGGTCCTAGCCATCCCTCATGCATTGCATCCCAAGCTATCAATTAGATCATTGATATTATCATATAAGGATGTCACTACTAAAACATGCTACAATATAAACATAAGGAAATCTAGAATACCAAAAGCAAGGCATAAGATAATCCTACAAAATAGATAACATCATTTATCATATTCTAATCATCATAATAAGGAAATGAATCAATAACTAACACCATCTAAACATTATCTACAACCATCCCAATGAAAGCATAAATCATAAGAAAGCATACTCTGAAACCTAAAGTACTAAGTGAAAACATCCAACAATGGTCAAACTAGGATAGTTGACCATCTCTATACACTAGTCCCCAATAGTGGTATAGGTAGCTACACCTCCCAACCATGAAGAACCCATAGGCCCACTCCTATCATACTAATACTAACACAAAAAGTGTAATTTCCATGGCTAACATACATGCCAGAAAGTATGATGACTAAAACCAAGAACATAGAGAATGCATAAACTACAGGTCTTGATTAGACACTCAATGGACTACTAAGTAGGGGCTAAGATTATGAAGAGTCACTTGGCATTGACAAGCCCAAGCTTGGATTGTGCATTTCAACTCCTTAATGGAGAGCCTCGCATAAACATTTTATTACCTTAAGTTTTATTACCACCCTTTGTTTTCTTTAGTTATCACTTAATTAAAACTTGTTCTACCAACCCTATGGACAACAGGCTACAAGATAGAAGCCCCCTCCATATGCCACCCTACCCTACCCATACTCATGCAATAATGAGTAGCCATAGGTGTACAAATTCTGAATCCAAACCCAATGATCCTAACTTTTAGAAGTACCATAGAAGATCAGGCCTCACAAGTCACCCAAAAAATGTATGTGCACATACTTGTGTGTGGTGCAACACCATCACAAAGATCATAACATAAGTACTGGATTAGCACATAATGTTGAAAGTCACTCAACTAAAAATAGACTTACAAGGATGGATGTGACATCCATCCCAATGCAACATAAAATTGCAATAAAGGTCTGACCAACATCCAAATAGATAATCTAGGTCCATGACTAAACTTATGCCAAGAAAAATTGAGAAAATAGGGTGGTACACAAAATGAGGCAAAAACCCCCAAAATTAGAAAATTTTGAAATTAAAAAACATTTTTCCTCTAGGTACAATAATTTCAAAAATCTAAAATATTTGGGCTCAAATACTATATGAAAAAATGGCTAGCATAATGGTGTGAAACCCTAAACCCCCATCCCAAAAATAGGGAAAATGTTTGACCAACCGGCTAGAACCATCAAATAGAAATAGAGGGGAAACACTAGTTCTTAACCTCCTAACAAACTGCTACTAGAAATAGAAGCTGAAATGAAGTAGAAACAAGAAAACTACAAAGCCCTAATTGGCAGAAAAAGGGGTAGAGGTTGAAACTAGGTTGATAAAATAAATAATCTACCAAAACTATTGAAAGTGACAAGGCAAGGTCTCCCTAAGTTGAATCCAATGAGACTGATCTCATGAAAATCCCATGCTCACAATTCTTAGAAGGAACAAAAATCCAATCCTTTAGAAGAGGATTTTAGAAAAGCTCTCCAATTTCCAAATTGTAAAATTGAAAAGTGAGAAACCAAATCCCTTTTTCTATACTCATTCACTTTTTGAGTGAATAGTTAGTTAGGGAAAATAGCCAATTAAACTAGCTAGACTTTGACTCAACCCAAACAAAAATAGGTTATTACTCATAATAAGAATTCACGGAAGGAAAAGATACCAAAAATTAAATCCAATAAGATTTAAAGCCTGATAACCAAAAAGTCACAAAAATCCACTTAATAAATTTTGTGACAATGCAAATCTCTATATGCACAAACATGCTTACTAGTCTAATCACATAATGTAGATGAGATTGGATTTAATAATCATCAAAAGGTTTAATTTTAATAATTAAATAAGGATATGTCAACCATATAGGGACGACATTGGTAAAATATGAATAATCAAATCACTAACTCCATGTGCCACTGCCAAGGATATAAATCCTACACACTAAAACACATGATCAAGTGCAATTGCATATAACATCATAGTTGAAGAGATAATACATTAAATACCTAATTAATCCATTCACATCACTCATGTTTGCATAAGCATAAAGAGACAAGAATGAAGTAAATCACCATTGTATAAAATGCATCACACAACATAATCAGGAAATATGTCCAAATACTAGATAATCAATTATCATTATAGATCTACTATCATCTCAAAATGGCACCAACATGCAAATATGATAAACTGAGTAGCATAGTAGTATAGCATCTATGATACTAAGTCAAAGTATAACAACCAACCCTTAGGTAATCTCAAAGTACATATAATAAGAGTATCAAGTATCTCTCAAATAAAAAATAGACATGGTACAAACTACAAACATGAGATGCACTACATCCTCCCCCACTAGCATAGCCTTACTCCTGGAAACTAGAAAAAAAGATAGGGGTACAATCCCCTCAATCATGTAGCATCATCCCAAGTCATAGAGGTCTCATCACTTGGGTCCCATTGGACCCTTACTTGCTCAATTTCTTGACCTCATAGGGTCAGCCTCAATTGCTGTAGGATACAAATCTTCTCCAAAGTAAGTTTCCCATCCGCTACTTGCAAAGCATCCCAATCAAGGACATAAGTCACATCTAGAATATACTACCACAAAATAGAAACATGAAAAAAATTGTTGATGCATGATAGGCTAGGTGGAAATGCTAGTCAATAAGAAATAGGATCAATCCTCTCAAGGATCTCAAATGGTCCAACTAAATATGGCACCAAATTAGAGCGTTTCCCATAATGGATGGGGCTCTTCCTCAGATGCACTCACCAAAAACACCCTATCACCTACAAAAAAGTGACAATCCAACCTATGCGGATCTGCATATTTCTTCTACCTATCCTAAGTAGTAACTAGATGCTCTCTGATGTGAACAACCTATTGCTCCATATCCTGAAGCATCTCTGGACCCAAAAGAACTTGATCCTATAAGTGATCCTAGCTCAAAGGGGTACTACACAATCTATCATACAAGGCTTGAAAAGGTAACATGCCAAGAGAACTATGATACTTTTTGTTGTATGTAAACTCAACAAGGTATAAATAGTCCTCCCAATTCACTTGCCTATCCATAACATACATGTGAAGCATATCCTCTAGAACCTGATTCACTCTCTTAGTCTAATCATTGGTCTCTGAGTGATAAGCTTAACTAAAATTGATTTGTGTACCCAAAGCATGTTGGAGAGACATCCACAGTGTAGAAGTAAATAATAGATCTCTATCCAAAATGATCTGATAAGGGATCCCATGAAAACAAACAATATCCTTCAAGAAAACATATGCTACAAAAGAAGTTGTGTAGGATGCTCTCATGGGTGAAAAATGTGCTACCTCGGACAATATATCCACTGCCATCATGATACAATCATGTATCCATGATGATGTGGGAAATCTTTTAATAAAATAAATGGATATCATATCTCACTTCCACTCTGGAATTGTATATGGTTGTAAATGACCCACTAGATGTTGATGCTCTACCTTCACTCTCTAGCACTCAATAAATCTAGTAACAAAATAAAAAACATCTCACCTCATCCCTACCCAAAAGTACAACTATCTAAGATTAGCATGCATCTTAATGACATTGGAATTTGTGAAATATAATGCATGATGTACTTCCAACAAAACCAAGGTATGAAGATCACCCAACACGAGTATGTAGATATTCCCCAAGTGTCATAGTAGTCCATAAAACTCAAGAAAATAACTTGAAAATCTACCCTCAAGGGCAAATCCAGAATTGATCTCTACCCTTACCTCCTGATACCAAGTGTCACTAGGAAAAGCCTCCAAGATACAACCTCATAAATACACTCCCAATGACAACACTGATACCTAATGTCGCCTCCTACTTAATGAATCTATGATGATAGTCTCCTTCCATTTAATGTAATGGACATCAAAGTCATAGTCACATAAGAACTCCATCCAATGATGCTAATGTGCATTAAGGTTTGGTTGAGTAAAGATACACTACAAGCTCCTATGGTCATTATGCAACTTAAACCTATGTCCCAAAAGAAAATTCCTCCAATGGAAAAGGGCATGAACCATGGCCACAAGTTCCAAATCATGAATGGTGTAGTTAAGCTCATGGTCCTTGAGTTTCCTAGACTCATATGCAATCACTCGACCATCCTAGATCAACACTACACCCATGACTTCCAATAAAGCATCCATGCAAACCATGAAATCACTTATAGGATTAGGCACTACATAGTGCACTACTCAAACACTCCTCAAGAGCATTAAATGTTGCCTTGCATTGGTCTGACCAAACATACTCCTTTCCACTAAAGAGAAGTGATGAGATGAGCTACTCGTGAGAAATACTTCATGAAGCAATGGTAGTAAACCACTAATCCCATGAAACTATGAATTTCTGAGACATTAGTGGGTACCTACCAATCCATGATAGCACAAATATTCTCTAGATCCACTATAGTTCCATCACTAGTAATGATGTGTCCCAAATACTTCACCTTTGACTGGAAAAATCAACATTTACTTAGGTTACCATACAACTGATCGTCTCTCAAGTACTATAAAAGCTTATGCAAATAGACTTCATGCTCCTCAATAGTCTTTGAATAAATCAATATGTCATCCAAGAATAAAATGACACACTAATCAAGGTAAGTGCAAAATATACTATTCATCAAACTCATAATGCCCATATCACATATGAAATTTTTTTTGATGAATATTAGCCTCCTAAATATGAAGCTGATGGTATCCTTACTTAGGATCAATCTTTGAGAACACTCATGCTCCCTTCATCTAATAAAAAAAACCATCTATCCTTGACAAAGGATAATGATTCTTCCTTGTCACCTTATTCAATTGTTGGTAGTCAATGCACAAGCATAATGAACCATCCTTCTTCTTCATGAAGATGATTGGTGCACCCCATGGGCATACACTAGGAAAAATATGGCCCTTGGCTAATAATTCCTCCAACTCAAATCTAATTTTACTCAACTCCTAAGTAGTCATGTAGTAAGGATCTCGTGAAATTGGCTCTACTCCTAGTATAAGATCAATCCAAAAATCAATGTCATACTGTTGTGGCATACCTAGAATCTCATCAGGACAAAAATCTACATACTCACGAAGGAGTGGGTGATCATCAAGTATCACCATATGGATCTCAAATTCCTTGAGATCACTAATAGAAATAAGAAACAATTGTAAACCCTTCTACACACTCTACTTCAATTGATTGGCTGAGATCATCTAAAGTGAGACTAGTCTTGGGTCTCCCAAAAGTTCCACTTGCCCACCTATGTCATCAACACATTGTACCATCTTACAAAAACAATCTATATTTTCTTGATCGGTAGCTAACCAATCCATCCTCAATGAAATGTCATAGATCCCAAAGGAAAAATGTATAGATTCACTATGGTGGTGAAGGTTTTCAAATTTAGAAAATAACCTTTGACCAATGAGTCAACAACAACTTTAGAACTTGTGGCTAACTCAACCTACCATATATCAACCTAAAACACTACCATTAGCCCACATTGCTAAACAAGAGATGGTGAAATGAAATAATCAAAAGCACTAGAGTCAAATAACACTAAAGAGAAAATACCATGCAATGTACCTATAGCCTTGACTATTGTACCTTGATGATCTGCTTGACATTTGTCAACTATCAAAAAGAATTTTTGATTCCTACTAGCATCTCCTATGGAAGGCTTAGATCACACTGTGCCCTTGATAGGTCCTAAAGATGGTTTAATGGAGCACTCAAAATATTTATGGCTATCTTGGTCACAAGAATAACATTTTCCTCCAAATTTGGATCCTATTTCGTGTCCACCCTGTGTAGCACTAGGAAAAGGCACACTAACCCTACTAGAATTTTTCTGAGCACTCTAAGGAGGATGGTCCTACTGAGATTTCTATCCTCAGTTTTAGTTATCTCCTTTCTTCCTTTAGTTACCTAAAGACTACCCTCCCTTGGTCCAAAACCCCTTTTGTCAATTACAATGAGAACCATGCTAGGAGGGTGCTAACTAGGTCTGGCCCTTCCCTAAAGACTAAGAATACTATGCATCCTACCCTAAATGTTGAGTACTTTAGTTCTGAGAACTAGATCTACTAGTGAAACCTCTAGCCAGATTTTCCTCTGCAAAGTGTGCCTTCTCAACAATGAGAACAAGAGTCCTAAGTTGATGCATACAAGCTTCTCTAATAAGGGAATCCTTAAGGTCTCAAATGAAATTATGATCTAGGAGTAAATCATCATGATTGTAGCATGAATACTGCCTAAGCTCAAAGAACCAAATTTCATAATGATCCACTATCATATTTCTTTACCAGATTGCATGGAACTCATCAACATGGGCCTCCCTAAACTGAGGAGATATGAATCTCTCTTAGAGTCTCTCCTTAGAGATCTCCTAGTGAGATTTGGAACACTACTACAACATTGATCTAGAGCTTCTGACTCTCAATATTCTACAATATAGATATGCAGTCCCTCAACTACATAATTACACAATGTGCCCTCAAATTGGTTGCATATGGGTAAATGGTGAAGCAATGCTCCATGTCCAATAACCAAATTTATTCCTTGAGGCCACCTCCCATACCATTGTATAATGGAGATTTGGATTGATGAAGGGACTTCATGATATCAAACCTAATGGAATCTTCACTATTATCGTCCCTACCACCCTGATGGTGCCCTTAACCACCTGGTGGGGTATGGGAACATTGACGCTCACATTCCTCCTGTCTATGCTCTGAGTGATGGGATCCCTCTTCTCAATCATGATCCTATCAATATTCCTCTACATGAGGGCCCAACCAAGTAAGAATCACCTAGAGCAATGGTATAAATGTCCTTGTGCATTTCTAATTAGCATTATTACCCTATTCTCCCTCTCTTTCCTAGCATCCCTCTTCCTAGTGTTCTTCTTCTTGCTTACTACAATGGGTACCACCCTGACCACTAGGTATATGTGGAGGAGGCATCACTATGGGAACAACAAGATAATATCAAAAAACTTGGATCACAAGCATAAGAGTCAAACCATGAACTAGAAAGATATCAAAAAGTAGCCATAATATAACAATACATAACAAAAAACAAAACATAGTAAGAGCATAACACGAAGATCCCAATGTTGTAAAATAGACTTTGATACTAGATGTAGTGCCCCCACCTAGAGATCCTTAGAACTAGGATGAAATACAAGCCAAGATATTATTTTTTTACAAGTATGAAAGGACATAGAAACATCATATATGGATCACAAAGATCACAATAGAAGACTTAACCATCATTTGGGCAACCAATGAATCTCCAAATGTTACTACCTAAATTGACACACAGAAAATAGAAACAACAAAACTAAGAGTCTAAGATCTATCAAGGCATGGAAAATTAGGTAAACCAAAAGGATACTAGGATCACCAAAAATTGATCCACGAAAACTAGTGGAGATGCCCCTATTTTTTGAGTGAGGATGACAAATTGATAGATTTTTGCATGAAGATGTGCAAGATGCCTTGCAAGGAAGTACCTTCCATGCAAAGATGTGCACCAACCAGCATGAGAAGGTGCTTGGCCAAAAAACCAAGACACCCAAAACTAGTGTTGAAATTCATGTAGGAAAGTGCCAAATGCCATGTGAAGATACCCAACACACCATGCAAGATCTTACATTTTTGCATGAGAATGCATGATTTTGTGCAAGATCGCAAGACAACAAGCTAGAAAACAAAAAGTAAAAAGATAAGGAATGAAGTTCATCCACACCAAGGAGTACCAGATCCACAATCCAAGGTGTAAGCACTCAAACACAATACTGAAAGATGGAAACAACATCTAACCATCTAACAAGCAATGAAGGGAAAGTACAAAAACATCACAATGTATTAAAACAACATTGCAATAAATAGAAATAACATCGCAATGAGTAGTACGACCAAACTAAGTACATGATTCCCCCAACCATAATAGCATCATAAGACCATCATGGGTCCTAGTCATACCCCACATGTAACATCCCAAGCTATTGATTAGATGATTAGTACCATCATATAAGGACATCACTACTAAAAGGTGCTACAATATAGGCATAAGGAAATATAGCATGCCAAAAGCAAGGCATAAGCTAATCCTACAAAATAGATAACATCATCTATCATATGCTAATCATTATAATAAGGAAATGCATCAATAACTAACATCATCTAAACATTATATACAAGCATCCCAATGAGAGCATAAATCACAAAAAAATATACTCTAGAACCTGAAGTACCAAGTGAAAATATCCAACAACAGTCACACTAGGATAGTAGACCATCTTTGTACACCGATCCCCAGTAGTGGTATAGGTAGCTATGCCTCCCAAACTCATGGAACCCATAGGCCCACTCCTATCATGTTGATAGATATAATGATCCAAACACAAACACACATGCTAGATAGTATGATGATTGAAACCAAGAACATAGATAATGCATAAACTATAGGTCTTGGTCAGACACTCAATGAGCTACTAAGTAGGGGCTAACATCATGGAAATCTCTTGGCATCAACAAGCCCAAGCTTAGATCATGAATTTCAACTCCTCAATGGTAGGCCCCACACACACATTTTTATTATCTTAAGTTTTATTACCATTGAGTATTTTCTTTAGTTATCACTTAATCAAAACTTCTATCAACCCTATGGGACAAGGTCACTAGGCTACAAGATAGAAGTCCCCTCCATATGCTACCCTACCCTACTCTACCCATAATCATCCAATGATGACTACCTATATGCATGCAAATTCCCAACCCAACCCCAATGATCATAACTTCAAGAAGTACCATAGAAGATCATACCACACAAGTCACATGATAAATGTACATGCATTTACTAATCTGTGGTGCACCACTATCATGAAGATCATAACACAAGGACTAGATGAGAACAAAAAGTAGAAAGTCACTCAACTGAAAATAGACTTGGGAGGGTGGATGTGACACACATGCTAAAGAAACATAAAAGTGCAATAAAGGTCTGACTGACATCCAAATGTATAATCCAAGTCCATGACAAAACTCATGCAAAGAAAACTTGAGAAAATAGGGTAACCCGCAAAAGAAGGTAAAAATCCCAAAAACTAGAAAACTTCAAAATTAAAACCCATTTTTCCTTTGGGTACAAAAAACCTCAAAAAACTAATAATATTTGGGTTCAGAAACCCTATGCAAAAACTGTTGGGTGATGCGACGCGCTCCCCTGCCCACAAGTGGTTAATTATGTGGTGTTCCATGTTCACTAACAGTCATGGCTTTTGGTGCAACGGCAAATGGGCCCTACAAGTGGTATCAGAGCTATGGTTTTATTATTGTAACCCTAGATTGAATCCATGGGAATGCATGAGAGGATAAAAGAAAGGGCAAGATATATGAATGATTTATTGCAGATCTGAGGGTTTTGGATTTGCTGTTATGATGGGATGGTAAAATATTTGGGTAGGTGAAATTGTTGGACAAAAAGATTTTTTTGGATGTTTCATTTAAATGACGGTTTTGGGGGGTAGCATGCAGAAATGACCTCCTGGGCAAAAACAGACCTCACCATTGGATCCGGGTCGACATTTCCATAAATTTTGATATATAATATGCCCTAGTTTGGCCATGTTTAGAGGAAATGAAAGATTTTTTGGTTTCAGCCCATGATGGCCGTCAAATTTAATCCCGTCGGAATTTTCGTCACTAAAAAAATTAAAAATGAAAAATCGTACTGGAAATGGTAAAAAGACTGTCTTAGTAAAATGGCCATAACTTTCTCTCAGAATATCAGATTTTAGAGTTCTTACAGGCGTTGGAAAGCTAATTCAGAGAATTACAAGATGGTGTAGATTTGGTTCTATGATTTTGATATTTTTTTAAGTTTTAAGAGCCCTAAAGTTAGATGTTTTTTATTTTGAGCACGGATTAAGGCATAACTTGGGCATACGAAGTCAGATTTTGGACTTCAAGTAGTCAACGGAAAGCTCTTGGAGAGCTCTACACATTGGTTCAAATTTGGTGTAGGTTTGGCATGATTTATTTGGTGATATATTTATCTGAACATTTTATTAATATATTTTGACTATGGTAACATTGTGAGTTTATGGCATTGGAGATTTAAGTTTTGATGTCATTGTATACTCAGTTCATATTCAGATTGGTCTCATGCTGATATGGTTATTAGTGTTTGATTTGGATATGCACGATGACTTGTTGGATCTACAAGTTGTGCAGTGTTGTAAGCGGTCTATACTTACAGGTTGCATTTATGGCTTGGTTATGGGTTGTCTTTGCCCATTGATCTTTCATTATTGATGCATATTCAGATTGGTGGCTTGGATTTGGGCTATCTATGCCCTAAGTCACATGATTTTATCTTCATGTAGAAAGGATGAGATGTTGTTACCAGGTATAGTCATGGCAAAAGATTGTGGTTGACTATGCTGACAGGTTGGACATATTGAGAGCCAGATGCTCGGTTCATAGATGTGATCATGGTGCCATAAATTTTGGCATGACATGATTGGATATACAGGTACATCCTTGATGTTCATTAGCTTAGATTTTTTGATTTAGTTATGGTGGTATATCTTCTTGGTTGAGGATTGTGGTTATTTGATTTCTTTTGAGGAGCTCATGATGTGCACTTTGAGTTCTTTGATGGTTTGATGCCTTGGTTGATTCTCATGGTTAGAAGATGGTTTTTCATCATTATGTCATGGATAGCTTGGATACATGGTTTAGTGAGAGCTTGTGACAGTAATGGGGTGACAGTGCAGGATTAGTTCCTGGTTTGATTTGGATCTTCATATAGGAGATGGATTTTATGATGCCATAGGTGACTTGGTACCACAGTTGAGTGGGAGTTGTTGGCATTGATATATTTATTAAGTGTTTGCAGATGTTGGAAGTTTGTCTTAGATCCTATTGCTGCAGAAGTGTCTTTGACATTTGCATAGTGCACTTGTTATCTTCATGGTATTTGAAGATGGTTAGATCTTGAGGACTCATGGAGTTCTTGGTTATCTTCATGGTGTATGGAGATGGTTCTTCATGGTATGTGGAGATGGTTTTTCTTCATGGTGTGTGGAGATGGTTGCATCTTGAGGACTCACAGGGTTCTTGGCAAAGGTGTGGTTTATACTTTTATTTGGCATGTTATCCTTGGTGTGAGGATGGTTTCAATATTATGTCATGGTATACTCTTGATACGTGTTTAGAGTTGTGACATGTTATAGTATGTTCATATGGAGCATGTTATCTCTTTGGTTGAGATGGTAAGATCATGTTGTCATGTTTATATTCTTGAGGGCATGGTTGGAACTTTGACATTGATCTTGGTTTAGTTTCTTGGTATTGAGTACACTGATCATAAGCTGGATAATTCTTGATATTGCTATGTTGCATTTGGAGTTGGCATGGATTGATTGGTTACAGGTGCTCATGGATACTTAGAGAGGGTGGTGACACTGATTTCTCTTGGATTAGAGAAGTATTTGTTGAGATGGTTGATGGTTTCAGTAGGAAGTCCAAGGGGCAGTCACCTGATATGGACTTGAGAGGAGATTGTTCTTAGATGAGTCTTGGTTGGAGACTTGGGTATCTAGATGAGCATTCTCATTCCCCACTCTTGGTCTACTCGGCGGTTTGCTACTTGAGAGGTATAGCCCATTGTTTCTCTTAGTTGCATTATATTTATGCTTGTCTTTCATGGATATGGATCTTGAGCTATGGTACATGAGTTAGTTCTGGAGGGTTCATTTTGAGAGATGGTTAAGCATTGGTTATCTCCATGTGCATATTTTGTTATGTTGGTTGAGTTTGGGAGATAGTTTTATATTGGGCATATTCCTTGGATTAGGAATGGTTATTCTTTGGTTTAGGAATGGTTTTATTGAGTTTGATCTTCTTGTGAGAGGCTTACATCCATGATGAGTTATATGGTATGGTTTGGGTGTTGTTGAGGCTTCTTGTTGGGGTTTTATGGAGGAGATCATACTTGCACAGTTTACATCTAGAGGTGTGTGTAGAAGGACACGATACAGGTTGTGATTTGCATGGTTTCTCTAGTCTCGGTTATCTTCCTGGATGTTTAGTTTTTCCTACATTGGATTTGAGATTGGTTAGAGATTGTGATCACTGGTTTGTGTTCATGTATGTCATGTGAGAGATGACATGGTTATTCCTTTATCTCTTTCCTCTGTTGGTTGTGGTGAATTTGGGAGACTATTGGAGACTTGTTATGAGAGTTGTTCTTGCAGGATATCAGTTGATGTATTGTGGATGTCCTTGATACTACATGGATTCACTTCTTTGAGATGTGTTGAATGGATTGGTTATAGCTTTGACATTATCTTTTGCAGTGGCAGCTTCTTGGTATATATGTGGCAGGTATTTCTCTTGAGGCTTGTGATTGTAGGTTACAAATTGGATATGTCGGTGATATGAGATTCACTTGTTATACCTTTGAGGTATGGATAGTTGGATGGGTTTGGCACTTTGCTGTGGGTGCTATTTCAGCTATGGATATTTTTTGACAACTACGGATACATGTGATTACCTTTGGATCAGGTTTTTGTGCTTGGAATTTTAGTTGGTACAAGATTTTATGATCTTCTAATGCGACAGGTTGGGTGGCTTTCTCTTTGGATGGCTTCTATGTATGTCTAGTGGGAGTGGCATAATAGGAGGTGAGATCATTCATGTTCGAGATGCTGGATACTTTGATTTTGTTGCGAGTACCAGGATGGAGCACTTGGTGTATTTTGATCCATGATGGTGGATGTGTTGGGAGGGATTGTTCCCTTGTTCATTTATGTGGCTACGGATTGACCCTATGCAATGTATACAACAAGTGGGAGATTGTTGAGATAATGGGTGTTGCACACATTGCATAATATTGTTATTTTATTATTTTATTTTTTATTATGTAATGTTGTACCTAGATGGACGTGCAACATGTAAAGATTCTCATGGGATATACTTGATGAGTTGTATTGTAACATTGTGATAATATTTTATGTAATTATTTAATATTGGGGAAAAGAATTAAATGCCCAATATTAAATGTGGGGTCAGTGGGTTTGGTAGCACATGGTTTATGTAATACCCTTTGGTGGTTTTGTGGGACTTGCTACTATATAAGCAGCCACAAGGGTAATTGTTGTATAGAGAGAGAAAGAGAGAGTGAGTGACAAGGAGAAGACAAAAGGCAAGAGTCGAGCGAGACAAGGCTTGACAAGTTAGCCAAGGGAGCATTTGTGAAGGTTGAAAGCATGGCATGGGATGTGTGGATTCATGCTTTTTCACATAGTTTGCTCGGTTGTGGCTATGGCCATGAAGGCTTCCATGGTTGTATGGCAATGGTATTTTTGCTGAATAATATAGGGTGATGGATGCTTTTGGAGGCTGGGTTTTTCCCTCAATGAGGGTTTCCCAGGGTATATCTTGTGTCACATTTTGTGGGTATGTTTTCTATTCTCTTGCATGTGGATTTTAATTCTGTGTTTATTTTAGATCTATTATGGGTTATGTGGAAACAGTGATATTCTTTATTGCCAAGTTTCCTTACAAGTGGTATCAGAGCCTGGTTTTGGCCTGGTCATGGGTTCAAATCTCCCTGGTGCCTTCCTGACCCGCGTAAGCACCTGGTATGTGCGTCGAGGGGGAGATTGTTGGGTGATGCGACGCGCTCCCCTGCCCATAGGTGGTTAATTATGTGGTGTTCCATGTTCACTAACAGTCATGGCTTTTGGTGCAACGACAAATGGGCCCTAAAAAAACAACAAACATAATGGTTCAAAACCCTAAATCCCCATCCCAAAATTAGTGAAAATGTTCATACTTGACTAATTGGGCAGAACCATCAAATAGAAATCGAGGGGAATACTAGTTCTTAGCCTCCTAACAAACTACTACTAGAAATAAAAGTTGAAACAAACCAAAAACAAGAAAATTGGAAAGCCCTACCTAACAAAAAAAGGGGCAAAAACTAAAATCATGATGATAAACTAAATAATCTACTAAAACTATCAAAAATGATGGCAAGACAAGTCTCCCTAAGTTGGATCCAATGAGACTGACCTCATGAAAATTGCATGCTCATAGTTCTTAGAATGAACAAAAATCCAATCCTTTAGAAGAGGATTTTAGAAAACCTCTCCAATTTCCAAATTTAAAAATTGAAAAGTGAGAAAACAAATCCCTATTTCAATATGTATTCACTTTTCAAGTGAATAGTCAATTACGGCAAGTAGCTAGTTAGACTAGCCAGACTATGAATTCACCCAAATAAAAATAGGTTATTCCTCATAATGAGAATTCACCTAAGGAAAAATTTGCAGAAATTAAATCCAATAAGATTTAAAGCCCAAAAACCAAAAAATACAAAAAATCACTTAACTTTTGCAACAATGCAAATTTGTAAATACGCAAACATGCTCACTGGTCTAATCACATAATGTAGATGAGTTTAGATTTAAATAATCACTGAAAGGTTTAATTTAAACAATTAAATAAGGATACATCAACCATATGGGAATGACATTGGTAAAATATGAATAGCTAAATCACTAACTCCATGTGGCACTGCCAGGGATATAATTTTCTCACACTAAAACAAAGAATCAAGTGAAATTTTATATAATATCATAACTAAAGCAATAATGCATTAAATACCTAATTAATCCATTCACATCAGTGATGTTTACATAAAGCATAAAGAGACAAGAATGAAGTAAATCACCATCACATAACATAGTTAAAAAAATATGTCCAAATACCAAGTAATCAGATATCATTATAGATCTATTGTCATCTCAAAATGACATCAACATGCAAATATAATAAAATGAACAATATAGGAGTATAATATCTATGATATTGAGTTAATTTATAACATCTAACCCTTAGGTCATCTCAAAATACATATAATAAGAGTACCAAGTATCTCTCAATTAAAAAATAAGCAAGGTACAAAATGCAAACATGAGATGCACTACATTTCTAATCAATAATTCTAAGATTAATGTACCTATATGGATCATGGTTCTATCTCCCTTCTGACAATAACTAGTTCAAGGACTTCCAGGCATGCTCAAACCTATGTAGCTATGTGGAGTTGATGCCTAGTACCTACATGCACTTGCATCATTGACCAACAAATAAAATATATATGCATGTATAAACACATAATGATAGGAAAGGAAGGAGGAGTGCAAAATCATGTAGATTGCCCAAAGAAGTGACTATAACTACCTCCCTCATTCTGCAGACATGCCAAAAACACACATATATAGGTTATAATGGATTTTTAGGTTTAGCTCAAATTCTAATTAGATAAATGTAATTGTTTTTTAAAATAATTTTATGATCAAGAATGTAAACATTAATTGATCAAAACATTATCTTTTAAATGATAAGAGGGTATGAACTAGAAACATATAAATATGAATTAACAATATAGTATCTTTATTTAAAACTAAAGTGTTTAAAAAATCATAAGGACTGTACATTACTCCCTTGTTTTATTAAGTAATATTTTAGGGTTAGAGGGGTATTACATCATGCACACAATCATTTTGACCTATAATGATCAAGAGTTTTCCAAGTGGGATTGGTATAGAATTGTTGCATTCAAATACAACCCATTATTTAGGAAAGGATCATTCTTCTTCCATCTTGTAAATGGATTTTTGTAAGTACTCTTTCTGTCTAGGTCCTTGTGATGAGATCCTCTCACATGTACATACTTTTAGATCTCTGAGTTTTTGTTGTGAGTAGTTTTAATCTATTGGTTTTTGGCTTGTTGGTAGCTTAGGTGTTTTGGTGTTTCTCTATTCTTCACCATCTCTACAAGCAGTCACTTAATCTCTAGTTTGTGCCAACTCTCTTTCCCATTGGCTAGACATAGCTATGCACTTGAGATTTCTAAACTTTTCATGTCCCTTATGACTTACATCACTACTTAAAGCCAATTGTAAGCTTTCTTTTAGTAACTGATATTTAATCTTTCAAAATAGAGTTGTAAAGATCAAATTTCTTAATTTTCTTAGATCTTATAGAGGTCTCTGTTGAAAATATTGTTGTAAATTTGACATTTTTGTAAAATCTAGTATTTGGAGGAACTCTTGAAGTATTGAATAAAAGCATTTAGGTTCAAGGTTCAAGTTCAATTTCTTGACTTGCAAGTTTAAGTTCCATGGTTCAAAGTTGAAAGGTTCAGTTTCAAGGTGCAAAGTTGTCATGTCCCCTATTCAAATAATTATAAATAAATAAAAACTTTGTTAAGGCAAGCAGGCTCCAAAAAGGTGAAATTTCAGAAAAAGGGGCTAATCTTGGGAAACCAATGGACTAATAAATAAAAATTATTATTAAATTATATTTTATTAACCCCTCTTGGACATGAGTTAGGGTTATGCCCTCTTTAAAAGGGGTTTGGAGGCATTTTGGGCTCATTCTACATCTTGATTCTTGCTAATTTTCTTGTTGTTCTTCAGAGGCCGCCAAACCTGTGGAGAAGGAGACCCAAGAACGGGAGTTTGTAGGTTTCCAAGAAGGCTGAGGATGGGAGTTTGAAGCCATTCCATGTGCATGCTCATACAGAGTTTGCCTTTGTGCTGAATAGTGTCGTTTTGGGTGTTTTTGGAGTTGTTTTTGGTTTGAGTTTGGGTTTTCAGCTGAGTGTTTCATATCAGTATTGGTTTGCTGCTGTATTTCAGACTTTATGATGTTAAAATAGAGCTGAATATATGTATTGGGTCATGATTAAACTTTTGAGATAGTTTATGAGTGTTTTGTGGCGTTTTCGGGCATTTTTGTGTTAATTTCGGGAGCCCGGTTGAGCATAGTTTTGCCCTACATTTGTGAGCTGTCGTGTAAAGGCTATACAAATATAGAAATGTCATTTTTTAGGCTGTTATGCTGCTGAAATTTCTGTAAAAATATCCATTTTCAGATTTATTAATAATTTGTGAAGTTGTGAAGTTTTTGGCACTAATTTGGACATACCCGATTTGGGTTTTATTGGGAAATTGGTAGATCTTTGTAATATTGGTTGTTTGATTTTAAAAGTTCTGATTTGAGGCTGGAAATATCATAAAAAAATCAGTAAAGGGACATTTCAGTGGTATCAGAGCCGTGATCTTGCCAGCCTGAGGGTTTGTAGAAGTTGCATGTCAGTTTTAACAACTACCCAGATCTTGCATGTCAAGTTTTGATAACTACCCAGATCTTGCATGTCATATTTTATGATTACATGCAACTAAGTGAAAGAGAAAAAAGATATTTGTAGTGAGAAAAGAATAAAGAAATTTTGATCAAACCCCTAGTTGAAAGAAAAAGTACAAAATCCAAGGAAGAAAAAGGTATGGCTGATCCAGATGAGATGGCAAAGAAATTCTTCCAAGACATCCAAAATACTCAGAAGCAAACAGTGGATGGTTTGGCAAAAACTAGAGAGGCTTTGCGAATATTGACAAAAAAATTACAAGGAATTGCATCTATTAATGAGAAAGGGAGCACTTCAGAGGAGCCAAGAAATGGGAGGTCCACACCATCTAAATCAACCAAATCTATTTTCTTGCCTGCAGATGAGCCACCAGTACCAAATCCAACCATTAATCCAGTGGAAGAGGTTAGAGGTAATTTGATTACATTAAGAGCTACTTACAATGGCTTAGATGATGACTTTCGTAGTTCAATTCCTTTTAGAGAATATGTGGATATGATGAACACTTTGATGCCCAAGAAAGAGAACAGGAGGGAGCATGACACAAGTGGAAGAGAGCTCAAAAATAAAATAAGCAAGTTTACAACACCTACTTTTGATGGAACAAATAAAATTTCAGCTAGAGCATGGCTACAAAAATTACAAACTTTCTTCACACTTAACCCCATGACAGAGAGTGATGCTATTCAATTTGCAAGTTTACACTTGGAAGATGCAGCCTATGATTGGTTGTATCATGGAATGACTACTCAAGGTCACGATCAGGTAACTATATTTGAAGATTTTAGTCAAAGGGTGATAGATAGATTTGACCTCAAAGATGATGAAGAGTACTTTAAAGAATTGTCAAAGTTGAAGCAAACCAAATCAGTTAATGAGTATATAGAAGAATTTCAAAAGGTGGCTATTATGGTACCTGATATGAGTGAAAAGAGGACTATTTATCTTTTTCTTGATGGTTTAGAAGATTCTGTTAAGGGTTTGGTTAAGGCTTTCTCACCCTCAACCTTATAGGAAGCTATCAAAAGAAGCTTGCAACTTGAAACTTGCATGCCTATGAAATCAATCACTAATCAAAAACCCCCAAATCTTTGGCAACATAAGGGAAATTTTTAGAAAAAGACTTTCCCAACACTACCACCAAAAGATGTGACAAATGTGGCAAAAAAGAAGGTAGATGAAGAGACTAGGAGTGAATTACGAAGGAAAAAGCTTTGTTTTACTTGTAGAGAACCATGGGTTCTAGGACACAGATGTTTGGGGAAAGGTCAAGTGCACTATATTGAAGTTGCTTTAGAATCTGATTTAGATGAGCATGAGGAATTTCATGATAATAAGGAGGAGGTAGAAGAAGAGAAAGTAAAAGAAATCAGAAAGGATGGCACTTTAGCAGCATTATCAAGAGTCCCAAGATACCATCCCTTTTGAATTCGAGGGGTACTAGCAGGGCAAAGGTTGACTATTCTTCTTGATAGTGGGGCAACTCACAATTTTATTGATGAGGGATTTTTCATGAAAAGAGGGCTTAAAGCAGAAGATTTTGAGGGATTCAATGTTACTGTAGCTGATGGATTCACTATGCCTTGCACACGGGTGGTGAAATAACTCAAGATGACCTTAGGAGATTATGAGTTATGTGATGACTTCTATGTGGTTGGTATTGGGGAGACAGATCTTGTATTGGGTGTTCAATGGTTGCACTCTATCAGAGGCTATTACATGAACCATCAAACTATGGAGTTTAAATTTCATTCCAATGGGAAAGAAGTCATATTGAGAGCACCTAAGGCGGTCTCTGCAAAGAGGATGGAGAGGACTTTTCGAAGAGGACAAGTAACATGGGCAGCAGGAGTCATAATCCAACCAACAAGCTCTCCAAAGAATCAAGGTAATTTCCATTTTGAAATTCAAAATATTCTTGACAAGCATAGTATAGTTTTCAATGATTTGCCTCCAGGATTACCACCTGATAGAGGTTTTGAGCATGTTATAGAGTTAGAACAGGGTGCCAAACCAGTTATAACAACCCCATACTGCCATCCAAGAGGTTATAAGGAAGAAATTGAAAAAACTATTAAAGAACTCCTGGACATGGGATTCATAAGGCCTAGCTCTAGTCCATTTGCATCATCTGTGGTACTTGTCAAGAAAAAGGATGGTACAATGAGAATGTGTATAGACTACAGGGCTCTAAACAAGAAGACCATAAAAAATAGGTATCCCATACCATGCATAGATGAACTCATTGATGAGTTACATGGTGCTGTATACTTCTCAAAAATTGACTTAAGATCAGGCTACCATCAAATCCGAATGAGGAGTGAAGATGTGGAAAAGACTGCTTTCAGATGTCACTATGGGAACTTTGAATTTCTTGTTATGCCATTTGGACTCACTAATGCACCTGCAACATTCCAATCTTGTATGAATAAGGTATTCAGTCAGCATCTTCAAAAAAAAATTTTGGTATTTTTTGGTGATATCTTGATATACAGTAAAACATGGGAAGAGCATCTAAAGCACATAGACACTGTTTTGGGAATCTTGGAGCAGCAATCCTTCTATGCTAAGCTATCTAAATGTGAGTTTGGTTTGACAGAGATCCTATATTTGGGACATATTATAAGCTCTAAAGGAGTACAGGTTGATCAACAAAAAATCCAGGCAATTTTGGATTGGCCTCCACCCACTAATCTTACACAATTGAGAGGTTTCTTCAGGTTGTGTAGCTATTATAGGAGATTTGCCAAGGGATTTTCTCAGCTTGCTGCCCCCTTGACTGATTTGACAAAGAAAGGAGCTTTTTTTTGGACAGAAGAGGCACAAAAAACATTTGATAAGCTTAAGGAGGTAATGAGTTCATGCCCTGTGCTTGCAATTCCAGATTTCTCTTTACCTTTTGTTGTTGAATGTGATGCTTCTGGAGAAGGTATAGGGGCTGTCCTAACTCAAAGGGGAAATCCAATAGCATTTGAGAGTCAAAAATTAAATCAATCAGAGAAAGAGTACTCCATCTATGATAAGGAAATGTTGGCAATCATGCATGCACTTTATAAGTTTAGACAATATTTGGTATGTGGGAGATTCATTGTAAAGATAGACCATAATAGCCTCAAGTTCTTCTTGAACCAAAGGGATTTGAATGATCGTCAACAAAAATGGGTAAGCAAATTGCAAGCTTATGATTTTGATATTGAATACATGAAAGGAAAGAATAATGTGGTTGCTGATGCTCTCTCAAGAAAGCCTACTTTGTGTTCCTTATCATCTATCTCTGCTGATTGGAAGGTCTCCATAATTTTAGAGTATGCTAAAGATTCATTTGCCACCAAGATTTTGGATAAGTTAGTGGATGATAACAGGTACAAGGTTGTTGATGAATTGATTTATTACAAGAACAGGATCTTCTTAGTGCCAGGGTCAAAAACTAAGGAGAGGATATTGAGGGTCTTTCATGACACACCTTTGGCTGGTCACCAGGGATACTTCAAGACATACAGGAAAATTCGAGAGAAGTTTTCATGGAAGGGTATGAAGGAGGATGTCCTTAAACACATTAAGGAATGTATGGTATGCCAACAAAGCAAGAGTGAGCAAAATTTTTTTGCAGGGTTGTTGCAGCCAATTCCTATTCCCGAACAAAAATGGGAAAGTATTTCCATGGATTTCATCACTAGGTTGCCCAAGGTTCAAGGTAAGGATTGCATATATGTGGTGGTAGATAGACTAACTAAGTATGCACATTTATTTCCTATCACATCTAATTTCAAGGCATCACAAGTGGCCGAATTGTTCTTCAAGGAAATTTTTAGATTACATGGTTTGCCTAGAAACATTGTTAGTGACTGGGACAATAGATTCCTCAGCTCTTTTTGGAAGGAGCTCTTTCATTTGGCAGGAACTGAACTCACTCCCAGTACTAGCTATCACCCTCAAACAGATGGACAAACAGAGATAGTTAATAAATGGATAGAAGGATATTTGAGGAACTATGTTTCAAATCAACAACATGCTTGGGTGAAATGGTTACACCTAGGGGAGTATTGTTACAATACATCTCATCACATGTCTATTGGTATGCCTCCTTTTTGTGCTCTTTATGGTTATGATTCCCTTTCCTTTGTTGATCTAATACTTTCCGATAGTAGAGTACCCACAACAAGTGATTTCATCAAGCAAAGCCAAGACATAATAAGGTCCCTCAAGGATAATCTACAACATGCACAAAACCAAAAAAAGATATATGCTGACAGGAAAAGGATTGAAAGATCTTTTGAGGTGGGAGATTTGGTATTTGTTAGGTTGCAGCCATATAAACAAAGCACCTTGAAGAGAAGTGGGGCAGAGAAACTCAAGCCAAGGTTCTATGGGCCTTATAAAATCATCAAGAAGGTAGGAGAGGTAGCTTATGAATTGGAGCTCCCACCAAACAGCAAAATACATAATATTTTTCATGTATCTTGCTTAAAGAAGGTTCTAGGCCAGCAAACCATAGTATCTACAGAATTACCACCTCTTGATGATGAAGGGAAATTAGTTTTGATACCAGAAGAGATTTTGGATACAAGAGAGAAAAGGTTGAGAAATAGGAGCATCATAGAGCATTTGGTCAAATGGAAAGGATTACCACTAGAGGATGCAACTTGGGAAGGAGCACATATTCTTGAGAATTCCAACCTTCATTGCTTGAGGACAAGCAATATTTGGGAGGGGAGGACTTGTCATGTCCCCTATTCAAATAATTAAAAAAAAAAAAAAAACTTTGTTAAGGCAGGCAGGCTCCAAAAAGGTGAAATTTTGGAAAAAGGGGCTAATCTTGGGAAACCAATGGACTAATAAATAAAAATTATTATTAAATTATATTTTATTAACCCCTCTTGGACGTGAGTTAGGGTTATGCCCTTTTTAAAAGGGGTTTGGAGGCATTTTGGGCTCATTCTATATCTTGATTCTTGCTAATTTTCTTGTTGTTCTTTAGAGGCTGCCAAACCTGTGGAGAAGGAGACCCAAGAATGGGAGTTTTTAGGTTTCTAGGAAGGCTAAGGATGGGAGTTTGAAGCCATTCCATGTGCATGCTCATACAGAGTTTGCCTTTGTGCTGAATAGTGTCGTTTTGGGTGTTTTCGAGGTTGTTTTTGGTTTGAGTTTGGGTTTTCAGCTGAGTGTTTCATATCAGTATTGATTTGCTACTGTATTTCAGACTTTATGATGTTAAAATAGAGCTTAATATATGTATTGGGTCATGATTAAACTTCTGAGATAGTTTATGAGTGTTTTGTGGCGTTTTCGGGCATTTTTGTGTTAATTTCGAGAGCCCGGTTGAGCATAGTTTTGCCCTACATTTGTGAGCTGTTGTGTAAAGGATATACAAATCTGGAAATGTCATTTTGTAGGCTGTTATGCTGCTAAAATTTCTGTAAAAATTTCCATTTTCAGATTTATTAATAATTTGTGAAGTTGTGAAGTTTTTGGCACTAATTTGGACATACCCGATTTGGGTTTTATTGGGAAATTGGCAGATCTTTGTAATATTGGTTGTTTGATTTTAAAAGTTCTGATTTGAGGCTGGAAATATCATAAAAAAATCAGTAAAGGGACATTTCAAAAGTTTAAAAGCTCAACTTCAAGGTTCAAAACTTGATGTTCACTAGGTCAACTATACATGTTCAACTTCATCAATTGCAAATGTTCAAGGTTCAAGTTCAAGGTTTAGGAATTTAGAAATTCAAAAAACTTAGTTTGTTCAACATTATGAATTATTTTTCAAATCTTTCAGGTTGACAAGTTATCATATTAAACTTGAACCTTGAACCACATAGTTGAAGTTTAAAGTTCAAGTTCACTAGTTTAGAAGTATAGATCAAAGTTCAGATTAAAAATTAAAAAATGAATCAAGATCCCAAAACCATGAATGTAGTTCAAAATAAAAGGGTTCAAAAGCTCAAGGTTTTGGTTTCAAAGGTTCAAGTTTGAAATTTCAAAATGTGTAGGTTTAAGATCGTAGGTTCAATAGTTTAGTTTTGATAGCAATAACTTTTAACTACTAATTTTATATAATTGAAAAATATGGGTCTTAATGTGAGTGGCATACTTTTAGCTAAACCATTGGATCCTACTAATTTTTGGATATGTATGTCCAAAAATCAAATTGTCAAAATAGTAAATGGTACAATTTGTAAAATATGGCCAAATTCAAAAGCTCTAATGGGTTGTATAAGGGTCTATGAAGTTGACCAACAACCACAAATTTGCTAAATCCATAAATTAAGTGATGTGGCAAGGGGAATAAATTTTAATCCTAATATTTTATTGAGTTAAATTTTGGATATGTTTTGGAAAACCTAATTATCTAAATTCTCTCCAAGCCACTTTACAAAATTCACCATAGATCAAAAGTTATGAATGTCAGAGTGAAGCACTATCTAAATTGTCAATAACAGTCATAAGACAATGACACCACTTTATCACAAGCATACGTCACTTGTCCAAGAATACATATGGGCTTCATTTTAATTTGGTAAACATATTTTTTACTATATATACAATTTTAAAATGGGTGAAATATTAAATTTTTATAAAGTTATAAAAGGGACTAGATGATTTACGGGAATAATCAAAAGGATTTCCAAGAAATAATTATTGGAATTGAATTGCAACAAAAAAACCTTATTTATTGTAAAATTATTAGTGCACTTGGAGTTATTCATCTTATTTTTTGTAGGTATCATGGCTATGGAGAAGAGAATATATTTTATATCAGCTAATTGTAACAAAGAGAATAGGGAGATAATTTCCTTTTTTGCAGATTGATTGTAATAACAAGGATATTTTGATCTTATGGTCATATCATATTTTGGGTTTTTGGCTCCAAATACTAATTTCTCTAATTGATATAAATGGTGTTATGACTCTTTCAATTTTTGGTTACTATCTTGTATTTCTCATAAAATAGATGTTTGATTCTATAGCTTTACTCATTATTTATGTTGCATACATTTTTTCTTTTTCTTTTCTCTATGATATGATAGATTCAACAAGTGGTCATTGGCCAACTATTGGTCTTTCTATCATTTCCATTTATAGAATTTATTATCACATACATTTTATGTTAATGAATGAATGTTAACTACCTTCATGTCTTTAGGTTAAAGGCATACCGATTTATTAAATTCATTGTATATCTATTAAGAGGGAGTTGCGGATATCAATTCAAAGGACAATTATCAATACAATGATAATTTTTACATCTATTAGTATTATTTATTCTTCATTTTTGGCATATTGAGTCATTCATTTTATCTCTCTTTGATGGAAAAATTTGTTTACTAACACTAGCAATGTCTCGCATGGGGTTTTCTATAGGCCCATATGAGGAGATGATGCCTATGTGAACCACCAACCCAACCTACTCTAGATTAAACAAAAAAAATGAGAAAATTTGATTAAAATGTGTAAAAAATGACTTGAAATAGAAGTTTTTTAGTCACTCACTAATACGCTATAGTTTGCTAGCTAGTTGTTATGTCAGGAGTGCTCAAATTTGTGTGAATGAATGGGGACCACCATGGTGTTGAGAGCTCCTCTCCACAACAGAAAAAAGTGAAAATGATTTGAAATGACCTTTTGAGGACTTATTTAGGGTTTGACCTAATTTTGAAAAGTGCTTGGATTAGTGTCAAAATCACCCCCTTGGCTAATTAAGCATTATGAATCTATTTTTGACATCAAAATCAAAATGTGACACTCATAGACAACTCAAAATTGTATTTTAAAATTTTGGAGTTGATTTGATTGAACACTTGTGTAGTTCATCTTTCTCATGTAATATTTTTCTCAAAATATTATCAAAAGTCAACTCTAGTCAACTAAGGTCAACCATGGCCACACTTGGTCAAATGGGCCTCGACATTACTTTGAATATACTCAAAGTATTCTACAAAATATTTTGATAAATTTTGTTCTATTCTACTTTCTTGTGAAGCTCTAATCACATCTTTATCTTAAAATCTAGTACTCTTTATCACCATTCTAATGTGTCATCTTTTGATTTTTACATCACTACATCAATCAAATCTTGCTTCAAATTAGTTTGATTAAAAAACAAAAGTCCTCATTGTTTGGAGAATCTCATGACTAGGGGTGCATTCAATTACTAATATCTCATTTCAAAATAGTTATCCCTTGATATGCTTATAGCTATCAAAAATCTCTAGGAGTATCTATGTTCCCTCCATTGGTGCACAAAATTGTTGGTTAACTTCCTATGAGATTTCTTGCTTGATACTGGGAAAATCAACACCATTTTAGCCAATGAAGAAGATTGAATCTTGACCTTGTTAAATCTCCACACTTCAATCTCTATGAGACCTAGGTGGGTATACCTATAATGAAATGCTAAATGATTATGAAAGTAGACTTAATGCTACTCTTTAATTGCCAAAAAGTTCTCAAGGAGAAATTAGAATGTTTGAATAATTTAAAAAGGATGAAATTATTCATAGATGATATGTGCAATACTGATAGATTAAACCTTATTAGCCTACAACTATACATATACACTTACAAGAAAAATACAATGACTAGCCCTTAGTCCTATTGGGAGAATATAGTCAACTCCAACGTAATCTTACTATTTGAACCCTTAGTGACAGTGTGCACCCCATCAATGTTTGGATAAAAAGAAAGATAAATGTAATCTTGGTATGTGCATGATCATGGTCAACCAAACTATACCATTAAGTGGCAATGAAAAATCAAAAAATAGGGTTATGTCAACTTTACATGCAATTTTCAACTTGTTATGAATTTTCTATAAAAAATTTGAGAGAAAAGAATCTTTAGGAAACTGAATTTAGTTTCTAAAATACTAGGCCTTATCTAAAAATAAATAAAAATTTATTAGTCAAGTTTTTTTTATTTTAATGCAATAGTAGAAAACATTCATGACAAAAAATAAGAAGTAGATGTATGTCTAACCACCTTAATCAAAATGAAATGATAATAATTTTTAATAAGATTCTAGATATAAGAAATAAACTCATGTCTAGATGTGACACATATTTTTGAGTATTTTAATACTAAATAAATAATTAATTATGAATTTTCTACTGTGGAATTTTTGGATTAAAAAACTATTGTGTCTAACCACCTTAACTAATTCAAAACTTTGTGAATTTTATTTATTTATATTTTTCCTTATAGTAGAAGAAGCGAAGAATGTGCTGCATCTTTTAGATTTCAAAAATGTTGTACTATTTGAATGTTATTGTTGTTTTTCAACTAGTGTATCAATCAACACTTTATATGTAACTCCATTAGAAAATAGGTAATAATTACTTACTGAACTTGTTATTTGATAGACATTACATTTATGGAAAGGTAAAAACATTCTTAAGAAAGCCTTTTTGTTTCATCAAATTTGGGTTTCAAAAATGTCATCATATACATGTTTGAAGTAAAAAACACATAAGAATAGGCCAAAAACACATTTTGGGACATTTTAAAAGTTGACCACTTAGGTTTGGTATCCAAAGATATACTAGGCCTTATAAAGGTATTAATTATTTGGCTTGGTATCAAGGTGGGTGGGAAAAAAGTTGGAATAGATTTTGAAATGCTTTGAGGTATTTTAGAACTACATATTTTTCAAATCACCACTTTTTGGCACACCATGATCCTACACATACCCATCTAAAGCATAGATGAATTCAACCCCAATATAAGAAGATAACATAGACAAACTCATGCAATTATTCTCATTCATTTTTACAACAATATTAATATAGGGGAAATAATGAAGAAAATGAGACATTTAATACAGCATGAGCCAAAAGAGATTTAAAGAAACAATCATTTTTTCCATTTCTTTATAAGAAAATATAGTAGAGGACTTTAGATTCAAGAGCCATTCAATTAACATAGAGAAAATATATTTAATTCATATTGAAAACTTGTAACTACTATTACTCCTTGTCATCAATGTCCCTCATATCCCTTTGAGTTCACATAATAAATATAGATCTTGATACCTTTTATAATAGGTGCAAACAAGCTTCATACCTTTATATAACTATAAATAATTAACTAATTACAAAAAAATATAATATAAGGCATAAAGAAAATATTAGACTTCATCACTCTCCTTCTCTACAATATTATTTTTGTCTTTCTCAAGGAACTTCATGTAGACTTCTATCCATTTAGCTATATGAGAATGAGTTAACCATGTGAAGGTATGAATGGTAGGAACAAAGGTTTGTAAATCACTCCATTTCTTACTTTAGGCTATTTTAACCTTGGTGATGAACATTCCAAATTTACTCTCTAGAGAAAATAATTTTCTAAGAAATCTACAAAAGCTACCAATCTAAAAAGTTTTATCACTTTTATACTTTGTCATTATCATATGTAGAAACATCTTGAATTCTTGCTCCAATCTTCTAGTGACTTAACCTTCCTATCTTCACCAACATTAAAAGGGATACATGAGTGTTCCATAGTTTTTTTTGAATTTTGTTTATCTTCAAGTTTCTACTTTTCTTGATTCATATAATTTAAATTCTTGGAAACTACATCAAAGAGATCAATAGTATGCTTCATTTGGGCAGGTGCATTAGGACCCCCTTTGGTAACTTCATATAATCTATTCAATTCAAACTTGAAAGGATTCCACTTCCTTTCAATTTTACTCAGCTTTTCATTTCCTTTAACAAAGAAGTCTAACATGTTTGAACCATTATTATATCCTTCAAAAACCTCATTACATTTGTCTGAAACAATATTTACCCTATAAGAAAGGACTTCTTCAAATATGTTAAAAGAAAAATCACGACAATTAACCTTCTGGACTAATTCTACACCTCTATGATTATAACAAGGGATTTCCAAATAACCATAGTATTGGAAGTGTCACTAGAAATCATTTCACTCAACTCCTATTCCAATATTTGATTCTTCACATGCATCTTATTGATAATATAATTCATATCCATTTGTCTTTGTTGTAATTCTTTGATCATTTATTTCATATACCTTATCTATGCTTGGTAAAATGTAGACTCATGAATGAGCCTTGCAGCAGTAAGTTCTTGGTCTATGTTTTCCACATTCTAAATTAGAGCCATTCTTTTTTCACCCTTTGAAATATCAATTATTTTGGCTTATTTCCTTTGAAAGTCACCCAAGTGGCCAATGTCTCTATTTTTGGGTAATATCATGTGCCTTATACCTAATCAAGTGATCCAAACTCATATACAAAGGTGGAATCTTCCTTCTTTTTGACCTAATCAAGTAGAACCAATTCTTTTAGAGTCAAGCCTACAAGAATCAAGATACCAATTTTTTTTCACAATTTTCTTTAGCTTCTTTACCTATGCATTTGATATTATCCAAATCTTGTTCACTCATCATTTGTTGTATTATTGTAGTATGCTAAGACCCATCAACTCCGTTAAATATCTTATCCTTCTTCTCCTTAAAATATTTCATTTTGTATTCTTTTAGAGTCAAGCCTAGAAGAATCAAGATACCATTTTTTCACAATTTCTCTAGCTTCTTCATCTATGCATGTGATATTATCCAAATCTAGTTCACTCATCATTTTTTATATTATTGTAGTATGTTGAGACACATCAACTCCTTTAAATATTCTATCCTTGTTCTCCTCAAAATATTTCATTTTGTATTTAATCTTGAAATCTTTAAACTCTTGTGACTATACAAAGTTTTCATATTCAATGAAGCACATAGAAAGAGCCTCTCTCTCATCCTTAGTGTCAATTGGAACATTAGTTTCCATTGTTTGTGCATAATACTCATGATTTTACTTTTTTATCTAAAAGAAGGTCATGAAAGTCCTGGTCCTTTTTCATTTTTCATGCTTTCAAGGACCTAAGAAATCTCCTTTGAGGTTTCATCATCAGAGTCATCATATGAAACAATAAATATGTTGGATTCTACCTATTTTTGTGATTGGGATATAGAGGCACTACAAATATGCTGTACTTTCCTCTTTTTTACTTAAGGGGAACATGATATGTTTTCAACACTCTTTTCTTTCTCCTGCTTCGTGTACTCTTCATATAATTCATAATTTTGAATACATTTTTCAATCCTTATCAGTTCTAATTCTATATTTGAATAGAACCATGGCATGCCTTTGCTTAATCTTCTTTGTTCAATTCTTTAAAAAATGTGTCACTTTTCTCATCTTTGATAGACTTGAACCAAACTATCACAATTCCTGATAATATCATCTTCTAGGTGTTGAAGAAGGAGATTGTTCAAAACAAATTGATACAAGTATGATAAGTGTGTTTCAATAATTTATTTTTCATTGATTTAAAACCTACTATTTGATGGTAAGATAACTGCTTACATGATTTAAGTACTATCACTTATTTGTTGATGAAGACAATTTGATCAAAATATGTAACAATAGATCCTAGAGAAATGGTTGAGTTATGATATGAAAATAAGTACAATAATGGGCTAAGATAGTGATAACATAGTACATTGATAATCTACTTAAGGTTGCAAAAGATTTCTTACACTAAGCAAGTTCAAAAGAACAAGTATAGAAAAGTTTGTCTATAAAGCTTGACTATGTGGATAGCAGGTACTGAGAAACGTTAGTGTAAGCCAAACATAAAATCAATTGAATCCAAGTAGAAGTTTATTTTAGTATATGTTGAGTAGCAAAATGGATTCTAAGTAAAGTTTAGTTAATATCAAGTGCTAGTAAATTGTGCTAAGTGATTTTATAGAGGATTCTGAGCAACATAGTATGTGTTGAGCATCAGAAGCAAGTTAATGTTGAGTGTCAATATTATTTGAAAGATTGTGAATTCAATAGATTTGAGCCAAAAAGTTATTTTTCATGGATTGTGTGAACCATGTGAAAGATAAGATTGATGAACTAGTACCACAAAACTATGGTAAACTATTTTGAGGTGAATTCAAAGAGCATTGAAGGAGAAGCTTCTAGAAAGGGATGAAATGGAATAAGGGATAGATTTATTGAATCCTACCTAATCTATTCTAACCCTAAATTGGACAATGGAGAATGAATGTCAAAATATCTTAATTTCCTATTTATAGGAATGGTTGGTCAAAAGAAAATGTTGTCATGTGCAAGAACCTAAGGAAGACAAAGAGTCAAGGGTATTACTTCATTCAATGACCTGAGTGAAGAGTCTACATTTACATGTTAAGAAAGAAGGCTTAAGGGTATAGATGCTTGAAGGATGAAAAAACTATCAAAGCTTAACTATGTGAAAGTCAAGGAGAATGGAGGACTAAAATAGAGATCTTTAATCTACAAATGAAGTTGTAAGTTTTCATTAGATCAAGCCTTACTATTACTCTCTAATAATTATAATTAGTCTAGGGTAAGTCCTTTGGATTAAGGTTGACCTAATAGTCATTTGTAAATCCTTTAACTAGGTGACATTCCAAGTGAATGTTCTAAAGTCCTCTAACAAGGTTCACTCCCAATAGGGTGATTAAAATCCTTTAATCGAGTCACATTTAACAATGTACATTGTAACCTTAAATAGGGTTTGACTTTCATAGGGAATCACTTTAAAAGAGTGAAAAAGAGTAGCATGTTACTGATGGTTTTTTTCTAAATTGGGTTTCCACATAAATCATTGTGTCAAGTGTGTTTTTGAATTTGTAATGATTCATGCTTAAATTTTTGCAAATTGATTTGACAATAACCTACAAGTTTTAAGTCATTGCATAATCTTATGGATGCATGCATGATGATAAATGTTTCATGGGTTCACTAAGCTATGAAAAGTTTTAATTGTACATCTAGACCTTGGATAATTGATTCATCACCACCCCCACCTCAGTTATTCTAAAGAATTCCAACACTAGGGTCAATTGATGAATATATTTGGCTTTGATACTTTTAATATGACCTTCAAGGTTATATTTGTTGGAAATAATCAAGACTAGCTAGGTTACTGAGAGGGGAGGGGTGAATCAATAAACTCAATTTTTTTAATAATTTCAACATTTAACAACATAACCCATTCACCATTAATTGATCTAATCTATTACATGCATGAGAAACTGAAAGATAAACATTCATGGCACATGAACACAATATTTGGTGATCCAAAAACCTTCCAAATAGAAAGTAAAACTGGGGTGGGCATGATACCCACAAAACTTCAATACTATAGTATAAAGTTGGCTTGTTAAGGCTTACAATGATCACTTCTAATGATCTACCCTATTAGAAGCAATTAGGAATACTAGGTCTACCTTGTTAGAGGTTTTACAAACATATAATGAAGTATGCACTCTGTTAAGAGATTTAAGGAAAAGACTATTAAGTCTACCCTATTAAAGGTTTTGAATCTGATTCACCTATTAGGATGAAACAATAGATCTAACTTACAACTTAATTTCTGATTAGATCCTTGAAATGCTAATCACCTCTTTGTGATAGATGTAACTTGACTACTCTTTATTTGACCTTATTGAATACTTTTCTCTGCTGTTGATTCACATTCGCTATCAGTCTTCTCAAAAAATTATCATTTCATCATACTTGGGAATGATACAATACATTACATATATACCATCCCAATTCTCATAATTACAAGGTTAGCCAAAAATACAAGTTAACACCAATATTACTAAGTCAGCCCAAATGTAAAAATTCAGGTTCTAAAAGCTAACTTGGTGACCTTTTGATACTTGGGGTCCACTACATTACTCAACATCATCATGCATTTGGTAGAAGTAGAGGTGCAATCCATACAAATCACTCAATGTAGCTTCAAACTCAGTGAACATTGGAGACTTGGTAGATATAGTGTAACTTGGTAGAAACTAAATACCACATTTACCTTGCTTGCACTCAATAAACACTGCTCATCCCATTACTCAGTTGACAATGGCTTCACATCATAGGAACTAATGACTCGATAAATACTATGAAGATTGATAACCACTAACTATTGTCTGAACTGTTGGACTATTAAACTCACTTGGTAACCATTAGAATGCTCAATATGAACTATAAAACCTCGTAACCACTAAATTTCTCGACAAACAATGGAGACTAAATGATGAACTTGGTAGAAATAAAAATTATGAATAAGTGTTGTCACTAATGAAAAACATAAATTAATACCAATAATCTCCCCCTTTGGAATTAGTGACAAAAACATTGATTAGCCGATATTTATGTATAACATCATGTTGATTTTATTTTATTTTTGAAAATTTGTCTTTATAATTCTAGTATATATATTTGCACATATCTCCCCCATACAATGTACATATCATATCTTATTGAGTGTATATACAAGTATTTCTCCTTCTTTACAAGTCTCTCGCCTTTTATTCTGTACATATGTCTCTCCACAAATAGCTCTTTCTCCCCTTTTTTGATAATAATACCAAACATTTATACACAACATACTTATATAGAGATACTAAAATGTGAGAGACACTTAGAGTGTACCTTGAGAATAAGAGCTAATGTCTTATCCTAGTTCTCTTTCAAAATTTTGTAGGTACAAAGTATAACTTGAACTTTTGTTGAGAGTTCAATCATATGATCTGCAATTGAAAAATTGTTATCATGGATCAATGTTTTTGAATAGGCTATGTGCTTCTGCATTGTGTCCATGATTGGAAGGATCATGTTTTGGATGTCTATAAGTATAGACCTAATCCTTGCTTCTTCTCTCAATAATTCAGCCTACATGTTTGATAAAAATATGACCTTTATGTGATGTGTAGAGCTTGAATTGGGGTCAGGCTGCAACTTTTGGATGCTGGCCTTTAGGTCCTCATCAATTTTATTCAAATTTCCTTTGATTTCCTTAGTGTACTTGGTAACATCACATAGCTTGGCAAAAAAAGATGTTATATTTGTAAAAAAAATTTCAAGATTAGCCAAATTTGAGGAAAGCTCCACATGATGAATAACAATGTGCTAAGCAATGTGCTCAAGCACTTTATTGTCAAAATTTTTCTCAACTTTTTCAATTAACTTTTCTTGACTAGTAGATTCCTCATTGAATTTATTTATTGCTTCCTCTAATTGTAACAAAATCGGTTGAGATGAATCAACATCTACACCTATGGCCTCTATCAAAATATTCTTTGCACTTTTAATGATCCTGAATTCTTTGTCCCTTTCCTCTCTTAACTGCTTCTATTCAGTTTTATGCTCCATAAGTTGGCTGACCAAACTCATTTGTTCCAAAGTAGCATTATCAAAATCCAACTTAAGAATTTCAATTTCCTTATCCAATTCAGTATCTTCATCAATTTCTTTTCTAGTAGTCAGAAGTTTAAGGAGTGCCCTTGGTTCTGCTTCTAATATTACTACTTTGGACTTTGAAATAGAAACAATGGTAGAAAAAATAGGGCTTGCTGTGAAAACTTGTATAGGGCCTACTGAAGGAATACTAACTAGAGTGCTAAGAGAATCCAAAATTGATGTGCTACCCAAAATTGAAATAATTAGAGGAGTACATACAATAGGAGCATTGATAGAAGTATTTACAAATGAATCACTTACAGAAGCATGCAAAATTGAAGTTGACAAAATTGTAGAACTTGATGTTGTACTCAATGCTAATGTCCCTAACTTAGGTGCTAAAAAAGAGAAGGATTGCAACTTGGTGGACTGAGAAAAACCTTTTATTTGAAAATTTCACTGAAAAATACACTCAAGATCACCTAGATGCTCTATAGATTTCTCTACTCTAGATATACTAAATTCACGGTGAAATAGGAAGTCAAAATTCTGCCCTTTTGATGAAAATTTTCCATTAATGCTTGGTATAGTGAGAGCCATAATGACATAGTGCTTGGAGGGTTGTCATCCACTATCTATCTAGATAAATCAGTAGAACCTTGTAACTCAGCAACCAAACAAACTTTGTTACTCCTGACCTTGCTCAATATGATCTAGCCTCACTCGATGAATATTGATGCTAATCTTTTGTGATCCCTCTATATCTAAAATACTAATTTGGATCTTTCCTTCCATTTAATTGGGATTGTTTAAGATGTGAACCTGAGAATATAGTTTTAGTTCTTCCTTAAGAACTTAATTGGAAATGGTGGAGTCACCCACTTCTTGAGTGACATGACCATCATTTGAACTGGCTTGCTCGGTAGATTTGGGAATCCATTGTTGTCTCATCTACTTACTGATGTTATTAGCTTTAGCTTTCTTTTCATCTTCAACTCTACCTATATTCATGCAATTTTTAGCTATATGACCAAGTTCAGTGCATGTGTAACATCTTATTGTAGTATCCTTCTTTCTCAAGTGATGCCTTGCACAATTTATGCCAATGCATCCATATTCTCCACAATAATGACATCTATACCAAGTTGTAGTCCCAACCAAATATTGCCTTTACAAATTGTTCACCTGGATTTAATGGTTTAGATCTGCATTCAGATGCCTTGTGACCTTGTTTCTTGCATTTGTGACATTTGTCTTCAAAATTTGGTTTTTCCTTGCATTCATTAGCTTTATGACCATGCTAACTGCAATTGTAGAATTTTTCATTGAATTTTTCTATTCCATTGCTCCAACATTTGTTTGATGTATGACCCATTTTACCATAGTGATTGCAAGTAGGTCTTTGATTCTTTTGAGCACCTTGTTTGGAGGATTCACCTTCTTCTTTGTATCCAAGTCTTGGTTTAACCTTTTCTCTATAGAGATTATGTTCACTTTGCTGATTTAATTGATCCATATCTACTTGGGATCTCATTATTCTTTCATTGAGTTTCTTTTTAGAATTTAGATCAACTTTCAATCTTTCATTTATTTTCCTTTCTACATTTAAATCATTCCTTAACCTTTCATTTTTAGATATCAGACTCATGATTTCCTCATCTACATTGGAGAGCTGATTGATAAGACTTTCTTGTTGAAGGGATTGATTTTGAGTTTCATTGTTCCTTGCCTTCAACTCTTCACTTTCCTTATTCCTTTGTTCCAAAATTTTGCACAATCTTATTAACTGAATTTCCTATTCTCTTTTCAATTTTCTTACCTCTTCTTGTAGGGAGCCATTCTTTTCTATGAGTTCTTTGATTGCCTCATTTGCTTGATCTGAACTGCTTGAAGGGAAAAGGTCTTTAATCTTTTCTTCAACATACTGGTGATCATTCATTTGTTTTGCAAGTTCCTTCCTTCTTTTAAAGGATTGAGAAAGATGCTCTTTGTTAGATTAGGTGAAAGACTAATCTCCCAAGAACAACTGCATGCGTAACCCTGTCACATGGATGAAGCAAAGAACAGAGGCAAGGAAAAATCAAGGAGGCCAAAAAGCCAGATCCATCTTATGGACATGCAAAGAGCAATATCTCATATAATCCAATAAGTGAATCAATAAAATACAAAGAGGTGAATCCTTATAAAAGAATTGCGAAACCCGAAAAGGGAAGCTAAAGCCTAAAAAAGCTAGGGTTGCACAATATAATTAATAAAATATTAATTATATGCATCTACAAGATAGCTTAAGAAAACTAGAGTAATAGGAAACTTAATTAATTAAATCAAAGTGATTTAATTAATAAGTTAGAACAAATAATTACTCTAACACCCCCCTTAAGCCAAGCTTGGGAGGAAGCTAACCTAGCACAACTATGAAAGAGAATTGGGTCCCGGCAACAAGGCCAGATCAGGTACCCAATCGCAACAAAATCTCTATAAAGAGGAGAAATAAAGAAAACCACATGGGAAAAACCACTCCAAAAAGAGATAGAAAAGAATGTTCCAGAAGAAGGAACAAAGAGATCAGAAGAGAATCATTGAAGCATGAAGAACTGCAAAACTCTGTCAAAATGCTGATCTGTAGAACCTCCATGGAAATAGAAGGCACAAACCATCAACCAAAGGAACCTCCATGGAAATAGAAGGCACGAACCATCAACCAAAGAAGCATAGAACAACAATATAACCTCCCTTTAAGGTAGGTGAGGTGACAGGCAGCTAAAAAGATACTTTGCTATCTTTAGTTTGATAGATGGTTGCTCCTCATTGGTTGGTGTTGCCACCTCCTCCCTCTTCCTAGCCTATGTAAGTATGCTACTTGGCTTGTATTTGTATCTCTTATTTTTGCATCCTCTTAATGCTATTTTTCTTCCAGCATTTGCATTACTCTCTTGGAGACTAACTCTATGATGCTATTTTGATTTTGTATCATCTGCATTCATAGTTTAGATATTTACTCTTTGCACTAGTTTTTTGGGTTATTAATCTTATCAGATTCTAACATGGTATTAGAGCTAGCTTGCTGCTCGCTGTTCGTGGTTTGTTGAAGCTGCATTTTTTTGGGGCACTTTGGGCTCAAACAGACGCTTCCATTGGATTTGAAAGGCCGTTTGCAGTTAGAATCCATATAAAATTTATCCATTTTGGACACCGTTGGTCTGGGAGGCAAAAAATTTTTGTCTGACAGAGTCGTACGACCCCCTACACACGTTTTGAGGCAGAAATATCAAAAAAAAATTGCAAAAAAAAAATTTTCGGATTTTTTTTTGCCATCGCGATTATCTAACTGCTAGCAGCTCCGCTGCAGTTATCGCAACGGTCAACACTGGTGGTCATCGTTGGCAGCCCGCTTAGCAGCCACCGCCAGTGGTTCCTGCCATGGCCCCACTGCACCCTGCCCGTGGCAACCTTCGCCCACCCTCCGCCCATGCACCACTCTGCCGACAGAGTGGGGGTGGCACATTATTTTTGGAGGTTTTTGTTTTTTTTATTGATTTTTTATTAAAAATAATTATTTTTTCTAGAGGCCCTGGTGATTTTTTCTCTGTAACTCGAGCATACAGACGTATTTTTTCAATCTGAAAAATGCACCAAAAAGATGGTTTCGAGATGGAGATGTTGGTATAGGTTTTTTTGGGTTTTGATGCAGTTTGGTTGCCTATTTTGGCAGTCAAAGCTGGATGTTCTATTTTGCACTCCGGGAGGCGTATCTTGAGCTTTTGATCTCCGTTTTTAGACTTCTTTATATTGCTGGAAAGCTCTTTTTGTGCTCTTTCCAATGATGCTAGTTGTTGTTCTAGATTCTATTCTAGGCACATCTTATTCAGTCTTTTGTATTTTAGCATTCTGGTGGATATCCTGATTGTTTCAGGTCCGGAGATCGATTTTGTTGCTTCAGTTGCTTCATTTTGGGCTTTACCTTCTGTTGTTTTAGCCTTATGTTTTTTTTTATCATTTTTGATATTCATTGTAAGCATCTTTTTGCAATGCACTGAGATAAAGTGCCACCCTTGTGTTTCGAGATCCTTTTCATCATTGTGATTCATTGTACTCGCACTATTTTATAAAGTGCCATGGGGGGGATAGTTGTTTGCTTCTTATAGGCCCTCTTTCTCTAATTCCTCATGCAATGTCAATGACACGTGCCTTTATTAGTGTTTTGTACCTCACTCTCAATGTGTTTGGCTCCTATGTTGTAGGAGATTCTTGGCCCATCTTTTCCTTGTTCAACATTATGGGGGGGGTTCACCTGTTGGCTCTATTTCTTCTTTGTTTTGGTTGAGTGATCTATGTATTCAGTTTTTGTTCCTATGTACTAGGCGGATGCAGTGGCTAGGCACCTATGCATTTCGGTGAGATGGTTCATCTACTATATAGACACTCATTCATTCCTACCTTTGGAGGTCACCTCTTTGATTGATTAGCTCTTTAGACTTTGTCTTCTCTACTTGGTCATGCACTATTTTAGTGGGGGTTCTAGCAGTTTCTTCTGACAGTGTTTTCAGCTTCATGCTTCAGAGATGCTTCATGCTCTTTTTTGTTCCTCTCTTTGGGACATTTCCTAGATTGGAGGCTTAGTTTCCTTCATCTAGTTCTTTTTCTTGTATTGGGTACCTGATCAGGCCTTGTTGCTGGGACCCATTTTCCTACATTCATAGCTTTGCTAGGTTAGCATCCACCTAAGCTTCGCTTATGGGGGGTGTTAGTGTAGTTTTTCTATTTTTCCTATTTTTCTAGGTTTTTCCTACACTTTTAATAATCTCGCTTAGGTTAATAAAGCATGTCTTATTAGGTGAATGGTTGTGAGGTGTCACCTTCCTACATGTGAGCATCCATTAGCTATCTTGGGAAGATACTTTGCTATCTTTAGCTCGATAGATGGTTGCTCCTCATTGGTTGGTGTTGCCACCTCCTCCCTCTTCCTAGCCTATATAAGCATGCTACCTGGCTTGTATTTGTATCTCTTATTTTTGCATCCTCTTAATGCTATTTTGCTTCCAGCATTTGCATTACTCTCTTGGAGACTAACTCTATGATGCTATTTTGTTTTTGTATCATCTGCATTCATAGTTTAGATATTTACTCTTTGCACTAGTTTTCTGGGTTATTAATCTTATTAGATTCTAACACTCTTTTGCTTCCTTGAGTTGAGCTATGGCCATCTCCAAATCTAGCTTCTAATTGTCAATAGCTTTGTCATGTATGAATATCTCCATTGTCCTCGATCTTTGCTCAAGCTATCAAACCTTATCCTAAGAATCATAAAGCTCTGATACCAATTGTAAGAAATAATCAAGACTAGTTAGGTTACTAAGAGGAGATGGGTGAATCAATAACCTCAAAACTTTTAACAAATTCAACACTTAACAACACAACCCATTCACCATTAATTGATCTAATCTACTGCATGCATGAGAAACTAAAAGATAAACATTCATGGCACATGAACACAATATTTGGTGACCTAGAAAACTTTCAAATAGAAAGTAAAACTAGAGTGGGGATGATACCCACAAAACTTCAAAATTGTAGTATAAAGTTGGCCTGTTAAGGCTTACAATGATCACTTCTGATGATCTACCCTATTAGAAGCAATTAGGACTGCTAGGTCCACCTTGTTAGAGGTTTTACAAACATACAATGAAGTATGCACTCTATTAAGAGATTTAAAGAAAAGAATATTAAGTCTACCCTATTAAAGGTGTTGAATCTGATTCACCTATTAGGATGAAACAATATATTTGACTTACAACTTAATTGCTGATTAGATTCTTGAAATGTTTATCATCTCTTTGTGATAGATGTAACTTCACTACTACTTATTTGACCTTCTTGAATACTTTGCTCCACTGCTAATTCACATTCACTATCAGTCTTCTCAAAACATTATCATTTCATCATACTTGGGAATGATATGATACATTACATATATACCATCCAATTCTCATAATCACACAGTCAACCAAAATACAAGTTAACACCAATATTACTGAGTCAGCACAAATGCATAAACTCAAGTTCTGAAAGTTGACTTGGTGACCTTCTGATACTTGGCATCCACTACATTACTCAAAATTATCATGCATTCCATAGAAGTAGAGGCACAGTCCATACTAATCATTCAACATAGCTTTGAACTCAGTGAACATTGGAGACTTGGTAGATAGAGTGTAACTCGGTAGAAAATAAATACCACATTTACCTTGCTTTCACTAGGTAAATATTGCTCATCCCATTACTCGATTGACACTAGCTTCACATCATAGGAATTGATGACTTAGTAAATACTATGAGGCTTGGTAACCACTAACTTCTTGGTTTAAACTATTGGACTACTGAACTCACTTGATAACCATTGGAATGCTCAATATGAACTATGAAACATGGTAGCCACTGAATTGTTCGACAAAAAATAGAGACTGAATGATGAACTTGGTAGCCATACAAAATTATGAATAATTTTTGTCACTAATGAAAAACATAACTTAATGCCAACAATATTCTCTACTTTTCTCATTGGCCAACTAGTAGCCAATCTTGATATATTCTTTCACTTCTAAAATCATGTTATATTAAATAACAAAACCATCAAATCTGATAAAATGGGGAAGTCTATTTCCCTTCCTTTTGGGTTGGGTTATCTCTCTTTCTACCCACATCATCTTCCAAATAATCTCCAAAAACCCTAATCTCTTTAAGAAAAATAGTGACAACTTATGAGGAGGTTGTCTACATCCATATATTCTTAGCAGTGTTTATTTGGGTTTGCAAATCCAATCTCCCAAATTAAACAGAAAAACTTTATCATACTAGAAATTTTTAGGCCTCAACATATTCGTTATTTCTTATGGGATTCTTGATATGGGCTCACCTATCATTCTGATAATCCATTTTATAGATACATCTCTAAAGACTTTAAAATCACCATCTTTGGCATGTGCATCCCAAAAAGGGCACCACAACTGAATGGGCATGGGATTTCCATCATTATCTACAATTGTTAGATTCATAGATTCCTTGAATTGGATAAAATTTTGATACAATATCAAATAAAATATCAAATAATGGTTTTTGAAGGACTTTGAGGTCTTCCATTTGATTAATTGGTTATGCAGAGTCTTCTCAATCTCATTGGAAAAGTGAAATCTCAAGTATTTGTGTGTTTATGGATCTTCATTCATAAATACATATAGTCTAGAGGGATCTTCTTCTTTTCATCTTCTCAAAAAAATTGGAGCTACACATAAAAGGTGTTTTTGAAAAAGTTCGTGAAGGAATCTACAGGATGGGATCCCATATTATCCACATACATTAGTTTGTTATTATGACCTCTACACATAAAATAGGTAATTCTCTTAAATTTCTCAAACTTCATAATCTTATTATATTCATTCTTAAAATTTTCATTGTCTATCTTAGTGAGGGTCAGAGTGCCTAATCCAAAACATTTTGAAACACATAATTTAGTGATTACTAGAAAAGGCATTCCATCTAGTTTTCTTACAGTTCTAGTGGAGGGATCATAGTGTTTAGCTAACACATTTATCAATTCAAAATCTACAGACACATTGGGAACTATCACCTTCCCTAGCTCAAGCTTTTATGGGTTATTTTTGTGTTTCTTTTTTGTACTATTAAAAAATAGATACTAAAATAGAGAACAAAAATGCATAGACAATTTGGCATCACCACACTCCTTGGATTCATCTTGAAAGATAGACATTTGGCCACCAAAGGAAGATCTAGGAAAAACTTCTCACAACATTTTTTGAATTAACTTCTCTACTAGTTCATCTTTATGTTCTTTACTACTATCCTTTTTCACATGCATTTGGAAAAATTCAGAGCTTGATAGGAAAGAGCTTTTAAATCTTACTAATTTGGAAGTTGAACCTTTGTAGAAGATTTTTTCAACACCATCACTTTCTTCTTCACTCAACCCTTTTGTTTCATGCAAAATAGCTTGTCCTCAGTGATTTATCACATTAAAAAATATTTCTTATTTAATTCTTATAAATTTCCTCACATTTCTAAATTCATGCATCGCTCCATATGTCACATCATTGAGTACTCAAGTGAAGAAATTGATATTTTGATCTCATGATCTATGTTTTGTTATTTATTCTACTTTTATGGACTCACATTTTGTTTCCCTTCTCAAAACCACAAAAAATTGGACCTCCAGGCTCATGTCTTGCATGTATCTCCAAAATTATGAAATTGAGTTTCTCTTCCTTTCATTGTTCCAAAATTGCAAAATCAGAAAGTGCATTTTGACTGCTCATCAATTTTTTGAAATCAGCTCTTGTTACTTTCTTACTTTCCATTTTATTGAAATTAGTACAAATTTGGTATTTTTTAAAAGGAAACTTTAACATGTTCCATTAGTGGCTATTTCTAGGGACACATGGCTCATATTTAGACATGATGAGATTCTAGTTATCTCATGGAATAGCAGGGCATGTGCAAGATCATGGTGTGCCAAAAAGTGGTGATCTAAAAAATATATAGTTTGAAAATGCTTCAAAGCATTTCAAAATCTATTCCAACTTTTTTCCCACCCATTTTGATACTAAATTTAAACAATTAATACCTTTATAAGGCCTACTATATCTTTCGATACCAACCCTATATGGTCAACTTTAAAACTGTCCTAAAAATGTGTTTTTGGCCTATTCTTATATGTTTTTTACTTCAAGCATGTAGCTGACAAATTTTTTCACAAAAAATTGATTAAATGAAAGGGGTTTCTTAAGAATGTTCTTATCTTTCCATAAATGTAAGGTTTGTCAAATTTTGAGTTCAATAAGTAATTATTGCTTATTTTCTAATAGAGTTACATAAAAAGTGTTGACTGACACACTACTTGAAAAATAATTATAATTTTCAAATGGTACAACATTTTTGAAATCTAAAAGATGTATCACATTCTATGTCTCTTCTAGTATAAGAAAAAAATGAATAATTTTTTTTATTTTTATAGAGTTTTGAATTAGTTAAGGTGGTTAGACACAAAAATTTTTCATTCTAAAAATATTAAAGTAGAAAATTAATAATTATTTATTTATTTAGAATAAATTTACCCAAAAATATGTGTCACATCCAAACATGAGTCTAATTCTTATATATATATATATATATATATATATATATATATATATAAAATTATCATTTGGTTTTGATTAAGGTGATTAGACATGTGTCTATTTCTTATTTTTGTCCTAATTTTTTTGTACTATTGCAGTAAAATTCAAAATTTTGACCAATCAATTTTATTTTATTTTTAGATAAGGCCTAGTAGTTTAGAAACTAAATTGAATATCCTAGATATTCTTTTCTATTAATTTTTTTATATAAAATTTATACCAAGTATTAAATTGCATGTCAAGTTGACATAACCCTAATTTTCTAATTTTTGATTGCCACTTAAGAGCATAGTTTGGCTGATTGTCATCTTGCACATACCCAATAGACCATTATCTTCCTCTATGAAATACCATGAAATATTTTTGTGACAATAAATATTCTTGGAATGAGTACCCATTTGTTTTAGATAGTTCATGAGAATGTTCTATTTTTCAAAAAAACCTTTGTTTACATAATAGTTCTCTTTTGAATAGGCTTCACATCTTTTGATATTTTTAAGAACATTTAGGTTTTTTTTTAATAGGATGTGTCCTAGGAATATGTTCTCTTCACCATAGGATATATTTCAAAATTTGCAATGTATTATAGATATTGCTTACATGAAATTGGATCATGATGAGATCTTTTATTGCCATAATTTTGTAGACCAGGATCTTCTAGTTGTGTACAATAGAATACATTCTTCTTCAAGAAAACTTTTTATAATTTATTATGAACTTCAATTTCTTTCTCAAACAAACTATGACCACATCAATAATCTTTTCTTGAAGGAGTATCATTTTCTTACACATATTCATCAAAGATTGTTGCTTCTAATCCAAGTTCATCATACCTATTTATTTGTTTATTTTGATACTCCATATCTAATAATTTTGAAATCTCATCTTTGTTGGGTACTTCATGTTCTTTATAATTTTCTAATTCTAGTACTTGTATAGTTCAAGACTAGAATGTATAGAGGAACCATTCTTCTAATTGATACCATGATGAAATGCTTCCTACTGTAATTGACATATATTTATTTTTTGCATCTCCCCTTAAATATTTTACAAAGAGCACCATTACATTATCTTCTTTATAAACCTAATTATCATTTACATAATCATAAAATACATCTTCTTGATCAACTAATGATCCTTCCCATTCTCCATAAAACCTTGGAACTTTTTTTATTGAGGTTGAGCATAAATTTTTAGGTCTATATAATACAAATCTTCTCATATTCAATGGTCTAGGATCATCTAGAATTAATGGTTTTCTTTGAGGTAAAGCTATAATCTGAAAATTCCTTAATAGAGTCACCATTTTTTACAAAAAATTAAATAAAAAGATATATTTATTGGTATCTTTACCTAGTAAAGCCACAAATTCACTTTTCTATTTATTGATCTATAAAACTGAAAAATCTCTAGATAATTGTAATAAATTCTCCCCAAAAGAGTCACCAATATGTTTGTGCACAAAATTATTGGTTAACTTAGGATGAGCTTTCCTACTCAATGCTGGGAAACTCATAGCCAATGAAGAGTATTTAATCTTGACCTTGTTCAATATCCATATTTTAGGCTTGTGAGACCTAGGTGGTTGTACCTATAATGAAATGGTAAATGGTTATGAAGGTTCTCAAGGAGAAATCACAATGTTTGAAATATTATAAAGGATGAAAGTATTCAAGGATGATTTGTACAATACTGATGGGCTAAACCTCACTAACCTACAATGATACATAAATACTTACAAGATAAATACAATGACCCATCCTTAGTCCTATTGGAAAAATAGAGTCAACTCCCATGTAATCTTATTATTTTAACCCTTAGAGACAGTGTGCACCCCATCAACTCTTGGATAAAAGGAAAGATAAATGCAATATAAAGCCTAGATTAATTTAACCCCAACTTAATGAGACAATGTAGAAAAACTCATGTAATTATTGTCATTCATTTATGGAGTAGTATTAATCCAAGATAGATAATTAAGAACATGAGATATTTAATACACCATAAGACAAAAGATATTTAAAGAAACTATCATTGTTTTCATTTCTTTATAAGAAAATATAGAAGAGGAGTTTGGGTTCAAGATCCATTTAGTAAACATAGAGAAAAGATATTCCATTCATACTAAAAACTTGTAATTACTATTACTTCTTGTTATAAATGCCACTCATATCCCTTTGAGTTCATATTATAAATATAGGTATTAGTACCCTTTTAAAAAGGTGTAAATAAGCTTTAGACCATTACATAACTATATCTAATTAATTAACTATGAAAAATAAAAATATAAGACATAAAAAAATATTAGATGTCATCATTGTTAGAAAAATAAATTACTAAGAGGGTGGGTGAATTAGTAATCTAAAAACTTTAGTTGTTGACTAGATATTATTTATTACTTTGAACCATACATAAAAAAGTAAATAAGTAATACTGAATAGTAACAGTAACCATGTGCAAAGATAAGTCATAACACCATATTTTGTTAACTAGGGAAACCCTGGCCAAGGGAAAATCTTGGTGGAGATGATACACACTAGATAATATACTGATATATATGTTCCTTGTTAGACGATGGACCCTATTAGGACTCAATGAGAAAATTCACTATAGAGAGTCCTTATTAGGAGACTTTGAATCCTTATTAGGAGATTCCAACCCTGTTAGGAGTTTTAGTACAATAGATGCAAGATGAGCCCACTACCCAAACATGCACTTCCAATTACACGAAGAGCTCAATGCCCAAACAAGTAATTAGACTTCTAGTATATAGGTGTTGTAACTTCTTTCATGACTTTGATCTCTAATCTTTAGCTAGATCTTAGATCAAAAAATAGCTTTACAAAACTATGCATATATCACTTCTCAAAAGTTCGCATATGATTGCTCAACACAACAAATCACAACTTCTTACATTTGGATTCACAAGATGTCCTTTGCATAAATACCATGTCTTTTCACAAATTTTTTCTAGGTCAGATAAAACCATAATATACTTTTCCAACTTAGAGTAAACATCTAGGATGATGACCCTAATTGATCAAGTAATTATTTTGTAAACAAAATAATCCCTTAATCTAAAATCTTGCTATTCTGGTTCACTGCTAAAACACAAATATCTTTTTTTTTATGATTTGTGTTGACTTTAAAGGTTGTGCGCATCATCATAAACATGTGTACTATCTCCATATAACTTCTCTAATAATAATATGATGTCAGTAACAAGTTACATACAAAATAATACACTACAATAAACTAAATTCATACTTAGACAATTTTTTGTGTACCAAAAGCTAAGTATCTTTATTTCTAAGGTTTCCTACAAGCATATACATCATGTGTTGCCATAAATGATAAAAATTACATATCTTCATTAGCCAATTTTCAACAATCTCCCCCTTTGGCATTGATGACAAAAAAATAGGAAAAAATGGCTAGGTATCAAAAACTTTTCCAAAATATTATAGTAATAATACAAATCATCTTTTACAACTTATCCATCTTACATATGCTCCCATTTAAATATGATTTCATACCTTAAAATTTTACCTTCTCCCCTTTACCTTATTAACAATTTTCTTATGCATATTCTCCCCCTTTGACATCAATGACAAAGGAATGTCAAAAAAATTGTTAAAAACTATCAAATCATCTACCTTAAATTGATAATATCTTTATATAGTCATCAAAGCTTGCCTTAAGATTGTTTAATCCTTTTTTCCATGTATCCTTGGTTGTTTTAGCAAAGGTGAGAATTTCACATAGGGCATATGATGCAATCTCAATTGCATTAAGATCATAGTATAATATGTTTGAATAGGTATCCTTGGCTTTGACACATTCCTCCAATTTCTCTCAACAATAGATATCCTTAGAGCAATAGAATCTCTAAATTTTGATAATCTCTTCAAAATTAATTCTTTCTAAAGTTCCAATCTCCTAATATTATTATGAACTTTGGCCACTTTTCCTTCAAAGTCATCAACTTTTTTAGAAGGTTTTTGCATCTATTTTGATAGAGCCTCTAGCTCTCGTAGCTTTCCTTCAATTTTACTATCAAAATCCTTGGTCAACTTGTAAGATAATGTAAACTTAATGTATAGTACCTTGCATTCTTGCTAACATTTCCAAAGTTCCTTGATACAAGTATCAAGACTTAGCAAATCATTCTTGATGTTTTGGAAAATGGTGCTAAATACATTAGCATCATGTGAAATCTATGCCTTTGACTCTACCATATTCAACAAATTTGTAAATTCTTCATCAAAATATTTCAAAGCTTCATGTGTCCTTTGTTTAGGATTTGGATCTATATGCTTGACTACTAGAGTACTATATAATCTGTTAGTAACCTCCATTAACGTTCTTTGTAGGCTCTTCACTTGCCTATTCTTCTCAATAAGTTTTGTTAGAGATGAGATCAAGTCAATCTAATCATCATCATCACTTGTTAGGCTACCAAGTGAAAGTGGAGTACATGAACTAGAAGGTCTAGATTCATCTTCCCTTCGCTTCTTTTATGCTACATCTTTTACTCTTTCTCTTCTTTTTCTTCTTCTTCTTCTTCTCTCTCTCTCTCTCTCTCTCTCTCTCTCTCTCTCTCTCTCTCTCTCTCTCTCTCTCTCTCCCCTTCCTCCTCTATTATCTTCTTCCTCTATTCCTCTATTTTCTTTTCTTCCTCAACTTTTCTCTTCATTTCTTCTTCAAATTTTTTTTTCTTGGCTTCTTCTATTTTTCTCTTTTATTCTTCTAATAGCCTCTTCTCCTCGTCAATTTTTTTAGTTGATCTTCAATAACATCAACATGAGATTCAAGTTGTTCAGAACTCTCAAAAGGGTCCGTATCATCAATGTTAATGGTAAAAATTTTCTAATCAATATGCATTGTGTCACCACATACTAACACTTTTGAGGTTCTAGGTGCTAGTGAAGGTGCTGCCTTAGATTCTATCATCATCTGACTTATAGCTTCCACTATTTTGCTTCTTATCTTGTCCTTCTCACCCACCATAAATATAATATCACCTTTTTTCTTAAGTAAGGTCCCAGATTGCTCAACAAATTCTTGACTTCTTCATCATCAATCTTACATATGGTCCTTATCATAGACTTTCAAAGTTCTATGTTTTCTTCTTGAGTTGGTGTCTTCTTCTCTATGAGTTTGTCATAGACCTTCTAATTTACCATTCCTTCAATATCCTTAAGTTTTAGATTGTTAGCAATTATATATCTCATAGTAGAGATATCAAGTTGATCTTTCTCAATATCATTATACAAACCATAAAATTTGTTTATCTGAACAAAGTTGCCTTCATTAGCAATGGCTAAATTTATCTTCTCAATCTTTGGCCTCCAAGGTTGCCTTGCTTTTCTTGCTATCTATTTGGAAGTAGTAACTCTCCCTACCTATTTATCTTCTTCTTCTTCTTCTTCTTGTTCACTAGATTCAACAATTGTCAACAATGTCTTTTGTCTCTTGCTTGGTCTAGTAGCCCATTGCTTGAATCTTTCTTGTCTTTGTAGTCATAGCTTCTACTAATCACTTTAATTTCCTCTTCAGCTCACTTGGCTATACATTTGACACTACATCATATCGAATGATATGTTTTGAAGATGTCTCTACAATAGACACACTAGATGGTTGTTCAACTGATAGTGGTTACACATACATTATTTCTTGCTTCATGGTCTTTCTAGCTACCTGTGACTCACTTTCTATCATACCAACCTCTGTTAAAGCTTTCTTCATTATTGTCTCAATCTTCTTGTGATATTCTTTCTCTAAACATGCTTGATGGGCTGATTGGTTAATCTCTTCATAAGTCCCAAACCTATATTCATTTTTGTCCTTCTCAAAGTTTAAAAATAGATTTACATATCCAACTACTACATCATCACTTAATTCATAATCTAAGGGATCAAGGAATGTAATTTGAGCTTCTACTACTTTAATATGAGTTGAATCTATATCAATCATAACACATATATCATCTTTGAATCTTTCTACAATTGCATGTACAATTTTGAATCTTTGTCTCATCTCACTCTAAAATATTCTCATTATCAAATTTTTACTATCCAAAATTTTATTTTCTAAATGCGTTCTACATACATCTATAAACTTCTCCATGTTACACTTCTCACTACTCATAATATTTGTCATTGATAAGTATGGAAATCTCTTAAGTACATGAAAGAATATATGATTGATCAATGATTGAAATCTAGACACACTATTCTTGGTCCTCCTGATTTTATCCAAGTTTTCAAGAAGTTATATTCTTAGAATTTCACTAAGGTTAACTTGTTCCTTCTCAGCACAAATGTTATAGGCTACATAGATATTTCTTGCTAACAATTCATCAATCTTGGAACTAGCAAAATGCATCATCTTGTTTATTGGTGCTTATCACCAAAGCCTTTCCATTATAAACTGATTTTTGTAGCTCTCAACTTTCTTCTTAACTAGTTTCTCATCTATAAGTACACTACCTTATTTTCTAAGACTAGTTACCTCATGAATAAGCTCAGCTAAAATATCAACTACATTGTCTTCCATCCATAGTTTTCCATCATGAATTCTACTTAGTACAATCTATGTCCATTCATCGGTGTCTAATTCTTGGTAGAAATGATACTTGAAAATGTCTAGTTCTTTCAAATATTCAAATCCAAGCTTCATATTCATATCATGGTTAAAGAATAATTCCATATCTTTTTTTATATACTCACTCCTAGTAGTTTCAAAGTTGTTGTTAAGGTAACTTCCTACATCTTCCAAATAAACCACATTGTTTGGAGTAATGGATAATGTTGAATTAAGGTTTCCTTATATGGATTTCATAGAAACAACCTTTAATTTCAACCTCTCCACATTCTCAACATTATGAACTATTGACATATCCATGATTCTATCAAATATAAACTATATCAAATAAAGTATGTAGATAAATGGTAAAATACCTCTTTGAAAATAGGGTTTACTTCAAAATCACCTTGTCAAGTTGCTTCTAAGTGCTCTATGCTTCTGATGTAATAACAATGAAGTGGTAATTGGTTCTGTACTCCATTTTATTCCTCTAGTTCAAGCTTACATTAATTTCATACTTTGAAAACATGAAAAAGCTATCAATTACATTCTAAAATCAAATATCTATTCGATAATCTTTTTTCAATCTTCAAATGCTACCCAAAGTTCACCATATCTTCCTTCCATCACAAAAATGCTCCAAGAATCTTCACTCCAAAAAATTATTTGTAAAACCATAGTTTTTGATTAGATAAACAAGTTTTATAGTGACCCTAAAACCCAAGAGTTAAAACAATAACAAGGCTAATAATAAGCATGAAAAGCCCAGCCAAAAGAGTTCAAGTTCAAAAGCTGATAATAAGCCCAAGGCCTAGCCTAGAAACAAAGAACAAAGAAAAGACCAGGAACAAAAGCTACATAGAAATGAAAAAGGAAAAAGCCCTAACAAAAATCCAAAAAATAGATTGAGAGAAAAGAATAGGCAGTGGATTAGTCCTCGTTCTTTTTCTCTAGGTCTTGCATGCCCTGAGCAGCCTCATAGGCCATCTGGTTCTCCTCAACCTCTTGCTGGAGCTCCCTTTGATTCTCCTAGTCCTAACCATTGTTGATGTTTTCCTTTGTAGTGTCAACCACCAGTTTGGCTTTTCCCCTATCTTTTCCATCCTCTTCTTCCTTCATAACTCTATCTTTGATCCATCCAGTTAAAGAAATGATGTTGTTCTTAATGGAGCTTAGCAGCAATATCATCTAGTTTGAGAGATTATGATTGTAGATTTTGAGGTTGTTAATCCTTCTCTCCACCAAACTGAGCCTCTCACCATTTTCGTCTCTATTATTAGAATCAAATTCATTCTTGTTATCCTCCATATGACACACCTGCTCTTTGACCTCCTCTAGCTCATGGAAAACCCACTTGATTGATCTGAAGTTATCAATCATAGTATTGTGGGCATTGTTCAAGAGGTTCAGCCAAAATTCCCTAGCATTATCTAAAATAGCCACAATCACCAGGTCTATGAGTTCATTAAGCTGCTCCTCTTCTTGGTTATCCACAAGGACCTGCGAGTTCATGGCCTCTCTAAAAATGCCCATTTTTGAGGTCCTTACATTAAAGTTTTTCCAAGATTTCCTCCTGTCTTTAACTTGTACCTCCCCACTGTAATGCCCCACCAAGGGATCCGAAGAGTTAACCTAAAGTTTTACTAAGTTTGGTAACATTTTTTTTTTAAAACATGAAAGTAAAAACCATTCATAACATAGTAGCGAAAGCAATAATATTTAACAACTGATAGTATACATAAACATACATAACAAGTTACATTCTTTAAGGATCCGTTAACGTTGAATCACATCTAAATTAACTATTAATAAATCCATCTAATACAACATCCACATGAAATAATAATGAAAAGTCTAATGTTCATTAATTACATTTTTGAATGCTCAATCATCCACTATACATGCCATAGGCTATGAAAGGCTTAAAAAAATATACATATGTGAAATAAAGTACATCATCCTATTCTAATCCATAGTGCAACAAAGTAAAGGTAATCACATGTCATACATGATACATCATCATAAAAGATAACCATTTATCATTAAACAGAATTAACTAAGTGCATCGTTCCTCCCAACCGTAAATAGCATCATTAGACCATCGTGGGTCCTAGCCATCCCTCTGTGTGTAACATTCCAAATCACCAAAGAGATTATCAGTATTATCAAATAGGAATGTCACTCCTAAAATCATACTACATCATATGCAGAAAGTATTCTAACGTGAAAAATAAAGCATAAGATAAGTAAACAACATCATTTATCATATGCTAATCATCAATGAAAGGATACATATCCACCATCATAATCCAAGAATGCATCAGCTATGGTGTCTCAAATGGATCTCATATGGTAAGAGTGAAAAAAAAGCACTACCACCTAACTGCATGATACCTAAATGATCCACTCCCACTGCATTGAGGAGATAATCTCAAGTCCCAAATAGGTTACCAATTCACAAACCACAAATAATTTCTAATGTCCAAGAATCCTAAAAGTATACTAACTCAAAGGTTCCAATCACAAACTGACATCTAATCCCAAAGGCACAACAAAGACATTTTGGAAACGTACTATAGAAGCAAGAACGTGTCATTACATGAATCACGTTAGAGTTACCCTAGTAGTCTCCCAATAGACCCCAGCCCCCTAGTGATCCCTGTGCGGCCACTAGTATCCTCTCATGTAGATGAGGCATACTACAGATGCAAGGTTGCAACCAAGCATTCTCTCTACTCCCATCCTAGTATATACTAGCACTCGAGGCATGGATGAGAACAAAATAATTATCTTTTTAGGTTCATTAAGTCAGTATTAGGTGTGAGTGTTTTCACTTATTAAGACAACTTACAATGAGTTACCCTAGTAGCCTCCTAGGGCCCCAGCCCCCACTGCAAGCCACTACCTGACACTACAAGTAGATAACATACCCTAAACTCATGGAATCATAAATCTAAAAATACCAGAAGATAATCCACAATATAAATATCAAATCTCCATGAGTCAACTAAAAAGCATCCATAGATAATCATGACCACAATAGTTCTCTATTGGCAACTGAAGGTATCCCTGATAATCACAATAATCATTGGTTCCTAACATGCAACCAAAAAGTATCTCAAAGTAATATTGACCGAAGACCCCAAAATGGTTGAGTCAAAACATGTCACAACATGACATCATCAAGATTAGATAACAATTCAATTCCATCAAATGACTGGAAGTAAGCCAAGTATAATTGATCAATGACTTAAAATGGTTAAGTCAAGTGTCTAATACATATGAATCTTAGCTTCACACAAGAAGACTGGAAAGCAATAACAATCAATAAATACAAACATCTCATAGAGCATACCATCACATAACCATGGTTGGGTTTATAAAGATTGAAATCAAAAAGACATCATCATGACATCACAATCATAACCCTCAATCCTCTGGTAGACGTCCTACAATTGGTCAACACTAGTCAACCCAAAAACCCAAAATAGAAGCATAAACAAAACACAAAAACAAGCACATGTTTGGGTTTTGCTAAAATTACATTGTTGAATAAAATGTGGATTACCAGTTTTCAATTCAGTTTTTAGATATCAAATATCAAATGAGGGAATGTTTATATGTTTTTCTATAGATAAAAGTTTCTCCCTCTAACTCTTAGAAATTTAATTTTCTAAATGTCCTAGGAACATACGTTATACGTTATTTTGGTAATGAGATATTGTTTTTCAATAGAAGGACTAAAATATTTGATGACTTTAAATGTTATAACCTTTAAGTAACCTTAATTAGACTAAATTTCTACATAAGTAAATTGATTAATTTTAAAACTTTATTATTTATTCATACTTTTAAAATAACATTAATATTGAAAATTCTATTAATGTAATACATACATACATACATATATATATATATATATATATATATATATATATATATATATATATATATATATATATATATATATATATATATATATAATACAATATACGAAATTATCTCATAAAATCGAATTATAAATCCAATTCATATAACCTACAATTCATAATTCATATCATTATTGTTTTAAAATGATTTGAAAGTGATTTAAATCACTGCACATATTATTAAAATTGTCGACTCCCTTTTTAAAAATGGGTCGTGCAGCTGTACCTTATCATAGGACCTACGACGGTAGTCGCAGTACCTGCAAAAGTGGTACGGCATCCACTGGCCATTAACTTATGATGGAAGTGGAGTCAAGGGTGGGTAATCTTGCCCCTCCCTTTATTTTATTATATATATATATTTTATAATGTTTAGAAAATGTGTGATTCAGACTTTTAATATAAAGTTCCTCACTGTGATTTAACATTTGATCTTTCAATATTAATACACACACACACACACACACACACACACACACACACACACACACACACACACACACACACACACACACACACACACACACACACACACACACACACACACACACACACACACACACACACATATATATATATATATATATATGTATGCATATTTGAAAAATATATAAACATGTATATTTCTAAAGAACATATACACAATTTTTTTAAAAAGGGCTTCCAATTTTAAGAATTTTACTATAAACTATTTGTTCCCTAAATTTACCCATAATTCTTCTAATAGGTTTCACTATAAATCTTTAACCCTAGTCCATAAAATTCTCAAATCTACACATGTGGGGTTTTCTCACATAAAGACTTAAATATCCATGACAAGATTAAAACAATTGGAACATTCACACATAGAATCCTCAGAAAGCATTCAGAAGACACGAAGAAGACAAGAAGTGCGAGAAGCAAAAATGACTTATGCAAAAATCATGAGTGTCTACCTGGACACTGATGCTAATCACTTCTCCTTAGAATTCTGGAGAGCATGCTCCTTCCTCCTCCAATGTTCCTGGGTCCTCCAAACATGCTCTCTAAGCTTCTAAGAGTGCTTGAATATATAGAACTCTCAGGAAGCACCTAGAATGTCTCTAGAAACAACCAGAAGGTGTTGACAACTAAGCATGAGTCTTTTCCAACCTTCTAGATGAGTCATAAGGCTGTAGACACCATGTACTTAATTTATGCACTAACTCCTGTGTTGTTGACATATGTGCAATCAAAAGGTGCGTTTACTCCTAGGCAAGCTTATAACTTTTATTTTTATTCTTTTATTACTTTTTATTATTTTTATTTATTTATTACTTTATTATTATTTATTTATTATTATTAATTTTAAATTTCTAATTTCTTTTATTTAATTCTTTTCTCAATTAATTCTCATTTAATTAATTATAATCAAAATATCAAAGATCATGATATTATATTAATTTTTTCCAAATAATTAATTTATTAATTAAATCTATTTATTAAGACTTAATTAATAGAAAATTCACCATAGACCTCCAAGATAAAATATGAAAACCCATCATAGAACAATCTATACAAAATCAATCTAAAGGGTTAAAAATCACAAATTATGTCATTCGACACATTCAAAAGGTAAAATATCCAAATACTTGTCCTGCCTCACTAGGACAAATGATTTAGGGGTTTAGGATTTGGACTTGAGAATTTATCTCCCTTCTCTTACCATTGAGATAGTATGATAGGGTACGCTCATCCTACCAATTCAAGGAAGTCGATACCTGGTACCTGCAACCTACATAAAGTCATGCATGTACATACTATATATATATGTTAAACTAAATAGGCAATGGTAGTAAGTGGTGCATCATGTAGATCTCGACTAGCAGGTGACTATGACTCCCTTCCTTAACCACATCAGAGATGCCATACATAAGAACAAACACACATAGCATACACATACAAGTATGGGGTAAGTATCCATAATAAAACACATCTAATAATCATCATGCATAAATTGAATGTAGAGTCTAAATAATCTCATCATACATCAACTGAATCCATAACATCATGTCTGATAGTCTTGAACAATGCTACTAATCCATCAACATAAAACTAGTCTAACATAGTTTGATAATAATAACAACAATGTGTCGAGAAAAATGTAAACGAGGGCAAGCATTACATCCACCCCCCCTTGGATTAGGCTTACTCTAGGAAGCCTATTAAAAAGTAGGGATATAGCTCCAATAATCTAGCTGGATCCTCCCAAGTAGCTAAAGAATCATCAGTAGGGTCCCATTGGACCCTTACCTGCTCAATGGTTCAACCCTTGAGGGTCAACTCTTGCTGCTCTAGAATACAAAATGGCTCCAAAGCCAATTGCTCGTCCTCTACTTGTAATGCATTCCAATCAAAAACATGTACAACATCAAGAATATATTGCCTAAGTACTGAAACATGGAAAACATCATGAATGCGAGCTAGGTTGGGCAGTAGAGCAAGGCGGTAAGCAACTCGACCAATCCTTTCAAGAATCTCGAATGGTCCCACAAAGAGAGGTGCTAGCTTTGAAGCCTTTCCATATCAGATCAGACTCTTCCATGGATGCACTCTCAAGAAAACCTTATCTCCCACAGCAAATTGCTTATCTATCATATGTGCATCAGCATACTTTTTTTGTCTATCCTATGTCATAGTCAAGTGCTCGCAGATACGCACTACCTATTTTTCCATATCACAAAGCATCTCAGGTCCCAACAAGATGTGATCCTCATGAATATCCCAACTCAAGGGTGTATGACAAGGATGTCCATATAAATCCTAAAATGGTGCCATGCCAATTGAACTATGATACCCATCGTTGTAAGTAAACTCCACTAGGTAGAGATAATTCTCCCAATGTGTCTGCCTATCCATCACATACATCCTTAACATATCTTCCAAAATCTAATTCACCCTCTCTGTCTATCCATCTACCTCTAGGTGATATGTTGAACTGAAATTGAATTGTGCTCCAAGCTCATGCTGCAACAATGTCCAGAATGCGGATGTGAAAATAGGATCCCTATAAAAAATGATCTTCTTGGGAATACCATGTAGTCTCACAATGTCACGCATAAAGAAATTCACTACAGAAGCTACCATGTAGGAAGACTTGATTGGTGAAAAATGTGTCACCTTAGTCAACCGATCAACATTGACCATGATAGCATCATGACGATGAATAGTCATAGGTAATCCTACTATGAAGTCCATAGAGATGATGTCCCACTTCTATGAAGGAATGAGATTTGGTTGCAAAAGTCCTGCCGGGTGCTGGTGTTCTACCTTGAATCTCTGACACTCAAGACACCTGGCCACATAATTAGCAATATCTTGCTTCATTCTGGACCAATAGAATAAATGCCGCAAATCAACATGCATCTTCTTGACACTTGGATGTGCTGAGTAGGGTGTACGATGGGCCTCTACTAGAATCAAGGTGTGAAGCTCATCCAGTAATGGCATATAAATCCTTCTTGAAAGTCTAAAAAGACCATCTGACTCTCAAACATAGCTTGCAAACTTACCCTCCAAAGGTCTTCCTGAATCTATCTCTCTGCACACTTCTTGGTACCAAGAATCTGTTGGAAGTGCTTGAAGAATCTGACTCCTCAAATCAACACTAAGAGTCATAGATGATGTCACATGTCTCCTGCAACTCAAAGCATCTACCACCACATTCTCCTTTCCCTTAATGTACTTTACCTCAAAATCATACTCACATAGAAATTCCATCCAACGCCTCTGGCGAGCATTCAAATTAGGTTGAGTGAAAATGTACTGAAGACTGTGATGATCACTATGTAGCTCAAATCTATGCCCCAACAAGAAATGTCTCCACCTTGTCAAAGCATGAACTACTACTGCTAACTCAAGATCATGTGTAGGATAATTTATCTCATGATCCTTGAGCTTGCATGATTCATACACAGTCACCCATCCATTCTACATCAAAACTGCTCCAATCCCTTCTAGGGAAGCATTTGTACACACCATAAAATCACCTTCTGGATCAAGTACTGCTAATATTGGTGCACTATTCAAAATCTTCTTGAGCTTTCGAAATGCTTCCTTGCATTTCTTTGTCCATATAAACTTCTTTCCTTTCCTCTGAAGAGAAGTGATAGGATGTGCTATTCTGGAGAAGTTTTGGACAAATCTACAATAATAACCCACTAGACCCATGAAACTAAAAATGTTTGACACATTAGTCAGTGTAGGCTAGTCTACTATTGCCTGAATCTTTGCAAGGTCCACTGAAATACCATCACCTAAAATGACATGCCCTAAATATTGAATCTTTGACTTGAAGAATTCACACTTAGCCGCATTGGGATAAAGATGATTATCTCTTAAACACTATAAAACCAATCACATGTGTTCCTCGTTCTCCTTTTGAATCTTAGAATATATTAGTATATCATCAAGAAACACAAGTACAAACCTGTCAAGATAAGATCAAAACACCCCATTCATCAAACTCATGAAAACTAGTGGAGCATTTGTCAGCCCAAAAGGTACCACTGTGAACTCATAATGCCCATAGCAACTTCGAAAAGTGGTCTTGTGAATGTCAGCTTCCTTAATGCAAAGTTAGTGGTATCCTGACTTAAGGTCAATCTTGGAGAATATTATAGCTTCCTTGATCTGATCAAATAAGTCATCAATCTTAGGTAGAGGATACCTATTCTTCATTGTCACCTTATTCAACTATCTATAATCAATACAAAGGTGCAGAGAACCATCTTTCTTTTTCACAAAGAGCACTAGAGCTCCCCATGGTGACACACTAGGTCGAATGCTCCCTTTGGCCAAAAGTTCCTCTAGCTAAAGACGTAACTCACCCAATTCCTATGTAGTCATATGATAAGGAGCTTTAAAGATAGGCTCCACTCCTAGAATCAGATCAATGCTAAAATCGATGTCCCTCTTTGGAGGCATACCTGGAATATCACTTGGAAAGACATCTGCGTACTCCTGTAAAATCGAGTGATCTAAAGTCTTCCTCATATGATCTTCCTCATCAAGATCATTTACCGTGACATCAAATATCTGACATCCCTTATGGAAACTTCACTTTAGTTGCATGGTAGAAATCATCCATAGAGATATAGGCACATAATAATCTTCTTCCTGCAATCTATACTAGCCCTATGAGATCCAAGCCATCCATACCCAAAACCACATTGTAGGAACCAAGGGGTATAACCTGAAAGTCAACTATAGTATCAAATCCTCCTAGACTAAGCCCACACTTATGAACTACAAAATTTGTGGAGACCTTAATCCCTGAGGCTAGTTCCACTTGCCAACCATGATCTTGCTTCACTGCATCCAGCCTACACTTCACAACTATATATGGAGAAATAAATGAATCTGTAGCTCTTGAATCAAAAAACAATGAAAGAGATGTACCTCAAATAGCTCCTATGGTTTCAACCACTGTTCCTTGATGATCTTCCTGTCGGTGATCTATTGCTGCAAACACTCTATGAGCTCTACCTGCATCCCCAACTATAGGCTCGGATGTTGTTGGCCTAGGGCCTAAATACTGAGGTGCTCACTATGGATAGTGAGCTACAAAATGTCCAATTTTCCCACATGAAAAACATTATGTATTTCTGCCAGATCCTCTACCCATAGGTGGTAGATTTCATTACTGGTGGCTATTCCTGCTAACAAAAGATTGGCTGCTTTGAGCTGGCTGATTGGGTTGATTCCATTTATTGTGCTGAGCATTGTAGTTATTCTTGGAGTTAGAACCTCCACCACCACCTTGAGCTTGAGAGTTTTTTCCCTTTTTCTACTATGTCTACTAAGATTGCTACTGATATTGTTTCCCCTTAGAAAAAGGAGGCTTCCTAATACCACCTGAGTTGTAGTTGCCTTTAGATCCTAATGCTACAAGCACTCCCACAAAACCTCCCTAACCAAGGTTGACTCTTTGTTCAACAAGGATGGCTTGTCACACCACATCCTTAAGGTTTTTTGGCTCAAATACCTTGACACCCCCAGTTATACGGTTGTTCAATCCTCTAATAAAGTACTATGTCAACTGAGCTAGATTGTCGCTGAACCTTGAAAAGAACATGAGCTCATAGAATTTATGCTCATACTCTGGTATAGTAATAGAATATTGCCTAAGATTATGGAACTCATCTACCCTTTGCTGCTTCCTGTCATGTCCCCTTTTCAAATAATTAAAAAATAATAATCTTTGCTAAGGTAGGCAGGCCCAAGGAAGTGAAGTTTCAGAAAAAGGGGGTTAATCTTTGGAAACCGTTGGACTAATAAATGAAAATTATTATTAAAATATGTTTCATTAACCTATCTTTTACATGAGTTACAATTATGCCCTCTTTTAAGGGGTTTGGAGGCATTTTGGGGGGATTCTAGAACTTGATTTTGTTCATTTCTTTGTTATTCTTCAGAGGCTGCCAAACCTATGGAGAAGGAGACCCAAGAACGAGAGTTTACAGGTTTCTAGGGAGACCCAAGAATGGGAGTTTTCAGGTTTCTAGGAAGGCTAAGGATGGGAGTTTGAAGCCATTCCATGTGCATGCTCATACAGAGTTTTCCTTTGTGCTAAACAATGCAGATTTGTGGGTTTTCGGGTGTGCTTTTTGTATGAGTTTGGTGTTTTCAGTTGAGTATTTCATATCAGTTTGGGTTGCTACTATATTTCAGACTTTAAGGTGTTAAAATAGAGCTGAATATATGTATTGGTATGTGATTAAACTTATAAGATAGAATATTAGTGTTTTTGTGGTGTTTTCGGGCATTTTTGTGTTAATTTCAGGAGCCCAATGAGCATAGTTTTTGTCCTACATTTGAGAATTTTTGTGTAAAGGTTATACGGATCTGGAAATTTTATTTTGTAGGATTTTATGCTACTAAAATTTCTGTAAAAATTTCCACTTTCAAATTTATTAATAATAGGTGAAGCTGTGAAGCTTTTGGCACAATTTCTGGCATACCCGATTTGGGGTTTCTTGGTGAATTTGGTGGATCTTTGTGATATTAGTTGTTTGATCTTGAAAATCTGATTAGAGGTTAGAAATATCATACAAAACTAGTAAAAGAGACATTTCAGTGGTATCAAAGCCATGATCTTTCCAGCCTGAGGGTTTGTAGAACCTTGCATGTCAGTTTTGACAACTACCCAGATCTTGCATGTCAGTTTTGACAACTACCCAGATCTTGCATGTCATAATTTATGATTGCATGTTTCTTTTAATCAGCTACATATAAAAATTTATGGTTGCATGATACTTCTAATCATTTTCATGTTAGTTCTTAGTGAATTTGGTGGTTGTAGAAGTTTGCATGTTAGTTTTGACAACTACCCAGATCTTGCATGTCAGTTTTGACAACTACCCAGATCTTCCATGTCATAATTTATGATTGAATGTTGCTTCTAATCAGTTGCATGTCAAAATATATGGTTGCATGCTACTTCTAATCATTTTCATGTTAGTTCTTGGTGTTTCAAAAAGTTATATCCTATTGGGGTTACACTCTACTTGATCCAGAATGGACAGGTATAGTATAGAGTCTCAGAGGACACGATCTTGGACAATTGATATCCAAAGTCAAAACAGTAGAAAGGATGGTTATTTAGACATTCAAGATAAACTTATGAAAATAAGCCATGACATGTCTAAAAAGTTGATTGAGCACCACCATATAATGAATGACATGTTGTCTGACCCAGCTAAGGTGGATAAGTTGACTAGATTTCTATTTGGAAAATTTTCTCATAGGATAGATGAAAAAATCCCTAAGAACTTGCATGAGGAGTTTGAGAAACTAGCTGATAGCCAGGTAGAGGTCTTAGATTCTACTTTACCATAGGAGGTGGTGGGAAAGGATATTACAAAGATTGATAGTAACAGTCAACTTGATACTCAAATTGAGACAATTTTTTACAAGTCGTCAAAGGGTGATGCCATAGGTATTCAGGATGGTATAGTTACAACAGGTAGTGACTACAGTATAGTGGGTTCAGATGATGATTATGAGGATGTTGTTGTGCAGGATGGTGAGATACCTGGTAGAGATGAGCAGACATTGAGCATTCATGACTTTGCTGAGAAAGAGTACCAGGCATAGTTAGATGCTTCATCACATGAGGTTGAGGCTGGTAGTACTTCACATGATTTGTCCAGCTAACTGAAGGTGAACAAAGATAGTATTATGACTTCATTATCTCATCATGACAGGTATGTGGAGTTAGTTGGTATTGGTCATATTACTTAGGTGAGGAGTTTTCTTGAGTTACCAGTTGATTCTAGTTTACAAATATGGACTCGAGATTGTTATATTGGCATTTGGGATTCAGTTGACTGGAGATCTTTAACACTTTTTGCTAGCAGTGTTTGTTTGGGTGCTATCATGGATTTGATTAGCAGATTACACGGTGTTGTCTTTTCTTGTGCCAGTATCTTGTCTGATGTTGGTATTATTTTTTATACAGTGATGTTGGGCTTTGTTCATATATCCAATCAACCATACTTGCTAGAATGTGTTAATGATATTTCATATTTGGCAGTGTGTATAGATGATTCCTAGGATCATATTGGCATTGATGACATCCAGGAGGATGTAATGGGCAGTTTTGAAGACTTAGTTTCCTTGGGTATAGAGGAGTTGGACAGCAATGCTAATGTTTTTGATACTCCGTATGTTGATATGAGCTTTAGATTTGATTCACAGGATATGGATGGTATTACTCTAGAGACTAGTAACTTTGAGGATACTCCTATAGATAGTGCATCAGAGGAGGTTTATAGGAGACAGTCAAGCCAGTGTCATCATGTGTCTAATCAGTTGAGAGTTAGTGACCGAGACATTGCTATCACTTGCCAGCATTTTGATGTTGCTTGTCAGTTGTTAGCAGTTTATGGATGGGGTTCTCCTACTAGTGATGAGCAAGGAGGCAGTTATCTTTCCTTGACAGAGTTCCACTCTTTATGGGAGGCTATTCAGATTTTGAGACAGAATTATATGCAGTTGGTAGCCGATAGAGATTATCTTATGGAGTGGGGCAGTACAGCATATGATGCATTGTTGGCCAAGGAAGATGAGATGAGTGAGCTTACTGAGCAGCTTAAGGTGACTTCTGAGATTCTTGAGAGTACACAGTTGGCTTTCAAGGAGTCACAGTTTCATTTGGCTAAGGTGATCATGGAGTTAGAGCGACTACAGTCTTTACTTGATTCTATACAGTCATAAGCTATGGTGTTTGGTGATCCGAAGATGTCCATGGCCGAGATTGTTAGAGACACTAGAGATGGGGATGCATCCATCCTTGATACTAACATTGGCATATCAGGTTCATTCCCACTAGAGTCAGGTTCACTTGAGTTGGGTTTTGTAGCATATTGTTGTATGCCTAATATGGTGGTGGTCTCTAATACTAATGGCACGAAGACTAGAGATGTATCAAAGATCATGTGTGATGTTGGTGAGTCGGCAGTTGGCATGGTTCCTGCTAGTAATACTACTCCCTTGGTGATATCTTCAGAGGTAGTAGTTAGTTCCAACATGGTTAATGATCAATTGCAGTTAGTTTCATCTAGATTACAGTCTGAGCCATTGACTGAGATTGGTGAATTCTATCGGCATTACAATGTGAGGTACGCTCATCAATTTAACTTTGATGACCATGTTGATGAGATGATGATACAGAGATGTACTTTAGTTCCTAGTGCTTATCATCAGTTACGGGACAGTTTGATGCCCCAAGATGAGAGTTGTGATGGGCATGACATGGTGATAGTTCTGCAGTTGATAGCTTGATAATATGTGACTTAGAGCAGGAGTTTTGGAGTGATGCTTTAGTGGGTGTTGTTATTGATTCTACTCCTTTGGCTATGACATCTCCTGACTTAGTTGGTGATCAGTCACAGTGGGTTGTATCACTTTTTCATGGTGAGATGTTGACTGAGGTTGGTTTTTTTTATCAACATTATATTGCAAGGTATGTACATCAGTTAGCATTTGATCCTTGTGTTGAGGAGTTGATGGCAGGAAAATTTGGTTTGGGTTCAAATTCTTCCTATTTATCTTGTGATGGATTTTCACCATTAGGGGTGCATGGTAGTTATGGTTATGAGATAGTGGTCAGTGATCTACAGAGTTGTTTTGACTACAGGCATTGTATAGTGTGTGGATTCTCCATAATTGGTATAGTTTTATTTGGGAGCATTCACCATTGTTGTAGAATTGGATTGTACATTCCATATAGGCTAGTGGAATGCATTGGTGGTATTTACTATGTTGGTAGTCCACTTTACTTGGGTTTTGATGTTCTAAGAGTTTGTGTCTCATGGGTTTCTAATTGTGGAAGTTGTGATTTTAGAGTTTGGTGGAGCTATAATTGTCAGTTTGATTATGGATTCCTCTTGGTCATATTGCAGGAGCTTGTGTTAATTGGTAGTAGTATAGTTCATGACTACATTTGGGATTCAGGTGGATTGATTAGTTTATTATTCAGCCATTGCTTGAGGACAAGCAATTTTTGGGAGGGGAGGACTTTTCATGTCCCCTTTTCAAATAATTAAAAAATAATAATCTTTGCTAAGGCAGGCAGGCCCAAGAAAGTGAAATTTCGGAAAAAGGGGGTTAATGTTTGGAAACCGTTGGACTAATAAATGAAAATTATTATTAAAATATGTTTCGTTAACCTCTCTTGGATGTGAGTTACAGTTATGCCCTTTTTTAAGGGGTTTGGAGGCATTTTGGGGGATTCCAGAACTTGATTTTGCTCATTTCTTTGTTATTCTTCAGAGGCTGCCAAACCTGTGGAGAAGGAGACCAAAGAATGGGAGTTTACAGGTTTCTAGGGAGACCCAAGAATGGGAGTTTGCAGGTTTCTAGGAAGGCTAAGGATGGGAGTTTGAAGCCATTCCATGTGCATGCTCATACAGAGTTTGCCTTTGTGCTAAACAGTGCAGATTTGTGGGTTTTCGGGTGTGCTTTTTGTATGAGTTTGGTGTTTTCAGTTGAGTATTTCATATCAGTTTGGGTTGCTGCTGTATTTAAGACTTTAAGGTGTTAAAATAGAGCTGAATATATGTATTGGGACATGATTAAACTTCTGAGATAGAATATTAGTGTTTTTGTGATGTTTTCGGGCATTTTTTTGTTAATTTCGGGAGCCCAATGAGCATAGTTTTTGTCCTACATTTGAGAACTATTGTGTAAAGGTTATACATATCTGGAAATTTTATTTTGTAGGCTGTTATGCTGCTGAAATTTCTGTAAAAATTTCCACTTTCAGATTTATTAATAATAGGTGAAGCTGTGAAGCTTTTGGCTCAATTTTTGGCATACCCGATTTGGGGTTTCTTGGTGAATTTGGTAGATCTTTGTGATATTAGTTGTTTGATCTTGAAAATCTGATTAGAGGTTGGAAATATCATACAAAACCAGTAAAAGGGACATTTCACTTCCATTCCTTTGGTAGAAATTGTTCGTGAAAACTCTCTAAGAATAGCTTCCAAGTAACACTGCTCATATCTATGCCCAGCTTCTTTTCCTCAATTGTCCACCAAGTGGCCCCAAAATTCTCCAAGTTGGTAATCGCAAATATCACCTTAACATTACTATCAAAGTCCTGCATAGCAAAAATCCTGTCGAGGGAAATAAGCCACTGTTCAGCCACATATCCAGAACCCTACCTGTTAAAGGGCTTGACCTTGGATCTTGAAAGGTCCTTCATCTGAGTAGATACAATGGATCTCTGTCAATCCTTTTGAGGGCTCCTAGACCTAGGTCTATGCTCTTGTTCTATCTCATATGCTCTATGCTGATCTTGAACAAGAGGTAGATGGTCAACAATGGTCTACATCATCTATCTCAAGTTAACCTCCTTAGACTCAGCTTGGTCCTCTCTATGGCTCTCTTCCTGTTGCTTACTAGCGTGCTCTCCTCCGCTCTCTTCATGAGTAGATCCTCCATGGATAGACTCATGGACACTGATAGCTCTACCATGACAATGACCTCTACCATGGCCTCTAGCAGAAGACCTAGTCCCCGATACCATCCTACAACAATATCCAAAATATAAAGTACTATTATAACCAAAAGACACATGTTTGTAATAGACTAAGTTCAATTTCAGTTTTTCCTATTTTTAGGTTTAAGTAGAATTTCCAGGTTTAAAACATAAGTGTTGAGTATGAAAAATATGCAAGTAACAGTCCAAGTTTTGTTTTAGTTCACCGAGCTTTCAAGTTTGAAAGAGATAAACATAATAGTTCAAAGTCCTAGTTTGTTACAAAATACCCAGAGCTCCCAATGTAGAAACTCAGGCTCTAATACTAAATGTAATGCCCCACCAAGGGAGCCAAAGAGTTAACCTAAAGTTTTACTAAGTTTGGTAACATTTTATTTTTTAATCATGAAAGTAAAAACCATTCATAACATAGTAGCGAAAGCAATAACATTTAACAACTGATAGTATACATAAACGTACATAAAAAGTTACATTATTTAAGGATCCCTTAACGTTGAATCACATCTAAATTAACTACTAATGAATCCATCTAATACAACATCGACATGAAATAATAATGAAAATTCCAATGTTCATTAATTACATTTTTGAATGCTCAATCATCCACTGTACATGCCATAATTTATGAAAGGCTTAAAAGAATATACATATGTGAAATAAAGTACATCATCTTATTCTAATCCATAATGCAACAAAGTAAAGGTAATCACATGTCATACATGATACATCATCATAAAAGATAAGCATTTATCATCAAACATGATTAACTAAGTGCATGGTTCCTCCCAACCGTAAATAGCATCATTAGACCATCATGGGTCCTAGCCATCCCTTTGTGCGTAACATTCCAAATATTTGAAGAGATCATCAGTATTATCAAATAGGAATGTCACTCCTAAAATCATACTACATCATATGCAAAAAGTATTCTAACATGCAAAATAAAGCATAAGATAAGTAAACAACATCATCTATCATATGCTAATCATCAATGAAAGGATACATATCCACCATCATAATCCAAGAATGCATCAGCTACGGTGTCTCAAACAGATCTCATATGGTAAGAGTGAAAAAAAAGCACTACCACCCAACTGTGTGATACCTAAATGGTCCACTCCCACCATGTTGAGGAGATAATCTCAAGTCCCAAATAGGTTACCAATTCACAAAGCACAAATACTCTCTAATGTCGAGGAATCCTAAAGGTATACTAACTCAAAGGTTCCAATTGCAAACTGACATCTAATCCTAGAGGCACAACAAAGACATGTAGGAAACCTACTATGCAAGTGGGAAAGTGTTATCGCACAGATCATGCTAGAGTTACCCTGGTAGTCTCCCAATAGACCTCGGCCCCCTAGTGATCCCTGTGCAGCCACTAGTATCCTCTCATACAGATGAGGCATACTACGAAATGCAAGGTAGCAACCAAGCATTCTCCCTACTCCCATCCTAGTTTGTACTAGCACTCGAGGCATGGGCAAGAACAAAACAATTATCTTTTTAGGTTCATCAAGTTAGTATTAGGTGTGAGTGTTTTCACTTATTAAGACAACTTACAATGAGTTACCCTAGTAGCCTCTTAGGGTCCCAGGCCCCATTGCAAGCCATTTTTTGACACTACAAGTAGATAACGTACCCTAAACTCATGGAATCATAAATCACAAAATAAAAAAAGATAATCCACAATATAAACATCAAATCTCTCTGAGTCAACTAAAAAGCATCCATAGATAATCATGACCACAATAGTTCTCTATTGGCAACTGAAGGTATCCCTGACAATCACAATAATCATTGGTTCTTAACAAGCAAGCAAAATGTATCTCAAAGTAATACTAATTGAAGACCCCAAAATGGTTAAGTCAAAACATGTCACAACATGACATCATCAAGATCAGATAACAATTCAATTCCATCAAATGATTGGAAGTAACCCAAGTATAATTGATCGATGACTTAGAATGGTTAAGTCAAGTATCTCATACATATGAATCTCAGCTTCACACAAGAAGACTAGAAAGAAATAACAATCAATAAATACAAACATCTCATAGAGCATACCATCACATAACCATGGTTGGGTTTATAAAGATCAGAATCAAAAAGACATCATCATGACATCACAATCATAACCCCCAAGCCTTTGGTAGACGTCCTACAACTGGTCAACATTAGTCAACCCAAAAAACCAAAATAGAAGCATAAAAAAAACACAAAAACAAGCACATGTTTGGGTTTTGCTAAAATTACATTGTTGAATAAAATGTGGAGTACCAGTTTTCAATTCAGTTTATAGATATCAAATATCAAATGAGGGAATGTTTATACATTTTCCTATAGATAAAAATTTCTCCCTCTAACTCTTAGAAATTTAATTTTCTAAATGTCCTAGGAACATACGTTATACGTTATTTTGGTAATGAGTTATTGTTTTTCAATAACTCAATTTAAAATTTTGAGAATGACTAAAATATTTGATGACTTTAAATGTTATAACCTTTAAGTAACCTTAATTAGACTAAATTTCTAATTAAGTAAATTGATTGATTTTAAAACTTTATTATTTATTCATACTTTTAAAATAACTTGAATATTAAAAATTCTATTAATGTAATACATACATACATACATATATATATATATATATATATATATATATATATATATATATATATATATATATATATATAGATACATACATACATACATACATACATACATACATACATATTCATATACATATACATATACATATACATATATATATATATATAATACAATATATGAAATTATCTCATAAAATCAAATTATAAATCGGATTCATATAACCTATGATTCATAATTCATATCATTATTGTTTTAAAACTATTTGAAAGTGATTTAAATTGCTACACATATTATTAAAACTGTCGACTCCCTTTTTAAAAAGGGGTCATGTAGTTGCAGTACCTGTGACAGCAGTACAACATCCGCCGGCCATTAACTTTTGATGGAAGCGATGTCAAGGGTGGGTAATCTTGCCCCTCCCTTTATTTTATTTTATATATATATATATATATATATATATATATATATATATATATATATATATATATATATATATATATTAATAACATTTTTAATAAATGTTTAGCAAATGCACGATTCGGATTTTTAATATTAAGTTCCTCACTGCGATTTAACATTCGATCTTTCAATAAATAAATATGTATGTATATATATATATATATATTTAAATGCATATATACATACATACATACATACATACATACATACATACATATATATATATATCTATGCAGATTTGAAAAAATATATAAACATGTATATTTCTAAAGAACATGTACACAATTTTTTTTTAAAGGGCTTCTAATTTTAAGAATTTTCCTATAAATTATTTTTTTCCTAAATTTACCCATAATTCTTCTAATAGGCTTGACTATAAATCTTTAACCCTAGTCCATAGAATTCTCAGATCTATGCATGTGGGGTTTTCTCACATAAAGAATTAAATATCCATGACAAGATTAAAACAATTGGAACATTCACACATAGAATCCTCAGAAAGCATTTAGAAGACACGAAGAAGATAGGAAGTGCGAGAAGTTAAAATGACATGCAAAAATCATGAGTGTCTACCTGGACACTGATGCTAATCACTTCTCAAAATTTTGCAGAGCAAGTTCCTTCCTTCTCCAATGTTCTCGGGTCCTCCAAACACGCTCTTTAAGCTTCTAAGAGTGCCTCAATATAAAGAACTCTTAGGAAGCACCTAGAATGTCTCTAGAAACAACCAGAAGGTGTTGACAACTAAGCATGAGTCTTTTACAACCTTCTAGATGAGTCATAAGATTTTAGACACCATGTGCTTAATTTGTGCACTAACTCTTGTGTTGTTGACATATGTACAATCAAAATGTGTGTTTACTCCTAGGCAAGCTTATAACTTTTATTTTAATTCTTTTATTACTTTTATTATTATTATTTATTTATTACTTTATTATTATTTTATTATTATTATTATTAATTTTAAATTGCTAATTTCTTTTATTTAATTCTTTTCTCAATTAATTCTCATTTAATTAATTATAATCAAAATATCAAAGATCATGATATTATATTAATTTTTTCTAAATAATTAATTTATTAATTAAATCTATTTATTAAGACTTAATTAATAGAAAATTCACCATAGACCTCCAAGATAAAATATGAAAACCCATCATAGAACAATCCATACAAAATTAGTGTAAAGGGTTAAAAATCATGAATTATGTCATTCGACACATTCGAAAGATAAAATATCTAGATACTTGTCCTACCTCACTAGGACAAATAGTTTAGGGGTTTAGGATTTGGACTTGAGAATTTATTTGCCTTCTCTTACCATTGAGACAGTACGATAGGGTACACTCATCTTGGCAATTCAGAGAAGTCAATACTCGATACCTACAACCTGCATAAAAACTATGCATGTACATACTATATATATATATGTGTGTGTGTGTATATATATACATATATACATATATATACATATATATACATATATATACATATATATATATACATATACATATATATATGTATATGTATATATAGATATGTATATATATGTATATATATATACACACACACACACATGTACATACTATATATATATATGTGTGTGTGTGTGTATATATATATATACATATATATACATATATATATACATATACATATATATATATGTATATGTATATATAGATATGTATATATATGTATATATATATATATATATATATATATATATATATACATATACATATATATACATATATATATATACATATACATATATGTATATATATATATATACATATATATATATATATATATATATATATATATATGCTAAACTAAAACGGCAATGGCAGGAAGTGGTGCATCATGTAGATCCCAACTAGCAGGTGACTACAACTCCCTTCCTTAGCCACATCAGAGATGTCATACATAAGAACAAACACGCACACCATACACATGCAAGTATGGGGTAAGTATCCATAATAAAACACATGTGATAATAAACCATCTAACTAATCATCATCAATAACTGAAAGCAATGTAATAATCATCATGCATAAATGAAATGTAGAGTCTAAATAATTTCATCATGCATCAACTGAATCTATAACATCATGTCTGATAGTCTCGAACAATGCTACTAATCCATCAACATAAAACTAGTCTAACATAGTCTCATAATAATAGCAACAATGTGTCCAGAAAAATGTAAATGAGGGCAGGAACTACACCCACCCTCAGTCTCGAAATCTATTTTTTTCTCCTCAAGTTGGGCTTGAGTATGGATGGGAGAAAGAGGCAGTGAAGACATATCTCATTCTTGTTGCATATTCTCATCCTCCAGACCCTCCCTCTTTCATTTCTTCCCTCCCTGGTCTTCCTTATTTACCTCTTGCATCTCCTTTTCCTCCTCTTTCATCTCCACATCCTCCTCATCATCACTATCAACCCTCACATCCTTCACATGATGCTTCTACCCATGAGCCCTATGGCTTTTCCTAATTGGGGTAATTGAAGAAGGTGTATTCTTGACCTGAAGGGTGACAATTTTATCTATAGAAGAAATCTTGCCATCCTTAGAGCTAAAGCTCTAGATATAATCCAAGTTTGAAGAGAAGCTAGAGCTTCCAGAGGTCACATTCTCAGTCTAAGGGGGGGTATTGCTTATGGTTTGAGCCTTAAAGTGCTCATAAATGAGCAAAAAAAGCCCCTCATGCAGAGCAAGGTTATCAATGGGCTTCTTTTTGAAGCTAACCACCAACTTGTTCATGGAAGTTAACAAGTAAAAAGGAAAAGAAATTTTACTACTATGCTGAAAATGATTCAAAAGAACAAAGTGGTGGGTACGAGCCCGATCAAACCTAGGGTCCACAGTAATGTACTCAATAATAGATCTTAGAACATACCTCCATAGTTTCTTCATGGTATCACGAACATAGTATGTGTCAATCTTCTTCAGGGCTTTCAGTTCCTTCGTATCTTGCACAAAATCCTACACAGCATTAGCTGAGAGCTTCTTGTCCCTGAAAAACTTAAAAACCTCAATTAGGATTTCAAAGATGATCAATATCACCTCCTCTATGATTATGAATGATACCCTATTCACCTTGACTTTTTCATCCTTCCATGAACCAACCATACTATTAGTTACCTCCTGATCAAAACCATGCATTTTCGCAATGTATCTAGTAATCTCACCCTGATCTAGTTGCTCCCAAACTTTTTCTCTACTCCATTTCTCTATTTCACCAATCAACTCCTTTTTGCACCTTTTACCAACCATATTTACACTCTGTGCACCCTCAATTCTCATATGCAGCTCGCACTGTGACTGATAGGAACCTCTTTGGTTGAGTAGAATACAAAATGAAATAACCTTTTTGTAGCTCCTATTGAAAATGCAAAAAAAGACCCAAAAAGCATGTTGAAAAATTTGTAATAAATTACAACATTTACAATTTGCCATGCTTCCTTTTTGGGAAGTACCCTTTCCCCTTGATCCATTCATGCTCATAATTGCACATTGATCTTCTCCGTACTTCCTTGGGTTTTGTCCAGTTCGATCATGCTTTTGACGTCTGCCAGCAAAATATTTCTAGGATGCCAAGTCATAATTTGGTTTGCACCAACCCCTATATTAGCTAATCTATCAACAATTGGGTTAGCTTCCTAGAAAATATGAGTGACGTGGACTCTACCAAATTTGCCAAGAGTCTCACGAGTCTCATCAATAAGATTGGCAATCGACCGTGATGGCTGAGAGTTTCTGTTAATACATTTTATAATATTGTTTGAATCCCCTTCAAGCCAAAGGTTAGTAACTCCAATTTCAAACACCAATTTGACAACATTACATGTAGCATTTGCTTCTATAAAGTGGTTGGTTTGAAATCCCAGCGGGAGGGAAAAAGTTGCAATACCATCGCCATTTTCATTCCTTATTATGCCTCTACTTCTTGAGGAGCTAGGATTTCCCTTAGATGCTCCATCTCCTTCTAGGGGGAGAAGCCATTTGGCTTCCTATCTTTTCATCTTTCTATATTTTGCCTTCTCCTTTTTTCTGCCGCCTAACTCTATATCTCCCCCTTTCCTTACTGAATAGTTTTCCTTAATATTTGCAAATATTTTCTTTCCTATCACTATAGCTGACTCCTCTTTATCTCTAAAGATTCTGTAATTTCTCTCCTTCCAGATGCTCCAATAGAAATGAGGCAGAATCTAGGAACTTTGTAAAACCATAGTTTTCATCTTCTACTATAGAATTAAATTTCTCTTTTAGTAATAGTAACTCTTAATTCCTTCATAACAAGTTTTGATAAGCTCTTAAATTCAATTGATACTATCTAAACTTATCTCAATACACCTTTTCCCAACTTCACTAGCTCTAGTTTGATCTCTAGATGAAGTTTCAAATTTTGGTGTTGTGAACAAGCTTAATTCAACTTAGTTGAATTAAACTCGATTACTGACTTTGATCTTCCTATCTCACCATCTTCTCACTTTTCTTTTGACATGTCTAATTCTTTTTAAAATACCTCATTGAGTTCTTCTCAAAGTTCATTGACTATATTTCTTTTTTCCTCATTGTCTTTCTTAATTCTAGAGTTCCTTTCATGATTCTTTCTATCATTTTTGACATTTTTTCCATTGTTCGTTCTTTTTCTAAAGTTTCTTCCATTGTTCCTTCTATCATTTTTGACATTTCCTCCATTGTTCCTTTTGTTTCTAAAGTTTCTTCCATTCTATAATACTTTGTTGTATGTCTAAAGTTGTTTCATAACTAACATACTAGAGTTCTACTTCTATGATTATGTTTATCAATAGGTGCATGGAAATTCTAAACTATATGTCCAAAGTTGTTACACTTATAACACATGATCTATCTTCTTTCTTCATAAGGTCTTCTTCTCCCAATCTTTTTCCATTAGATCTTTTTCTATCTATAGGGTTAGCATTTCTAGACATTATACTATTCCTTCATCATTATCATATTTAGGTTTCCTACAATCATTTTCTCTATGTCCCATACCATGACAATTATGGCAATAAAAATCTATAACATGATTAAATGACTTATTTTTACAATGTCTTTTCATATGACCTATTTCATTACATGAAAACCACTCACCTCTAAATTCATACCTACTTTCCTTAGGATATTCTACTTGCTTTAAGGTTCATCCAATATCTCAACTTCCTTGTCTTTTCCAACTTCTTTAGGCTTATCAAAAGATTGACTAGTTTCAATCTTATCATCAAATTTATCTTTTCTCTTTCAGATCTGATCTATTTTGAGGTTTCTTTGTAGACATGTTAAATAAATAACTAAGACCAATCTTATCATAAGTAGGTCTCTATATTGACATTAAATCATCAAGCTTTTCTCTGCTAGAATAAAGCTTCTCAAGTTGTTTCTTGCATTGAGTTAGTTCACCTTTCATAATAGTGTTGTATTTATGAAGTTCTTCATGATATTTTTTCAATGTTTCAAACTCAAATGTCTTCTTTGATAGGCTTGCTCTAAGATCGATATTCTTAGTCTTCAAATGAGTTAAAAATTTACTAGGATCACTCTTCAAAGTCAACTTTAGATTCACAATCTCCAATTCATGCTTTAAGATCTTGTACTCTATCTTTAGCTTTAAATAATCATCATCACTAGTTTCAAATTCAATAGATTCAAGCTTGGATTTGAGATGTTCAATCTTATCCTTCAATTATCCAATCCATAGTTTGGAGTCTTCATATCTATCCTTTAGCTTATCTCTTTATTTGGTGAGGAGATCAATTTGTTCAAGTTTCTCTTCAAGGTTCTTCATCAACTATTCCATATCCATAGGGATCTTACTCAAGTTGTTAAGCATCTACTTAGTAGTTGTGCTCTAATACCAATCATTAGAAATAGGAACTACTGAGAGGGGGGACGAATCAATAATCTGCAAACTTCAGTCACCAACTAGATATTATTTATTATTTTGAACCATACATAAGAATATAAACAAGTAACATTGAACAATAACAGTAACCATGCACCAAGATAACTCATAACACCATATTTTATTCACTAGGAAAACCTTGGCCAAGGGAAAACCCTAGTGGGGGTGATACCCACTAGATAATATATTGATATATGTTTTCCTTTTTAGAGGATGGACCATATTAGGGGTTAATATGAAAATTTAGTATAGAGAGTCCTAGTTAGGAGACTTTGAATCCTTGTTAGGAGATTCCAACCCTATTAGGAGTTGTAGTACAATAGATGCAAGATGAGCCCACTATCCAAACATGTACTTCTAATTACATGAAGAGCTCACTGCTCAAACAAGTAATTAGACTTTTGGTATACAGGTGTTGTAACTTCTTTTTTGAATGCTCTCTGATCTTTAGCTCAATCTCAGATTACAAAAAAAACTTTTCAAAACTTTGCATATATTGCTTCTCAAAATTTCACATATAATTGATCAACATAGCATATCATAACTTCTTACATTTTAATTTGCAAGATGTCCTTTGCATAAATACCATGCCTTTTGACAAATTGCTGCTAGGTTAATGGTTGTTGTTACTTGATAGACTTTTGATTAAAAGAGATAATCAACATTCTGAGCTAAGACCATCATATACTTTTCCAACTTAGAGTAAACATCTAGGATGTCAACCTTAATTGGTCAAGTAATTATTCCATAAACATAATAATCCCTTTACCTTTAATTTCACTATTTTGTTTCACTGGTAAAACATGAATATCTCTTTTTTATATAGTCTATACTAACTTTTGAGGTTGTACACATCATCATAAACATCTATACTATCTCCATATAACTTCACTAATCATAATATGATGTCAGTAACAAGTTACATACAAAATAATACACTATTGTAAAGCAAAATCATATGTAGACAATTTTTTGAGTACCAAAAGCTAAGTATCTTTATTTCTGAGGTTTCCTACAAGCATGGAAATCATATGTTGCCAAAAATGACAATAGTTACATATCTTCATTAGACAATTGTCAATAATTGGTCTTCTCCTCTACAACAACAATTTCGGCTTCCTCAAGTACCTTCATGTAGACTTCTATCCATATAGCTATACAAGGGCATGAGTCAGCCATGTGAAGGTAGAAATGTAGGAGAAAAGATCTAAAAATCACTCCATATCTTTCCTTAGTCTATTTTAACCTCACTAATAAACATGACAAATTTACTCTCTAGAGAAAATAATTTTCCAAGCAATCTATGAAAGGTATCAATTTGAAAAATCTTGTGACTTTTATACTTTGTTGAAATTAACAATGGGAAAGTAAACTTTGAGAGGGGGTGAATCAATTTTTCTAAAATTTAACCATAAAAACATTCACCACACAACCATCTCATAATTTTCATGTAATTGAAATAGAAAGATAAATATATACATCCATAGCATGAAACAAATAACACATGACACAATAAATTTGTTACCCAGAAAACCTGCAATCAGAAGGTAAAACTAAGGTGGAGATGACACCCACAAATCTTCACTAGTGTAGTTGTAAAGTGCATCCAATTATGGTTGCAATTGTTTGATCACAAACTATGATCTACCTTGTGAAAAGTCTACCCTATTAAAGGCTTACAAAGAATATTAAACCTTACCCTATTAAAGGATTTCAACACCCTACTAAAAGTATGCCTAGTTAAAGGACTTCAACTTACAATAAAGTAAGCACCCTATTAAAGGATTTTAAAAAGCCTTCTAGGACTACTTGGTTAAGTGATTTCTATTGATTCACTTGTTATAATGTCTTAGCCTTTATCCTTTAGTTAACACTATTCTACTAGATATCAGATCACCTCTTTCCTAATTAATTTTTGATCCTCCTAATTAGATGTATCACTTATGTCCTCTTTCTACTTTCATTTATTCTCTCTAACTGATTTTACAATTCAAACCTTTGTCACAACTACTTAGTCACCATGAATTCTTTGTTTTTGCATGCAAACTTCTCTCTTTACTCTTACAATCTTTTATGGTTTTCCCTCCTTAAGAAGACTTAGGTGACTTAGGGTTAGGTAGGAATCAATGATTGTAATTCACCCATTTTATCACTTAGAACATCGCTTCATCTAATTGGTTGCATGTACTACATAGAGATTCATAGTATAATTTTTTTCTTATAGTCTAGAATGGTAAAATAATCTTAAAGACAACCCAAAAATGATTTACATAAGAGTTTGTGCCATTACAAACAACTATGTCCAAAACTATTTACTTGGCACTTGAAGCCTCTAATGCTTGTCATCCACTAGATCTTCAATGTTGTAACACATCCTTTGAATGACTCAATGCCCACTATTCACTTGTAATCTAAATTACTCGACATGTATTAACTTGCTCAGCACTAGAGTGACTCAACACCAACTATCTACTTACCACATACTATATATTATACACAAAATGCATTATCTAACAACTTATGCTCGAAATACACTACTTTCTTGGTATGCACTAGGTATTGTTAAGGATTTAATTAAAGGTATTTTTACTCATATGTGAAAACCAAAATGAGATAAAAAGTCTCCCCCTTTGACATGAGTGATAAAAATACTTTGTCATGCATATATAATCTTAACTTATGAGCATAACTTAGATAATCTATAATATGTATTCGACTCGCATATAAAATTTTAAAATTTTAAAATATTGCAAAACTAATGACTTAGTAGTCATACCTCAAAACTTCATAATGCCTCCTAATTTGATTTTTCTATGTTGTATTTGAATTTGATACTGCTATTGAGTAAATATGTTCAACTGTTGGCATCTTCTATTTCTACATTTACTCCCCATTTGGTTATTCTCTCTAGTTATATCTAAATATCCCCATTTCTTTTCTTAATAACCCCCCTTTTTTGGCACTTATGACATGGGTGGCATATGAATAGTGTGTTTTTTCCAAAAATGTTTTATGGAGCTCCATTATAATATTGCACATTGCATGCTACCTCTAGAGATTAAAATTGAACATCTAACTTGATAGAAATCTCTACTCGGCCCTCATGAGTAGAAATATGAGAATATTTCTTCATCAATGTTTTAGCAAAGGCTAGTTTTTTTTGCAACACCTCCACGTGGGGTTATTATGGCTTGAATACTTATCAAGGTAGCCCTAATATTTGCATCTTATGCATCTAATACAGCTAGCTGATCTTGAATAGATAAAAATATTTGAAAATGAGTCTATCTTTGACAAGAAGAAAACTTAAGAATATTACCTGTAGTCTTTGGATCCCCCTATAGCCAATCAATAGCCCTTTGTGCTTCTTGTGTGAATAAATTCACATCACAAAGCATTGTGTATAGAGAAAGTATATTCTCTAATACCTTCCTCACATATTCCATCTTGGTCGCTAACTATATCTATCTTAGTGCAATGACAATAGAAATATTTTCATTTACCTTTGTTTGAAACCTTTTCTTAGACTATTTTAGAAGTGTGGTAGTTGTATGAAAGTTTGTATCACTAATTTTATCAGCTATATTCACCAGTTTCTCAATAATATGTTTGTCTTCATTTGGTGTTGGGAGACTAAATTCAGCAAGAAATATTTTGTTGATGTCATGAAGAAATTGTCTTTGGTTATGCTCCCTTCTAAGTAACTCTTGGTATTTCTTTCTTGCTAGAGCTTCTTGCAATATGCTCATTTCTTGTAATATTTCTTTCTTGCTAGATCTTCTTGCAATTTGATTAGGAATAAGGGATGCAAAGATTGGTCGAAAAACTTGTTAGGATTAAACCACAAACATAAATAAAAATTACATGCAAATATAACCAATAACAAAAAATAATAGATCACACAAAAAAGAACACAAGACACCAAGATTTAACATGGTTCACCCAATCCCCTAGGCTACATCCACCAAATAGAAAGTCTGATATTATTATGATCTAGTGATTACAACCTGATTACAATCTGTAATCTCTTACAACTCAATAACACCACAAGAATCAATTTCACATCACTTCAATGAAACAATCCCTAACCCTAAGCCCTTTTATACAAGTATTTTTATGCTTCTTTAGGGTTACAACATGTCAGCCATATGTTAGCCACAACATCAGCCATGGCCCAAAAATTTTCTTGATCAATCACTACAAACTAATAGTCTCCCACTTGGGGACTAATTAGACTCCACACTAGATAACAATCTCCCACTTGGAGAGTGATCTTGTAGCAATACTGCTACCACATGGGGCTCCCACTAGATCAAACCACCCTAGACTATGTTGTTCTTTTATTCATGTTTAGTCTAGAAGACGAACCGAAGCAAAAGAGGAGTTCAACTTACCCCTTGTTACTACGTTTGTAAACATATATGTTGTATTGTCATCTATATGCATCTTATCCCACTTTAACTATCCATCCTCCAAAACTAACCAAATGAAATGGTACCATAACTGTAGGTGTTTGGTCTTTGAATGCAATGTTGAAGTTTTTGCAAGATGAATGGCACTTTGACTATCAATAAAAAAATAATCATCCCTCTAAGGGTGTCCCAATTCTTCCAAGAAGAAATAAAGCCATATCATCCCCTTGCTACCTCTGTAGTAGCTACATACTCTACCTTTGTAGTGGATAAAGCATTAACCTTCTACAACCTAGAAACCTAGCTCATAGAAACCTCACCAATAGTAAAGACATAACCTACAGTACTCCACCTAGTATCAATATCCCCTGCCAAATCTTCAACATAGTCCTATAAATCAGTAGTAGAGCCCCCAAAGTGTAGACACTTATCAGATTTTTCTCTCAAATATCTGAGAATCCATTTGACAACATTCCAATGCTCAATTCTTGGATGGCTCATATACCTACTAATGATTCCCACTACATGTGCAATATCTAGCCTAGTACATACCATAGAATACATCAAGCTTCCTACATTGAAGCATAGGGTACCCTAGACATCTTATCCTCCACTTCTTGTGTCTTAGGGCACATCTCCTTAGTCAACTTCAAATGGCTAGGTAAAGGTGTGTTGATAGCTTTAGAATTCTCCAAAGAGAAATGTTGAAACACCCTCTCAACATAATAAACCTAAGATAGCATCAATTTTTTATTTTTCCTATCTCTACAAATCTTCATACCAAGGATTTTTTTGGCTAACCCCAAATCCTTCATAGAAAATGCATGTGCTAACTTCCATTTCAGCCTTGTAATGTGATCTGTGTTAGACCTAGCTATAAGAATTTCATTAGCATATAAACATAAAATAATGTAGTTATCATCATCCAACCTCTTAAAATAAACATAAAGATTTGAATGACACCTATTGTAGCCATGCTCATGCATAAAACTGCCAAATTTTAGATACCATTACCGAGGTGCTTGCTTCAAGCCATATAAACCTTTCTTCAATTTACACACTAAGTTCTCCTTACCTTTGACCACAAATCTTTATGGTTGAGTTATATATATCTCTTCATCCAAATCACCATGAAGGAAGGCTATTTTAACATCAAGTTACTCTAAATGAAAATCTTTAGTAGCCACAAGACTTAAAATAGTATGGATAGAAGTCATCTTAACAATAGGAGAAAATATCTCATCAAAATTAAAGCCCCTTTTCTATGGAAATATTTTCACAACTAACCTGGCTTTAAATCTTTTCTTACCTCCTTCCTCTTCTTTCAACCCATAAAACCACTTATTCTATAAAGCTCTTTTATTTGCAGGTAACTTGCATAAATCCCATGTCTTATTTTTCAGCAAAAAGTTCCTTTCATATTTCATTGCAAACTCCTACTAAATCTTAGTATCCACTTGCACAACTTCATCATAACATTCAGGTTCACTAGCATCATTAAGTAAAATTGATTATAAAGAGGGAGAGAATCTTTCTAGAGGTCTAATTTGCCTTGTTGACTATCTAACATTCATCGGTGTGTGTGGTATTTTTTGTTGTGATTGTTGCACATCATAAGGAATGGTTGAAAAATCAGCTTTTGGAGTATCATCCAACACTACATAATCATATTCTTTCTTCTCATGTTGCTGCAATAGATCTTTGTACAACACTTACTCATTGAATATGACATACTTGCTTCTTAAAATTTTGTGATTTTCAAAATCCCAAAGCCTATAATGAAAATCATTAATGCCATATCCAACAAATACACATTTCTTTGACTTAGCTTTCAGCTTAGTTTTATTTTTAGAATCTATGTGAGCAAATGCTTCATAGTCAAAGGTTTCGAGAAAAGAATAACTCACCTTCTTACTAGTCCATGCTTCCTCTAGAATACCATAGTCCAAAGGAGTAGAGGGACCTCTATTAATCAAATATACAATAGTATTAACAGCCTTGCCCACATGCATACGAGAAACCTAGCATGCAACCTCATGCTCCTTTTGTGCTCCATTATAGTCTTGTTCATGTGTTCAATCACTCTATTTCCTTTGGAGTCCTTGAAACAATTTTCTATCTATGAATACCATTAGTGGAGCAATAATCTTCAAATTCACAACTACAATACTCATCACCACTATTAGATCTGAGACATTTTAATTTTTTACTAATCTCATTTTCAACCAAGCATTTCCATTTCTTAAAAGTTTGAAATACATTAGATTTCTATCTAAGGAAATAAACCCATACTTTTTTAGTTGTGCAATCAATAAATGTAACATAATAATGAGAGCCACCAAGGGAAGATACCTGAGCTAGTCCCCATACATCTATATACACAAGCTTTAATTTCTCCTTTTTGTTTTCCTTCCCAATCTTTACAAAACTCACTCTCTTTTATTTTCCATACACACAACTTTCACAAAAATCCTATTAACACATTTTAGACCTAGTAAAAATTTCTTTGAATGAAGTAATTTCATACTTTTCTCACCATGCGCCAAAGTCTATAATTCCACAATGCTCTATTAGAATCTATATCAGCTATTTGTTCTCCCTGCTCAACTGTAGCAATTGTTCTTGAAGATTCATTTTTCTCTAAAATAATTAAAGTAGAAGGAACAATATGACATTTACAAAGATATAAGTTGCCTACTTTCACACCTTTTTCTACTACAAGGGAACCTTTTGAAACCTTCAAATTTTTATCCTTAAAAGTAACTAAGCAACCCTCATCACCAAGTTATGGTGCAGAGGCACCTTAATTTCAAGAGAACAAAGATATAAAAGCTAGAGAAGCCATTTGTAATAAGTTGTCAAATGAGGCCTTAATTTGATAAATAATGTAAAAATATTTATTTAATAGGTGAATGGATCTATTGCTATCCATATAAAGTCATTTGAGTTAGAATGTTGGTCTAGGTTGGGTTTGTATGAAAGTAGTTGAAATTTAAAAATGCATAAAGTGCATTAAATGTTGTCAAAAATGCAAAAAGGTTAAAATAATGTAATGGGTTGGTTTAAAGGGTGGTTTAGAAGTTATAACCAACCAAAAAATCTATAAAAATAGATGTATGGTAAAGTCAAAGCATGACTGAAAGGAAGAGATACATTTTGAAACAAATTTGGTAATATCCTGAGTTGTTATTTTGATTAGTTTTCAGTGTTAGTGTTGGTTTCAGGTCTTGTACGACCATGTATAGACTGGAAACCATGTAAATATTTTACATTTGGATAGAGTAGTGAATAAGATTTATTTTTTCTTTGGTTTGGATTTATTTTATCTAGAAATGAAGAAGTTATGTACATTTTGGTGAAAGTTAGTATTTGCAGATTTGAGAAAGTTATCAGCATTTTAGTGGAAACTGGTTTTTAAAGATATCCATTCCAGATGAAGGCAGTGATTTGTGCTTGGAAAATTATTTATGAATGGAAAAAATAAATGGCTTACATATTTGGAAATTATATTCATAAATAGATAATGTGAAATTAGTTTAGTGTCATTTAGATTCATTATGGGAAAGATATGAGATGCCCTAGGAAGGGTTTGGTGTTTTAAATCTGGTTTACGACAGAAAAATGGCAGTCTAGAATAGTTATTGGTTGAGGAGGCAAAGGGAATCATAAGAACTTGTAAGTTTGGTAAATGGTAGTTCTTGATGTTGGCTAAAAACTTAATTCTTTCTAAAAAAATTAATATTGTGATTTTATGGGTTAAATAAATCAATCTTTAAAGACTATCTTGAAGAAAAAAATGTTGTAGTTTTCCTCATAAGTTATCTTTGTTAAAAGATATTATTGAATTGGTGTTGAAAGGATTATAAAGATCTTATTGATAATCTATTTTGTATGATGTTCTACATTAGATTGGTATCAGAGCTTGAAGATCTTGAGTGTGTGGGTACAGCACAGAGGGAGGCAATCCACACCAGGACCTTGAAGAATTGGTATTTATTTTGTTGATGACTTTTGGTTGCAAGTGCTTATCCATCTTGTTGCGTATAAAGGTTGGGTTGTATGGGTAGAAAAAAGAAGGTCTATCATAACCATTCTCCAATAGAGGTAAAGCTAGGTAGAAGGTGCAATGTAAAGAGAGAGGCATCTTCAAGGATCTACTGTTGGGTAAGATGAATGGTCAAGGGCCATGGATTGTTCTAGTTGATTGCCAAGAGACTAGGGAGAAAGGAAAAGAGGAGGACTCATAGGTGAGGCATAGGGGATATTTTTTTGTGGTGAGTTTGAAGTAGCAATGGTAAAGATGGATCTCTTACCGATAAGGCACCATGGAGTTGCAACCATTGATGCTCCACTAATAGGAGTATTTTAGAAAGTGATTTTGAGGGCAGTTATGTGTCCTTGAATGGTAAGTTGATGAGAGAAAAGGCATGAATACAAAAAGGAAAATGATGGTAAAGATGAGGATTTTGATCTAATATTTTTTCTTGCAAGTTATTGATTCAATGTTTCCAAGGGACTTGAAAACTTTTCAAGGTTGGGAGTATGGTGCAGAGGCACCTTAATTTCAAGAGAACAAAGATATAAAAGCTAGATAAGCCATTTGAAATAATTTGTCAAAGAGGTCTTGATATGATAAATAATGTAAAAATGTTTATTTAATAGGTTAATGGATCTATTGGCATCCATCTAAAGTCATTTGAGTTATAATGTTGGTCTAGGTTGGGTTTGTATGAAAGTTGAAATGTAAAAATGCATAAGTGCATAAAATGTTGTCAAAAATGAAAAAGGGTTAAAAGAATGTAATGGGTTGGTTTAAAGGGTGGTTTGGAAGTTATAACAAACAAAAAAATCTATTAAAATAGATATATGGTTGAGCCAAATCATTAATGAAAGGAAGAGATACATTTTGAAACAAATTTGATAATATCCTGAGTTGTTATTTTGATTGGTTTTTAGTTTTAATGTTGGTTCCAGGTCTTTTACGACCATGTATAGCTTGGAAGCCATGTAAATCTTTTATATTTGGATAGAGTAGAAAATAATATTTCTTTTGGCTTTGTTTTGGATTTATTTCATCTAAAAATGGAGAAGTTATGCACATTTTGGTGAAACTTAGTATTTGCAGATTTGAGAATTTCAGGAAATAGTCATGTTGCAAGATTTGGTACAAACACATTTTGATGAATCAATATATCTAAGAATATTAATTGGAAATATATGCGAATTAAATATCTTTCCCTTTTTATTTGAGTCATTTTTATGGAGATTTGTGAAAGTTATCAGCATTTTAGTGGAAACTGGCTTTTAAAGATATCCATTCAAGATGAAGGAAATGATTTGTGCTTGAAAAATTATTAATAAATGGGAAAAATAAATGGCTTAAATATTTGGAAACCAGATCATAAATAGATAATTTGAAATTAGTTTGGTGTCATTTAGATTCATTTTGAGAAAGATATGAGATGCCCTAAGAAGGGTTTGGTGTTTTAAATCTGGTTTATGACAGAAAAATGGTAGTTTGGAATAGTTATTGGTTGAGGAAAAAAATGGAATCATAAGACCTTGTAATTTTGGTAAATAGTATTTGTTGATGTTGGCTAAAAACTTAATTCTTTCCAAAAAATTTAATATTGTGATTTTATGGGTCAAATAAATCAATCTTTAAAGACTGTCTTAAAGAAAACAATGTTGTGGTTTTCCTCATAAGTTGTCTTTGTTCAAAGATATTATTGAATGGGTTTTGAAAGTATCATAAAGGACCCTATTGATAATCTAGTTTGTATGATGTTTTGCATTAGATTGGTTCTCAAATCTGCAAATACTAACTTTCACCAAAATGTGCATAACTTCTTCATTTCAAGATGAAATAAATCCAAACCAAAGCAAAAAGAAAAATTATTCACTACTCTATCCAAATATACAAGATTTACATGGTTTCTAGGCTATACATGGTTGTACAAGACTTGGAACCCACACTAAAACTAAAAACCAATCAAAATAACAACTCAAGATATTACCAAATTTGTTTCAAAATGTATCTTTTCCTTTCATTAATGCTTTGGCTCAACCATACATTTATTTTTATAGATTTTTTGGTTGGTTATAACTTCCAAACCACCCTTTAAACCAACCCATTACATTCTTTTAACCCTTTTTCATTTTAGACAACATTTTATGCACTTTATGCATTTTTACATTTCAACTTCGATACAAACCCAACTTAGACTAACATTATAACTCAAATGACTTTAGATAGATGCCAATGGATCCATTCACCTATTAAATAAATTTTTTTACATTATTTATCATATTAAGACCTCCTTTGACAACTTATTAAAAATGGCTTCTCTAGCTTTTATATCTTTGTTCTCTTGAAATTAAGGTGCCTCTGCACCAATTATCCTCGAAATAAACAAGCCCAAAATCCCCTTGGATAGAATCAATGAAATAACCTCTATGAGAGGTAGCATGAAATGGAGCACAAGGATATAAAACTTATGAATCATCAACACTTTCTAGAGATAGAAGCAAAGAATCCTCTTCAGATTTGCTACTTACCACATTTGCCTCCTTGTCTCCGTTTAGTTTATCTCCTTCTTTTCTTTTGATTCTAGAAATCTTTCTTTTTATAACTTGGTTTCCCATAGTAATAGTAGTCATTTAGTCCTCTTGATTAAGACCTCATCCCCTTTTACTTTCCTCTTGATTTCCCATGATTTCTAGAATTACTTCCTCTCTTAGTCATTCTGCCCCTACTTTGAGCATTCAAAGCACTTCCTAATGTAGATCCACTTGAGGAATTTCTATGTGTTTCCTCACTCAAAATAACACTAATAATTTTTTCATATTTTAGGGTACTAGATCTAGGAATAGAATTACTTAGCCATTACCAAGCCATTCTAGCTTTTAGGCAAAGAACACAAAATAAAGAGAGCCCTAATTTCTTCTTCAAAATTGATACCCACAAAAGATAATTGAGTAGTAATAGTATTAAAATCATTTAAATGATCTGAAATAGATCCACCTTCTACCATTTCCATATTAAATAAATGCTTCATGAGAAATACCTTGTTTGAAGTGGAGGGTTTTTCATACAGTAACGCTAGGGTTTTTATCAACTCTTCTATTATATTTTCTTTTGTAATATTAAATGCCACCAATGGTGCCAGGCATAATCAAATACTTCCAAGTGCCTTTCTATACAAAAGATCCCATTCATCATTTGACATAGATCCTTGATTCTTGGCTTTGCCTTATAATGGCTTCCATAAATCCTTCTAATAAAGATAGTCTTCCATTTGTATCTTCCATAATTGGAAGTTCTACCCATTAATCCTATCAACCCTCAACTTACCTCATCTACCATCGCTTCCACTCAACTGTGAGACTTTCCTATAGAGGATAACTAAAAAAGAAACCTCACTCTAATACCATTTGTTAGGATTAAACCATGGACAAAAATAACAATACATGCAAATATAACCAATAATAGAAAATAACATATCACATAGAAAAGAACACAAGATGCCAAGATTTAATGTAGCTCACCCAATCCCCTAGGCTATGTCCACCAAACAACAAGTATAATATTATTATGATTAAGTGATTACAACCTTATTACAATCTATAATCCCTTATAGCTAAATATCACCACAAGAACCAATTTTACATCACTACAATGATTTAATCCCTAACCCTAAGCCCTTTTATATAAGTATTTATAAAGTATGTATAGTGCTTTCCTGATTAGTCACCACAACTAACAAAACCAATGTCTGAATTGCTATCTTATCCTCTAATTTCATAGTCAAAATTGACTCTTTAGTCCAATTAGCTTTCTTTACTTCTATTAAAACTTCACCCTATGTCTATGAAATAGGTACAGAGCTAACTTCTTGACCTATATGGAATTATGTCCCATCCTTCTCAACTATCAAAACTACTTGCATTGAAGCCTTTAACACTAATATGATGACGTCTAGTGTTATAATGCCCTTCACTTGATATGCCATAATGGGAATTGAAACATGTGTTTTAGTGGTGACACCCTATAGTCCTTCTATACCTTTTATATCTATAAATGTAAGGGGCACACTATATGGTTCAGTTTTCATCTCCCTTGATGACGCTTTGTCAATCTAAGTTGTGTTGACTAATACATGACTAGTGCATAATTTTGTAGCTAAAGTAGAATCCTATAATATTCTTTGTAAATATTCCTCTATCAAAGGATTGATGTTATGCATTGTGTTATCAAAAAAATCCTTTATCTTTATTGCATCATGTTGACTTGCTTGGTCCACATGAGGGAGACTAGCACTTGACATATGTACCTTATGTACATTTTGATCTTGCTTTTTATCTTCTTCAGCTATAGCCTCTTCATCTACTTCCTTCTTTGTGCCTCCCTCATGTCCAACTTTGATAGATACATACTTAGTAATATTTACTACCTCTTGTTCATCTTTAACTTCACCAACCTCCTCAGGTGCTTGATTAGTGACCTTTTCTATTGTCAACCCATAGTTGACTTTCCATATGTTGGTGATCTTTTTAACAACCTCCTCAATATTATTCTATAAAATATTAAATATTTTGTATTTAGGATAAAATATCCCCTTGTATTTTCTTATGGCCTTAGTCATTGATGACTTATCCAAATCTGGCATTACTCTAGCTAGAGTAGTCTCCCTTATATTTATTTTAGTTGTTAAATTGTATTATCACCTTTGCTCAACTTTTTCATATAGAATTTTTGGGTAATGAATTGGAAATCTCAATAGGAGTGTTCTTAAATGCGATCATCATCTTATATATAGACTCTTCCACCTTATTCATTTCTACCTTTCCAAGTTTATCAAACTCAACATGTGTTAACCCTAATAAATCTACATTATTCTTAATATTTTCACACAATTTGTCTAAGTCTAACAAGGGATTGTGGCTTACCACTTGGAATTTATTGTTGTCATCTGATTCAATCTTCTCCTCATCTAACTCAACTAGAGTTAAATTCTTTCTCCTCTTTGGTTTATCTTGCTAACTCTACTTTGCATTAGCAATAGTTCTTTTAACTTTTGGTTTGTTAGCCTCTTGTTTCTTCTTTGTAGTTTTCCTTGTGTTAGCCTTGGTAATAGGTACTACTTACTTCTATTATGTAGGCTTCACAACTTTCTTTGGTTTACTCACTGCTGGCTCCTTGACTTTCCTCTTCTTCTTTTCTTGGTAATAGCTACTACTTGCTTCTATTATGTAGGCTTCACAACTTTCTTTGCTTTACTCACTATTGGCTCCTTGAATTTCCTCTTCTTCTTTTCTAGAGGTTTAGGTGCTTCATTGGCTTCTTCTTCCTTGGCACCTTCATCATGTTCTTCTTCTTCTTCTTATCCTTCCCCTTCACCAAATATTTCCTTAAGCTTCTCTAAAAGCTGTTTTTATTTCTCACCATTGAAGTTGTCTTTTAGTCAATTGTTATTCTTGATTTGGCTTTCTCATAATTGCTAAATGAGGTTGCACACTTGTCTATGTTCTCTTCTAGTAATGTTGTGATGGTTGTTAATGCCTCATCCACATTGATTTCATAGGGAAATGGCCTAAGCCATCTAACCCTTGGAACAATTGTGTGTGCACATGTATGAAAAAATTCAACTAATAAAAAAAAATCATTATAACATTTCTCTACTAGTGAAACTGGTATTATAAATCTCTATTTTATATACTTCTTAAAGTTTTCAAAATAGCTTGTCATTACTAACTCAAAGGTGTCCCCATGTTTCTCTATGAACTCTCCAATCTAAACTACAATAGACCTATTGGTCTTCTAAGAAACTTTACCAAATGAAGAAATAATATTGTACACATAGAAAAATATGTAGACTAGTATTGAACCAAATTTGTATTGTGAACTCTTTGTCTTTCTTGTGGCCCCCAAGATTTTTAATAACTATTGAAGTTGTAACTTGGAAAAATGATAAGAGTGGCCCTTCTTCAATATCCTATAGCCTAAATCTCCAACCATACAAGACACATTGTTCAATCTTCTACATTGAAAGAACTTTTGAGAAATTATTCTCACTACAAATGAAATTAATTGATTAGAAATTGTGTCTATGGGAATTACTCTTTTGTTCCATACAACCCTTGCATTCTTTTGTATAATCTCCTTATCATCACTTCACATGGCCTTAGGTCTATCTAGGGTAGGATACCCTATTACTCAATGAATAATCCTTTTTGTGATCTTGGTAGGGGAATTTACCAACCATATAGAGTGATCATTCATTCTACTAAGTACAATCTTAATCCATTTCATTTTGAATACATTTGGAAAATCTAGGACATGGGTTAACCCTTTTCTCTCTACAATTTTATTTTCCTCCTTCAATACTACATCTACACATAGTTTTCCATACAAATCTTTGATTTTTATGTCTCCAATACTACAAACCTTACAAGTGTAGTAACATCTTACATCTTGTATCATCAAAACCTATGGTGGTATCATCGATAATGCACCAAATAGATCTCCCTTGTATGCTACCTTAGTAATAGCTTAGAAGGGTGGTTATTTAACCTCATTACTTACTAATTGAAAATTTAAAACCTCTTTTCCTTCCTTCCTAACAACAATAAAAATAACTAGATACCATTTTAAATAACTAGGGTTTGTGATAATTTAGACAACATAGCTCAACACATAATAAATATCTTATAAATCTTATGATTGGGGATGAGTAATAGTTGAATCTAGTTCAAAAATTATTGAATCCTTCTCCTTAGTTTTCCTTATTCTCTTTGTTCTCTCTTTGATCTTGAATGAATGAAAATGAGTCAAAAATAGACCATATAACCCTTAAAACTTGACAATAAATGCTCAGTGCTTACACAACTATAAGCTCAACTACCATAGCAATTTCAACTCACTCAACTTACACATAATTTATACTACACTTGGAAACTGTAGTGATCTCAGCCAATACTATCACCCTTTATAGCTTGACATCAATTAAAATTTCATTTTCACTTAGCAACAACTATAAAAGTTTTCTTGTTTAGCAACAACATGAAAGCTAACAAAACTTATAGATTTCTTCCAGGTTCTATCCAATAAATTTTATCTAAATTCATGCATATATGATCTTTTCAAAACTTAGATTCTTGGAATTGATGTAGAATATATCATTGATATATAAGTCCCACATACCTTTTGATTGCGTAGTTGGGGGTGATGTGATCACCTAATCCATTGGATGAAGTGACCTCATTTGATCTTGATTTGATGCAATATTTCTTTTTCTTCCATGACTTGTTCATATACAGTTTTACTTTCTAAACATCAACCTTATCTTTGTCTTTATTGAATTCACTACCTAATGCTTTTGACCTTTTTTGATAGTTCCTACTGATGTGACCAGTCTTCAAATAGCTAAAACATGTAGTTTGACTCAACCATCTACTGTAATCACTTTTTAAATGTGTTCTAATGTGATTCTCAACAACATGTCCATACTCTTAAAAATAGTGATAATTGTACCTTGTATTATAATCCTAATTGTATGATTTTCCATTGGGCTATACCTTTATCTACTTGTTTGATGTCCACTTGGTATTAGCTCTACATTCATATGCTTTATTTCCATACTTTTGATATTTGAGGCAGTATTATTCAAATCTTTATGTGCTTGAAATATTGGTCCTGTATTCATGTACTTGATATCCTTTCTTGTTGCATTTATGACAGTAACCTATGAATTTCTTCTTAGGGTTTTTGATTTGCATTATCACTCCAATAAACATTTTTTGTATGACCTAACTTCCCATAATTATGACAAGTAGCTTTCTAGTTCTTACCTTTGTTATTTATTTTCCCACCACTTTTAGATGATTCTCCTTCCTCAGTACTGGTGTATCCCATCCTAGTAGTATCATTATTAGATTTAGGAGATCTCATCAATTTCTCAAAGTACTTGATGGCCTAATTGGGTTTGTTGAAACTTTCAACAAATTATTTTTCTCTTCTTAGTTCATTCCTCATTTGTTCATTTTGTAACTTTAGGGTTGTGATCTCAATGTCCTTCCTATTCAATTCATGATTAGAAATCATTAGTTGATTCATTGTGTCTAGTTGCATATTAGTAATCCTTTTTACCTCTAATGTCTTCTCTTCCACTCTATTGGTAGTGTCTTTTTGTCATTTTCAATCATGACCTTGTCTTCCTCATCTATCTTTTTTTGCTTGGTCACCTCACATAGTACTACTAATTGGACTTCTTGTTCTATCTTAAGACTTATAACCTCTTGAGTTAGGACACTACTCTTTTCCATCATATTTGTAACTACTACATCAAACTCACTTGAGTTTTCATCTATGAATAATTTAGTAGTGTCTTCCTCTTGGTAATGTGTGTCATTCTCGTCAATAGCTGTCTCTTTTATTCTTTTTAATGAGTTCTTCAAATCATCTCTTGCTTCATTCAACTGAGGTAGAGCAAGCTAAATTTCAATCTTTTGGTTCTCAATAGTGTTTCCTAACTTGTAGACTTCCATCTTCAAGATCTTTCCTCAAATCTGCAAAGCTTTCCTTTCCAAATACCTAGGCTTTGATACCAATCATTGAAATTAACAATGGGAAAGTAAACTTTCAGGGGGGTGAATCAATCCTTCTAAAATTTAACCATAAAAACATTCACCATACAAAAATATCATAATTTGGATGTAATTGAAATAGCAAGATAAACATATACATCCATAGCATGAAACAAATAACAAAACACAAAAAATTTGTTACTTAGAAACCCTCCAATGAGAAGGTAAAAATAGGGTGGGGATGACACCAAAAAATCTTAACTACTATAGTTGTAAAGTGTATCCAATTAAGGCTACAATTGTTTGATCACAAACTATAATCTATCTTGTGAAAAGTCTACCATGTTAAGGGCTTACAAAGACTATTAAATCTTACACTATTAAAGGATTTTAACACCCTACTAAAAGTGTGCCTAATTAAAGGACTTCAACTTACAATAATGTAAGTACCTTGTTAAAGGATTTACAAAATCCTACTAGGACTACTTGGTTAAGATATTTCTACTGGTTTACCTACTAGAATGTCTTAGACTTGATCCTTCGATTAGCACTAGTTTGCTAGATATCATATCACCTCTTTCCTGATGTATGCTTGATCCTCCTAATTAGATGTATCATTTATGCCCATTTTCTTCTTTCCTCTATCCTTTCTAATTGATTCTACAATTCAATCCTTTGTCAAAAATCTGTACTCACCATGAAAGCTCTATTTATGCATGCAAACTTCTCTACTCACTCATACAATCTTTTAGGTTTTATCCTCCTTAAGAAAAATTAGGTGACTTAGAGTTAGGTAGGAATCAAAAATTGTGACTCAACCATTTTTCCACTTAGAACATCTCTTCATCTAATTAGTTTTATTTACTACATAATGATGCCTAATATATCTTCATCCTTATCATCTATAATGGTACAATAATCTTCAAGTTGGCCCAAAAATGGCTTACATAGGAGTTTGTACCATTACAAATAACTATGGCCAAAACTATTTACTTGACACTTGAAGCCTCTGATGGTCAACATCCACCAGATCTTCAATGCTATAACTTGTCCTCTAAATGACTCAGCATCCACTATTCACTTGGCATGTATTAACTTTCTCATCACTAGAGCGACTTAGCACTAATTGTCTACTCGATACATACTAGTGCTTGGCACATACTACATATTATGCTTGGCATGCATTATTTGAAAACTTATGCTCAACATACACTACTTTCTCGACATGCACTAAGTATTATGTAGTGCCTGCCCCTAGTTTGCATTTCTGTTATCATTGTCAAATTCCTTTGGCTGATTTTATGCATTGATTAGTTTTAGAGATATTGGATTTACAATATTATGATATTTTTTCATGTCTTTGATTACAAATGTATCAGTTATTATTGCTTAGTTGATTTCATTCATGTGTTGTTAATGATATTTTGATGATCCTAGTTAGTAAATGTGGTTTCTTTCATAAAAATGTTAACATGATGTCTTTAGTGATGATTATGTTGTATTGATAGAGCTGCATTATTATATGTACACATTTGATGTTAGACTTGCAATTTTTACAATACTTACCCCATACTTGCATGTGTATGGTGTGCGTGTTTATTTTATCTTTCTGTCTGATGTGTTTGATGTGGTTAAGGGAGGGAGTCGTAGTCACCTGCTAGTTGGGATCTACACGATGAACCACTCCCCGCCATTGTCTATTTAGTTTAGATATATTATATACATGTACATGCTCGTCTTTTATGCAGGATGCAGGTACTGAGCATCGACTTCCCTAAATTGTTAGGATGAGCGTGCCCTATTACATATACTCAAATGGTGAGAATGGGAAGATAATGATCACGTCCAATCCTAGCCATAGCCTAAAATACTTGTCCTGCAAGGAGGACTCGTAACAGACTGTCTACCCTTTTTATACCCGTGAGTATTTTGTGCATATGTTGTTTTGTGAGTCTTTGATGAATTTTCTGTTAATTAAGTCTAATTAATAGATTAAATTAATAATTTAATTTAATAAAAATTATTATGATATTAATATTTAATTATATTTAATTAATTGAGAAATTAATTAAATATAAAGAATTGGATTTGAAGATAAAAGTTTTAAGAATAAATTTAGAACGTGATAATATTTATTTAATTTAATAATAATATATTTAGAGTTCATTTTTAAATAAATGCTAAATATTATTGTTATTTAAGTTAATAAATATTTATCAAATTAAACGTTCAAAATAAATTAAGAAGTTGAAAGATATTAAATTATGAGAATGATTTAAGTTTGCATGAATGAGTTTAAAATATAAGAAATTTATTTAAAAGATAAAATATGTGAACTTGATTAAGATATTTTATTATAAAGTGCACATGAGATTAAAGTTATAAATTAACTTAAAAGTGAAGACACGTGGAAAGTTAAGTAAAGTAATTTAATGAGTCACTTAAGTGCATGAAGGAATAATAAAAGAATATCTTAATTTAAAAAGAAAATTAATTGTACATGAATAAATTAATTAAATAAAATAATTATAATTTTAGAGTTGTGGAGACAGAAACCCTAAAAGGTAATTAGATTCTATATTCAGATTTTTCGGGTCATTATTGCACACACAGATTTCAGGACACACATAGGTTTGAAGAGAAAATCAGAGGGTTTGGAAAAGAAGGGAAGCTTTTCGTAGCTTGAAGGGTTTCACTTGTAGTAGGAATCTTTATCTAGCTGCCACTGTTTAGCATCAGATCCAGGTAGGATCTCATGGTTTAATGGTATAGTAGTTTTGCTCTTCAAATTTCTGTTTGCTCTGTTTCTTTTGCATGTGTTGTTTTTCTGGTATGCAATATTGTTCTTGTTTGAGAAATATCTATACATGGCTTAGATGGGTACTTCGCCGAGTATATTTTAGGGAATTGTATTTCTTAATATGAATAAGATTGAATAAGAAATCAAACAAATACAAGAATCTATTGGATATTGAAATTGGGTTTGAGATTTAAAAGATAAATGTTGTTCCCTTTTAATAAATTTTTAAGAATGAAAATTAATCTAGAAAAAAGTTTGAAATGGAAAGAAAAATATGAATTAGAAATTTGAATGGTTAAAATTAGTTTTCCTATCAGAATTGTAATGTGAACGTTGTTTTAAAAAATATATATAAATATATATATATATATATATATATATATATATATTATTGTGGAGTTAATTGAAACAAATATCATAATTTTTAATAAAATAAAATAAATTATAAATTTATAAAAACAACTTTTAAATGGCATATACATGTTTAAATGAAATTTTAAATAAAATTAAACTTTTTAAATAGAACTCAATTGGGAAGTGGGGGCCACGACCTCCCCCAACCGCCCCCCTTGGCACGGATGCTGTCGGCAGTCACTGCTGGTGCAGGGACTGCGTCAGCAAGCTGCCGCAGGCCTTGTGACAGTAGGCCTGCCAGACGATAGCTAAGCCTTTTAAAAGGCTTGCACTTGCTTTCAAAGCAATGTGCTTTTTTTGTATTTAAAATCATTTTTTTTGTTAAAAAGTTTTTATTAAGTTTTATAATTAAATCAAATTTATATTATTAATCATTAATAATATTATTAGTAATTTATATTATTAATTATTAATAATATTATTAGTAATTTATATTATCAATTATTAATAATTTTATATTATCAACTATTAAAATTTATTATTAAATTAATATTTATATATTTTATTAATAATTGAAATATGGTTTAGTAAAAATTAATAATTGACTTGAATTTTGATTTATTAAGAATTATTAATATCAAGAGTTATTTAACGGATGAGTAAACTTATTTATTGTTGTTAAGGGACATGATTAGATTTGTTAAGTGTTACTTTTATAACTTGAAGAAATAAATAGGTATACTCAGACTATTCTTTTAGGAAAAATGATCATAATTTTATATATATTGAGTCAAATAAATGAATGGGTTACTGGGTGGGTTAAATTGAGAATCTTATACACTTAAAACATTCATTGAAAGACAAAACTAAAACTTTACCTTTGACTCTATGGTGTAATCTCAAACCAAACCCAGACTATGAAACTATGTTGTTTTGCTTGTATGGCTTATGCTTGTGGATTCTCGAGTTGTTTAGATGTTGACCAGTCTAGGATGTACACCAGAGGTTTGTGAGTTTTCTATTATACCATTTATGTGATTGGATGTCATGATATGTCTTGTGATTCAGTTTGAAAATTATATTTACGAGGTTTACTTTATGAAGCATTTATGTGTACTTGGGTGGGAGAACCATCCTATTATCAGGTTGCCTATTAAGGAACCCAGTTTGATCTTTATGGGTGTTGTGGTATGGGACACAACTTTGTTTTAATGTGCTTAGGAGAGATTGTCTAGGTACGTGACTTGGGAGTGGCTTGCAGAGGGGTCTGGGACCCAAAGTGGTCAGTGCCAGGGTAACCTAATGCAAGTTATGTAATAAGTGATAATCTAGTAATTAAAATTTATGGGGGGGAAATGCACTAAAAAAATAAGTTAGAGATTTTTGATCTACCCATGCCTTGAGTGCTTGTATAGACTAAGGATGGGAATGGGATGAGTGCCTCATCTTCTTGAGAGGGCTTTCTAGTTTTCCATATGTGTGATGTTGAGGGTTCGGGGTTCAAAGTAACCAGTCCAGGGTAACTCAACGCTTGAGGGTCCGAGTTCTATTAAGAGATCAGTCCAGGGTAACTCAAGCAGCCATATGATGACACTCCCTAGTATGTAGCCTAAGTCTCCTCTGTAGATTTGTGTATCTCTGGTGGTATACTTATTGTTGGTGGTGTACTTATTATTGGATGTGTTTATTATGGTTATTTACTTTCATTGATGATGATTGGTGATTCATGGATGTTGTACTTTTGACATGTGGCTTTTGACTTGAGATGATTATCTTTCGTTGACTTTATCTTATGATCTTGGTATTTGGTTTATACTTGTTTCGTGATTGATATTTGGTTATGTGGTGTCGATATTGGATTGAGTGGTCTTACTTTTGGATTATTTTATCTTCTTGAGTAGTATGTGTTACCTTTGAGGTAGTTTTGGCTATTAGGGATACCTTACCTAGGAATGTTTTATGTTTGTTTTACTGTATGTGGATCGTTCATTATCTTCCCTGCACGGTGGGAGTGGAAGCCTGACTAGGTAACCACGCGATCGGGAGGTAGTGTCTTCTTACCATTTGGGTTCCCCTTCACATTGCCAACTATTGGATGTTTGTTGCAGAAAATGTACCTTTATCATTCTTATTTCTTATCTCAGAGACTTCTTTTTAGATGATGTATATACGTTATCATGTATTCTGATGTATTGAATCTATTCTCACATACCCTACGACATGTGCAATGGATGTTATTAATTGGATGTACTTTCATTGTATTGTTTATACTTATGCATTTTCTTATGCGAATGTGTATCTGTTATTCCTTTTTGATCTTGAGACATTGTACTTGGAACTTAAACTAATTAATTTAAAATTATTAAATGTGACTCAACGTAAAGGAACTCTTGAGGAATTGAAACTATATCTATATTTGCATATGTGTATTTAATGTGTATGTTCATATTGCTTTCGCATTAATGTTATCTTGATGTTGTTTAAACTTCAAAAAATAAAATAGTTTAGTAAACTTTGTAACATGTTAGGTTTATTTCTCTTGGGTTCCTGAGCAGGGCGTTACATATTATTAAGTATTGACTTAAGTGTATTTTCACTCATATGTCAAAACCAAAATGAGATCAACATACTTTTCTATTATCATATGTGCAAATAGCTTGAATTATTTCTTCCAATCTTCTAGTAACTTAACCTTCCCATCTTTATTAACAATCAAAGGGATACATGAGTGTTCCATAGTTGTTATTGCCATCTTTTTATCTCCAAGTTTATGATTTTCTTTATTCATATAAGCAAAATTCTTGGAAACTACATTAAGAAGATCAATAGTATGCTTGATTTGGGTAGGTTCATCAGGATCCCTTTTGATAACTTCATATAATCTATTCAATTGAAAGTTTTAAGGATTTCACTTCTTTTCAATTTATGTCAACTTTTCAATTCCTTTAACAAAGAATTCTAACATATTTGAAACATTATTATTCCTTCAAAAACCTTATTATATTTGTCTAAAACAATATTCACCTTGAAAACAAGGACTTCTTCCAATATGTTAAAAGAACAATCATGATGATCAATCTTCTAGACTAACTATGCACTTGCAACTCCTCTTTGATTATAACATTGGACTAATGAATAACCATAACACTAGAAGTCTCCTTGGAACTCCTTTCACTCAACTCTTCTTCCAATATTTGATCATTCACATGCATCTTATTGATAATACAATTCATATCCATTTCTATTTGTTGTAATTATTTTACCATTTCTTTCATATGTCTGATATGTGCCTAGTTAAACATAGACTCATGAGTGAGTCTTTCAGTACAAATTTTTGGGTTTATGTTTTCCATGGTCTGAATTAGGGCCATTCATGCTTAACCTTTTGAAATATCAATTAGTTTTGTCTTATTTCCTTTGAAGATCACTGAAGTGTCCAATGTCTATTTTTTGGCCATATCTCATTCCTTCTACCTTATCAAGTGAGCCAAACTCTGATACAAAGGTGGAATCTTCATGATTTCTTACCTAATCAAGTGGAAACAATTCTTTGAGAGTCAAGTCTGGAAGAATAAAGATATTACTATTCTTCATAATTTCTCTACTTCTTCCTCCGTGCATGTAATATTATCCAAATCTAGTTTACTTATTATTTATTGTATTATTGTAGCATGTTGAAACTCATCAACTCCTTTAAGAATTTTAGCCTTCTTCTCCTCAAAATAATTTATTTGGTATTTAATCCATAAATATTTAAACTCTTATGACTAAACAAAGTTTTCTTGTTCAATGAAGCACATAGAACTATTCACTTTCTCATCCTCACAGTCAATTAGAACATTAGTCTCTATTGTCATCATATGAAGCATAAATCTCCTTCAAGGTTTCATCATTAGAGTCATCATATGAAAAGACAGATAATTGGATTCTACCTATTTCTATGATTGGGATGTGGAGTTACTAAGGCTATATTCTAAATTCCTCTTTTTTACTTGTCGAGAAGATCCTATGTTTTCAACACTCTTTACTTTCTCCTTCTTAGTGTACTCTTGATATAATTCACAATTTTGAACACATGTTTCAATCCTTATCAGCTCTTTTTGTATTTGAATAGAGCTATAGTATGTCTTTGTTTAAGCTTCTCTCTTCAATTATGGAAAAAAATGTGCCACTTTTTTAATCTTTGATAGACTTGAGCCAAATTATCACAATTATTGATAGCATCATCTTTTAGGCTCAATTGATGAACATATCTTGCTTTAATACTTTTAATATTCCTTTCATGGTCATATTCACTACTCTTCTCATTGGTTAACTAGTAGCCATTCTTGATATATTATTTCACTTCTAAAATCATGTTGTATCCAATCACAAAACCATCAAATTTGATAAAATGTGGAAGCATGATATGCTTCCTTATAGGTTGGTCTATCTCTCTTTCTACCCACATCATCCTCTAAAGAAACTCTAGAAACCCTAATCTCTCTAAGAAAAATAATTACAACTTATTGGGATGATGTCTACATCCATATATTCTCATTAGTATATATTTGGGTTTGTAAATTCAATCTCCCAAATTAAATAGTATCCTATATCATACTATAAATCTTTAGGTCTCAATATATTCTTTATTATTAGAGGGATTCATTTTATATGTCACCTATCATTTTGATAATATATTATACAAATACATCTATAAATAATATAAAATCACCATCTTTGGCATGTACATCCCAAAAAGGGCACCACATTTGAATGGGCACTGGGTTTCCATCATTATCTACAATCACTAGCTTCATAGAATCCCTAAATTGGTCAACATTCTAATGCAATATCAAATGACACAATAAAGAATAGCTTTTTAAGGACTTTGAAGTCTTCCATTTGATCTATTTGTTAAGTAAAATCTTCTCAATCTCACTAGTGAAGTCAAATTCCAAGTATGTGTGTAGATTCTAGATCATCATGCAAAAATACATATAGTCCAAAGGGATCTTCTACTGTTCATCTTATCAAAAAAGTTGGAGCTATGTTAGCATTAATGTTTATGATACTACTTTAGGGAAGTATCCTAAGTATTAGAGAGTATTGATATGTTGCATTCATGACTATGTTTGTCATTGCAGATGTCAAGATAACATGGTTTCTGAAAAGACTAATTGAGTAGCAGATAGAGATCTTAATGGTATGAACAATTTTTTGATTGCCTGGTGAGGCATAACTATGGACATTTTCTACACTATGTCTTGATGATGTGGTCAAGTGCATAGAGTCTAAGTCAAAGATGTATGGAAGTTGTACCTACATTATGAAGAGAAATTCAGAGACAGAGCATTAAAAAAGTTGATCTTGATGTTTGTTCGATATGTTCCATCTGAGATGTAATGAGAAGATGTGTAGTTAGGCAGTGATAGGGGATAATCTATTGGTGATGTTAGCAAGTGTGGAAGCCCTAGTATTGCACATGTGATATTTTGTATAGACTACGAGCCAATAGTGCTATTATAATTACAATTAATTAATTTTCTTCTTATAATTATTTGGGAAAGCCTCAGGGCCAACTCAAGGAATTATTTTGAAGATATGGTGTATAAAGGAAAGATGTTTTCCTTGATAGCAAAGTACCCATTTAAGTGCAAAGTGTAAAAATGAGTAAAGTGTTTGAGGAATGTGTGTAAGTGATCCAAGGGATTATTGGATGTGAGTTTTGTGATCTAGTTACAAGATCTAAAGGAACAAAGGTCTAGTTGATAGGATAGAAGAAGAGTAAGGAAGTGAATTTCATTTTTATTATTCTTCAAGGAATAATATAGAGATTATTTGTACAATGGGTTCATTGGTCTTGCCTTTGAATTTGTTTGCGTAGAGGGTCTAGTTGCCTTCCGTAACTCCTAACAGGGTTGGAATCTCCTAATAGGGATTCAAAGTCTCCTAACAAGGACTAATATGCACTAAATTTATTCTTGGACTCATAATAGGGCCCATCCTCTAACAAGGAATATTTACATTAGTACATCATCTTGTGGGTACCATCCCCACTTCGGTTTTCTCTCTAATCAAGGATTTCCCTAGTTAACATATTTGGTGTTATTGTGTATGAGTATCTTGTTGTGGTTTTTGATTTTAATGCTCATATGGCTAAAGTTTAATAAGGTTAATAATTATGGTATTAGTTGGTTAATTAATTCCCCCTCCGCCCTCTTAGTTATATTACTAGACTATATATTCTAATGATTAGTAGTAGAGCATTAGGTCCTTGAAGGATAAGCTTAACAACTTTGGGAGATCGATGTTGAATCTTTTCAGAAAGGATAGTCCTAGATTTGATGGGGTCAACTATGAGATTTTGAAGGAAAAGATGAAGACTCATCTATTTTGCATGGGTCTAGGTTATTGGATCTTGACAAAAAGTTGGAAGATGATTATGAAAGAAAGTCATCTTTAACAATGCATAATAGTGATAGATTTGTTCATGTGCAATATGAGAGCTAGAGAATCTCTACTATCAACTCTTCTAGAGAATGAATACAGTTAAGTTAAGTCACTTCAAACATCTCATGAAATTTTCAAAGAATTATAAAATACTTTTGAAAGTGATACACATGCAAAACAAATGAGATTACAAAATTGGATATGTGAATTTCAAGATGCTAAGATGATGCATGATGAACCTGTAAGAAGCCACATTGGTACAATATAAAAAAATATTGCAATAATTTAGTCTCTTGATGGAAACAAGGAAGAAGATGAAGTAATATGGAATATATTGAAAATTTTGATACCACAATTCAAGAAGTAGACCAAATGATTTAGCTAGTAATGTCCTTCACTAAAGATTTCACAAAGGAAATGTTGCTTGGAATATTAAAATTTGTAGAAGTAGATCAAAGACAATCTAGAGATCTAGCTAGATTTGAAATAGCTTTAAGTTCCTTGAACATTCAACCAAATCTGATAAGGAGTGCAATCATACATAGAGATTTTGTTGGTAGCAATAGCTTTGATGAAGACAATAATATTGACAAAGCTATAGCCTTTCCTTTGAAGAGAGAAAAAAATGGTAAGAAAATCTTTAAATGTTGGACCTGTGATGAATTTGGTCATTATGCATCTAAATTTCCTAAAAGAGAGAAAATGTATAAGGGAAATTTTAAGCCTAGAAGAGATATAATTTTTTTGTATGCAAATGAAAATGAAGAATCTAATGAGAGAGGCCAAAGTGAAATTGACAATGAATTAGGATTTGTGGCTATCAAGGAAGATGATCTTGATAGAGAAATTAGAGAAGAAAGAGCTCTAGTTTCCCAATTAGAGAAGAAATCTAATTGGATAATTAGCAATGGTTGTTCACATCACATGACTGATGATATGAATAAGTTTTTTAAGTTCATGAATCATGATGGAGGTATTTTTAGAGTTGGTAACAATGTACCCTATCATATAACAAAAATGGGATCCTTTACTCTTGATGGTAAAACTAACACTAGAAATGTTTATTTTGGTGATGGATTAACGTGTAACTTTTTGAGTGTTGGATAGTTGGTGGACAATGTTTATCAGTTACAATTCACTAAGAAGACTTGCATTATCAAAGACAAAGATGGTAAGCTGATTGAAATAGGCACAAGATCTAGAGGTAATGTATTTCAGTTGAATCCCATTGAAATGACATGTTCAATAGCTAAAGTGGACAACAATTGGTTGTGCCATAGAATATTTTGTCAGATAAATTTTGATAATATTGTGAAGGTTAGTAGCATATTTGTAGTCAAAGACTTTCCTAAGATTACAAATCCTACTAATGTTGTGTGTAAAGAAAGCCTTTTGGCTAAATAGAAGAAAGTATCATTTCTTAGCAAGAAGTTCACTACAATAGAGAAGCTAGAGATTGTTCACACATATTTGAGTGGTCCTTCAAGAACAAGAGGATTATATGGTGAAAGGTTGTTATGATTTTTGTTGATGATTTCACTAGAATAGTGTAGGTAGCATTTCTTAAAGAAAAATCTAAAGCTTTTGACAAGTCTAAGATATTTAAGAATAGATTTGAGAATGAATCTGTTGTTAAGATAAGATGTTTGAGATCAGATAGAGGAGGAGAATTCACCTCTAAAGAGTTTAGAAATTTTTTTAAAGAGAATGGAATCAAAAGACAACTATCCTCACCTAGAACATCTGAGTAGAATGAGAGTGTTAAAAGAAGAAATAAGTCAATAGTAGAAGTAGGAATAGTGATGTTGTTTGAGAATGGTGTTTCTAAGACATTTTGGAGAGAAGTAGTCAATATAATAGTATACACTTTGAACATAGTACAAATAAAAAAAGGTATGAACAAGACACCACTAGTTAAATATTTCAAAATATCTAGGAGCAAATGTTACATTAAGAGAGATGATGACATTGGTAGGTTTGATCCAAGAAGTGATGAAGGTATGTTTCTTGGATATTCATTGAAAAGAAAGGCATCCAGATGTTTTAACTATAGAACTAAGAAAATGGTTAAATGTGCAAATGTAAGGATGATGAAAAGTTTGGAACTAAGGAAAATATGATAGATTATAATTTAGATGAAGAAGAAGATAATTATGGAATTGTTACACAAAATATAGAAGTTTTCTTTGAGACTAACAATAATTTGTAGAGTGATGTCCTAACTATTGAGAAAAGAGGAGAGCAAAGATTTAAACATAGAGATGGGATAAGAGTTTAGATTTCAACTACTACCCCTAATAGGAATTTGACAATGAATCAATCTCTTGAGTAGATAATAGGAAGGAAAGACAAAGGTGTGATGACAAGAAATAGAGCAAATGAAGAGATGTGTCTGATATCTCAAGTTGAACCTACGATGTAAAGATGGTCATTGGATTCAAGAAATGAAGGAATAATTAGATCAGATTGTGAAGAATGATACATGGGAGTTAGTTCCTAGACCTAAAGACAAGAATGTGATAGGAACCAAATGGGCATTCAGAAATAAGATGAATAAGAAAGGTGAAGTTGTGAGGAACAAGGGTAGTCTTATATGCAAGGGATACTCATAGCAAGAAGGAATAAAATATGGGGAGACATATGAACCTATAGCTAGAGTGGAAGTAGTAAGTATGTTCTTGGCTTATGCAAAAAGTAAGAAGTTCAAGGTTTATCAGATGGATGTTAAGTCAGCCTTCCTGAATGGAGAACTTGAAGAAGAAGTATATGTTGAGTAGCCTAAAGGTTTTCATTTATCAAAAGATAAAGAAAATGGGTATGTATACTAAATAAATCTCTATATGGTCTTAAGCAAGAACCTAGAACATAATATGCAAGGTTGGACAATTATTTTGCAAAGCTTGGATTTGCTAAACATATGTCATATAGTAACTTATATTTGAAAGAAGTTGAGAATGGTTTGTGATAATATTAATATTTTTTGATGACATCATTTTTGGAGGTAATATGAATCAAGTGATAGGTTTTCTGACAAAATGAAGAATGAGTTTGAAATGAGCATGATAGGAGAAATGAAATTTTTCCTAGGATTGCAAATTGTGTAGAACAATGATGGTATTTTCATTTCACAAGTTAAATACCTAAAAGACTTGTGGAAAAGGTTTGATTTAGAAAGTTTTAAACCTTTTGCTCCACCTATGATAACTGGTCACAAGTTATCTAGCTAAGATGAGACACTTGTAGTAGAATAGAAGAAGTACATTTCCATGATTGGAAGTTTGCAGTATATGACTCATAACATACCAAATAGATAAAATGTAGTTGAGATTGTAGCTAAATTTCAAGTTGGTCTTAAGGAGTATCATTTTGCAATAGTAAAGAGAATATTTATATTTTTGAAAGGAATATCTAACTAAGGAATTTGGCATGATAGATTGAATGATTTCACTCTATGTGCATATACTTATGTGGATTGGGTAGGCAATATGAATGACAAAAAAAACACTAGTGGTGGAGCATTTTTTCTTGGAGCAAGATAGATTTCTTGGCTAAGCAAGAAGGAATATTTCATTTCTCAAAGTACAACTAAGGAAGAGTATGTTATAGTAGCATATAACTATAATCAAGTTATGTGGATGAAGTAGATGTTGAAGCATATCAAAATCTAGTTTGAAGAACCTATTATCATTTACTATGATAACACAAATATAGTGAGTATGTCTAAGAATCTTGTATTATATTTTAAGACTAAGAATATATGTCTATTAAGTATCATGTGTTGATAGAGAAAGTAGAAAAAAAGGAGATTGGATTGGAGTATGCAATACTAAAGATTAGATTACATATTTCTTTATGAAACCTTTACTTAAAGATACATTTGAGTACTTGAGAGGTATGCTTAGAGTTATTCCCCTACCTACTTCTGAGTAGATGATGTAGAAAGTGCATTAGTCTAGTGGTACAAAGTAATATTGTTAGACTAGACTAAATGTTGATGCTTCCCATATGGGGGAGTATCTATGATGAGTAGAGTTATTGAGGACTCTTGGTATTTGGTTTTAAATAGTTTCTCTGGACACTCTAGCTGGTTAAAGATTTGGAGTAGTATATTATCAATTGGTATGTAATAATTGGTATATTGTAACATTAAGGTCTCTAAAATTCATGTCAATAGGGGAGAGAATATGCATGAAAAACATCTCCTAAGCAATAGGGGAGAAGAATTGTATGAATAAGGGAGAGACAACTCTTTACAGAGATTTAGAATGATTCATGTAAGAAAGCAAAAATATGCACTTGATATATTGTGAATTGTTTAGTGTGAAGGAAACAATTATTTTTGAAGAAGTAGGAGTCTGCACCTATTTTATTGAGACCTTTTAGCATGTGGACAACTGATGCTAGTCAACAAAAACAACATAATACTATTTGGTATTCTTGGAACTTAGATAATTTTTCCTTTATTTTTCCATCAATACCAAAGGGGGAGATTGTTAGCATTAATGTTGATGATACTACTTTGGGGGAGTATCCTAAGCACTGTAGACTATTGATATGTTGCATTCATGGCTATGTTTGTCATTGATGTCAAAATAGTATGGTTTCTATAAAGACTAGTTGAGTAGCAGACAAAGATCTTAATGGTACAAATAATGTTTTGGTTTTCTAATGGTGTACAATTATGGGCATGTTCTATACTATGTCCTAATGATGTGGTTAAGTGCACAAATTCTAAGTCAAAGACGTTGGGAAGTTTTACCTGAGTTACAAAGAGAAGTCCAAAGAAAGAGCATTAGGAAAGTAGTTCTTGATGCTTGTTCGATATCTTTCATCTAAGATGTAATGGGAAGATGTGCACTTAGGTAGTGATAAAGGACATTCTATTGGTGACCTTAGTAAGTGTGCAAGCCCTAGTATCTCATGTATGATGTTTTGTATAGATGGTGATCTGATAGTGCTATTTTAATTGTAATTAATTATCTTATTATAATTATTTGGAAACATCTCAAGGAGTTATTTTGAAGATATGGTATAGAGAAGATGTTTGACTTGTTAGTAAAGTATCCATTGAAGTACAAAGTGAAAAAAGGAGAAAATTTATTAAGCAATGCATGTAGGTAATCTAAGGGATTATTGGATGCAAGTTTTGTGATCTAGTTACAAGATCTGAAGGAGTGGAGGTCTAGTTGACAGGATAGAAGAAGAGGAAGGAAGTACATTTTATTTATATTATTATACAAGGAATAATATAGAGATAATTTGGATGGTGGGATCATTGGTCATTCCCTTGAAGCTATTTGGGTAGTGGGTCTAGCTATCTTCCATAACTCCTAACAACATTGGCACAACTCCTAATAGGGTTACAATCTCCTATCTAGGATTCAAAGTCTACTAATAGGGATTGATATGTACTAAATGTATTAATAGACTTCTGATAGGTTCCATCCTCTAAAAATAAATATTTATATTAATACAACATCTTGTGGGTACCAGCCCCACTGGGGTTTTCCCTCTGATCAAGGGTTTCCCTAGTTAACAAATCTAGTGTTATTGTGCTTTCTAATTATATTGCCAATATGGTTAAATTTTAATAAGGTTCATAATTGTGATATTAGTTGGATAACTGATTCACACCCCCCTTCTCAGTTATATTTGTTGACTATATATTCTAATAGTATTAAAGGTGTTCTTGAAAAAGTTCATGAAGGAATGTATAGGATGAGGTCCCATATTATCCACATACATTAGTTTTTTATTATGACCTCTACACATAAAATGCTTAATTTTCTTGAATTTCCCAAACTTCATGATCTTCTGATATTCATTCTTAAAATCTTCCCTATATATCTAGGTGAGGGATAAAGTGTTTAATTCAAAGCATTTCTCAACACATGATTTAGTGATAACCAGAAGAGGCTTTACATATAGTTTTCTTATAGTTCTATTGGAGGGATCATAGTGCTTAGCTAACACATTTATCAATTCAACATCCACAAATACATTGGGAAGTGTCACTTGCCCTAATCATGCCTCCATGCATTACTTTTGGGTTCTTTTTCTATACTACTAGAAAAGCTGTACCAAAAAGGAGAATGACCATGTAGAGGAAATATGGCTTTACCACACTATTGGAAATCATTGAAAAGATCATGAATGAAGAGAAATGGAATTGGTAAAGAATGTTTCAATCATTTTTTTGTCATTGATGTCAAACTTTCTACTTGCAGGAATGACAATTGCTTTAGTGATCCAAATACTATCAATTGGTTGATTAACAAGGAGGTGAAAATCAATAAGATGTAACTAGAGTACCTAGAGAAAGGTTGAAGTTATGATGTTGTAATGAAGTATAAGGATCAGCTAAGCCATTGATGAAAGAGTGTATTGATGAAATACTCTAAGAGGATGGACACGCTAAGATACATCAAAGATGTAAGGATTAACTAAGTTCATTAGAAAGAGTCGAGCATGGTAGTTAGAGCCAAACAGATACTTAGTTGAAGCTGAACAAGTTCAACTTCAGTATAAGCCAAGTGATTACTCAGATGCCAAGTAGCATAGAATCCTTTAGGTGCCAAGTACCAAAAAAAGATAATGGATGCTAAGTAAGTTTTCAAGTGTCGAGCAAAGCCAAAATGCTTTAGGTGCCAAGCACCAGTAAATAACATTAAGAAGTTGAGTAACACAAAAGGTGCCAAGCATTAGTAAACCAATAATGCCAAGTTGTTGCATTATTTGTTAAGACAAGATTCGCTAGATCAGCAGTGATAAGGTTGATAGATCAAATTTTGTGAAGTAGTTGGAAGTTATGAATGATGAGTAGATGTCATAGAATTCTATGTAACCCATGCAAACCAATCCAAGGTGAATGCTAATGGATTTATCATGAAGTTTCCAGAAGAAACAATTTGGAGGGAAAAACAATACCATTTTCTCAAGAAAAAATTAAGATTTGAGCAAGAAATGAAGAACAAAACTTCTTTATAAGGAGTTATAGGTTAGAGATCAAGTGTGTGTGCAAGAGAGGGAATTGGTCATAAGTGTGATCATGTGAAGAAGCTTAGAGGAGTAAGAATAGAGTATCAAGACTCTGAATTGATCAAGTGACCAGAGATTGCATTGGCATAATGAGTGGAAGAACTCAAGGAGACAAATCTTGAAGGGTGAACAAGTTGTTAGCAATCCAAGGAAGAGAAGCCAAGCAAAGAAAGGAATTGAAGAGTGATATGAAATCTACACAGTTAGGGTTGCAATATTTATCAGGTCAAAACCCTTCTAATACTTTCTTACCATTGTATTAGATATTGAAAACCCTACATTGCTAGGTTAGCTTAACAGCTAGGTGGATAAGCCTCAGGAAAAGAATAGAAGATCCCCAGGAGAAGGATAAAGAGATCCTCAGGAGAAGGATAAAGAGATCCTTAGGAGAAGGATAGGAGATCCTTAGAGAGGGATGAAAGATTCTTTTGAGAAGGTGACTAAAATTCCCATGGACTTGGGTGAGCCTAACAGCTATATGTAAATCCTTTAACAGGATGACATTCCAAGTTGAATGTTCTTAAATCCTTTAACAAGGTCACATTTAAAAATGTGTTGTAGCCTTTAACAAGGTAGGCCTTTAACATGGCAGACCATCAAAAGTGGTTGAAATCAATTGCACAGTTATTTTGTGGATATCATCCCCACCCCAGTTTTACCTTCTTATTCTTGGAGGGTTTTTGGGTTATCAAATCCTTAGTGTTATGGTGTGATGCATGTTTACTTTTCATGGTTGTTTAATGTTTAATTGCATGCATGATAATTTCAATTATGTGCCATTAAGGATTTGTAGAAAAAGTTTTATTGGACATCATTGGACCTTGGGTAACTGATTCACCCCCCTTCTTAGTTATTCTAAATAATTCTAACAATTGGTATTAGAGCAAACTGCTGATTTGTTTCAAGGTACTAGCAGTAGGAAGATCAAGATGTCCAAGAGAGAAGTTCCCAAGCTAAACAAAGACAACTTTGTTGCATGGCAAAGTCTGATGAAGCTACACCTCAGATCAATAGGTGACTATGCACAGACCTCAATTATAGTTGATCATGTAGACCCTATAGGACGCCTCACTATAGATGATATGAGCAAGAAGAAGGAGCACAATAAAGCAATGTTAGATATTGGTTTAGCACTAAGCTATGTCAAGTATGATTTCATCAAAGGATGTGATACTTCACATCAGATGTGGAATACATTATCAAGAATCTATGGAGGAGATGAAAATGTCAAGAGAGCCAAAAGAGAAAGCCTAAGAGGAAAATTTGATGATATGAAAATGGAAGAAGGAGAGAACGCTGCTCAATACAGTGCAAGGATGAAGGAAATAGTCAGTGCCATAAGAAGCCTAGGAGGACAGTTAGCAGAAGAAATAGTATGTAACAAATACTTGAGAACTTTGCTTCCCATCTATGCTATAAGAGTATCAACCATCCAAGAGCTAAGGTGTGTACCAGGCAACACAGTGACATTTGAAGGAATAATTGGAAGACTCACTACCTTTAAGTTATCCAACTTTGACAACTACAAGCTAGAAATCTTTGAATCTGCATTCAAACCTAAGATGATGGTAAAAGACAATGATGAGGTGCAAACAAATAAAAAGAATGGTAAATAAAAGTATGTATCTAGTGACAATAGCACTAATGAAGATGATGTAGACCAATTGGAGGCAATACTAGCAAGAAGATTTCATAGAGGAAGAGGCAAATTCAAAGGTAAGCTATCAATCATTTATTTCAATTGTAATGAAGTTGGTCAAATTGTAGCCATATGCACCCAAAAGAAAAATTACAAGGATGGAGGCAACTTCAAGAACAAGAAAGAGGAAAACAAGGACTACAAAGGTAAAGGAAAAATATTCTACATTGTTGAAGAAGATTCTGACGAAAATGATGATGAAGTAGTCTATGTGGCTATGAAGGATGAATCAGATGAATAAGAAGCAACTGCCTTGGTAACCTACATGAACAAGAATGATAGATGGATCATAGATAGTGGATGCTCTCATCACATGACTAAAGATAAAAGTAAGTTCATTTCCTTTACTCAATATGAAGGAAATAGTGTTAGATTTGGTAACAATGCACCATGTCAGATCAAAGAGAAAGGTAGTATCAAGCTTACTAAAAAGATATCATGTGATAATGCATACTATGTTGAAGGCCTGAATTATAACTTGTTAAGTGTCTCACAGTTAGGCAACATAGGATGTAAGGTTGAATTTGAAAAAGGAATTGCTAAGATTTATGATTCTTAAGGAAGTCTAATAGGAAAAGGTGATCAGACTAGGAGTAACTTGTTTTATCTAGACATGGAAGATGCTTCTTGTCTTATTGTTCAAACTAATGATGTATGGCTATGGCACAAGAGGCTATGTCATATAAATTTTGAAAATTGGATAAGCATCAGCAAGATGATGAAAGTTAGAGGACTACCAAAGTTGAAGAAACCTAATAACATCATGTGCAAACAATGCCAACTAGGGAAGATGACCAAGTCAACTTTCAAAAGCAAGACTTATACTTCTAATGAAGTATTAGAGCTAGTTCATACTAACTTGTGTGGTCTTATTGAAGTACAAAGTTGCAAAGGTGATAGATACTTGATGCTATTTGTAGATGACTATTCAAGGATGATGATAGTCATGTTCTTGAAAAAAAAATTAAATGCATTCCAAATGTTCAAATGGTACTTGGCCAAAGTTGAGAAAGAAACTAGAAAGAGCCTAAAATGTCTCAGATCTGATAGAGGAGGTGAATTCACATCAAGAGAATGTGAAGAGTTTTGCAATGAAAGAGGAATCAAAAGGTAGACATCAACACCTAGGACTCCACCTCAGAATGGTATAGTAGAGAGAAGGAATAGATTAGTTATTGATTGTGCCTAGACCTTAATGATGGAGAAAAATGTTACAATCAAGTACTGGAGAGATGCTATAAGTAGTGCAGTCTACACACTCAATAGAGTTCAAGTTAAGAAAGGTACAAATGCAACACCTTTTGAATTATTGTATGGGCATTCTCCTAATGTAAAAAATTTCAAAATATTTGGATGCAAATGCTATATATATAAAAATTCTAGAAATGGAAAGTTTTATGCAAAGAGTGAGGAAGGCACATTTCTTGGTTATTCTACTAGAAGCAAAGCTTATAAGTGCTTGAATGTTAACACTAACAAAGTAGTAGAAAGCACAAATGTGAAATTTTATGAGCTTGCAAAAGTTCAAATTATTGAAAACACCAAGAAAGAAGAGGAATACCAGACCTTTTTATACTTTGATGAAGGTATACCTAATAGTGGTGAAGTTGCAACTCAAAATGATAATCAGCAATAGAATCCTGTATCCACCGAGTCACAGATAGTGAATGCTAAACAATAGACACATTCAAAAGCTGAGCTACAGAATTCATAAAATGTTCATTCAGATTCTAAGAATAGCCAAAAAGAAGAAAATGAAAAAATACTTGATGAAAATATGCACGAAGATTCAAATTCTAAAAGAGACAATATGCAAACAAGGAAAGAACCAGTATTGGAAAAGTATGTGAAAAGTCATCATCCTATAGATCAAATTATTGCAAATAAAGAGGTAGGACCAATGACAAGGAATAGAATTAGAAATGAAACATGTCTGCTCAGCAAAATGGAACCAAAAATAGTAAGTGGAGCCATAACAGATGACGACTGGTATAATGATATGAAAGAAGAAATAGAAAAAATTGAGAAGAATAAGACATGGACCTTAGTCTCAAGACCAGCTAACAAGAATGTGATTGGAACCAAGTGGGTGTTCAGAAAAAAGTTAGATGAGAATGGTGAAATCACAAGAAATAAGGCAAGATTATTCTGCAAAGGATATGCACAAGAAGTACTAGATTATAGAGAAACTTTTGCTCCAGTTGCTAGAATGGAAGGAGTAAGGACCTTACTAGAATATAAAGCCTTCAAAGGATTTAAATTCTATCAAATCGATGTTAAGTCCACATTTATGAATGGTATACTTGAAGAGGAAGTCTACATAGAGCAATCCGAAGGTTTTGTTGATGTAAAGAACAAAAATAAAGTATGTAAACTGCATAAGGCTCTATATGGATTGAAGCAAGCCCCTAGAGCTTGGTATGAGAGACTTCACAAGTATTTGGTGCAAATAAGATTTAAAAGAACTGATGATAACATCAAAATGTACATCAAATCAAAAGAAGGTAAGGATATTCTTGTATCTAAAATATTTGTGGATGATATAGTTTTTGGAGGAAAGGAAGTACTATGCAAAAGTTTTGTTGACAAAATGAAACATGAGTTTGAAATGTCTATGTTTGGAGAAATCAATTTTTTTGTAGAATTGCAAGTACATCAACTAAAACATGGTATATTTGTGACACAATCAAAATACATCAAGGAGATACTCAAGAAGTTTGGACTGGAAGACTCCAAACAAGTCTGAACACCAATGGCAACAGGACATAAGCTATCTAAAAATGATGAATTAGCTAAAGTCAATCAAACAATGTATAGATCCATGATTGGAAAACTACAATATGTTGTACATAGCAGACCAAACATAGCACTAGTAGTTGGTATAGTAGCTAGATTCTCTGCCAATCCTAGAGAAAATCATCTCATGGAAGTAAAGAGGATAATGAGGTATCTCAAAGGAACTAATGATTTTGGCCTATATTACAAAAAGAATGAGAAGTTTGAGCTCAATGCATACACAGATGCAGATTGGGGAGGCAATATTGATGACTTAGGTAAAAGACTAGTTACTTGGACTATCAAGAAACAAACATGCACATCTCAGTCCACTGTAGAAGTAGAATATTTGGTAGTAGTATTCATTTGCACAAACATTGTGTGGCTCAAACATCTATTGAAAGGAATGAAAGAATAGGTAACCAAACCTGTGATACTGTATTATGATAATACAAGTGCTATAAACATAACCAAGAATCTAGCAATGCATGCAAAAACCAAGCATATTGCAATCAAGTATCACTATGTTAGAGAATTGGTGGAAGAAAAACAAGTGAAGATGGAGTACATTCATACAAAGGAAAAAATTGTAGATATCTTCACCAAACCATTGCCCAAGGATGCTTATGAATATCTTAGAGGCAAGTTGGGGGTAATGCTCCTAACTCAAGTAGTCTAAAGCAACATAGAAGCTGCCCTGCATCAAAAGGAGTAGATCATTGAAATATTAGAAGAGTGATGCAGAGGATGACAATAGGAGCAGAAACTCTAGATCAGTCACAAGCATGGTAACAGAGCGAGAAAAACATGAAGATAGAAAGTCTCTATTTAGCATGTTAAAGATGCTACATCTTTGGCATTTATGTCAAAGAGGGAGATATAGGAGAAATTGATCAATACCGAGTAAGAGGGAGATATATATGGATCAATACAAAGTAAGAGGGAGATATATATCAAGGATCAGGAATACAAAGTAAGGATGCATCAACCTAAAAGTAGAAGCAAAACAAAGGACTCAGATTTTGGTGGTAACTAAGTTGATCAGCTTAATCATTTGATCAATTTGGTTTGCCATCAATGCCAAAGAGGGAGATTGTTGGAAATGATTGAAAAGATCACGAATGAAGAGAAATGGAATTGGTAAAGAATTTTTCAATCATTGTTTTGTCATTGATGTCAAACTTTCTACTTGCAAGAATGACAATTGCTTTAGTGATCCAAATACTATCAATTGGTTGATTAACAAGGAGATGACAATCAATAAGATGTAACTAGAGTACCTAGAGAAAGGTTGAAGTTATGATGTTGTAATGAATTATAAGGATCAGCTAAGCCATTGATGAAAGAGTGTATTGATGACATACTCTAAGAGGATAGACACACTGAGATACATCAAAGATGTAAGGATTAACTAAGTTCATTAGAAAGAGCCGAGCAAGGTAGTTAGAGCTGAACAGATTCTCAGTTGAAGCTAAGCAAGTTCAACTTCAGTATAAGCTGAGTGATTACTCAAATGCTGAGTAACATAGAATCCTTTAGGTGCCAACTAGCAAAAAAAGATAATGGATGCCGAGTAATTTTTCAAGTGCTGAGCAAAGCCAAAATGTTTCAGGTGCCGAGCGCTAGTCAATAACATTAAGAAGCTGAGTAACACATAAGGTGCCTAGCATCAGTAAACCTATAATGTCGAGTTGCTGCATTATTTGTTAAGACAAGATTCACCAGATCAGTAGTGATAAGGTTGTTACATCAAATTTTGTGAAGTAGTTGGAAGTAATGAATGATGAGTAGATGTCATAGAATTCTATGTAATCCATGCAAACCAATCCAAGGCGAATGCTAATTGATTTATCATGAAGTTTCCAGAAGAAACAATTTGGAGGAAAAAATAATACCATTTTCTTAAGAGAAAATTAAGATTTGAGAGGGAAATGAAGAACATAACATCTTTATAAGGAGTTATAGGTTAGAGATCAAGTGTGCATGCAAGAGAGGGAATTGGTCATAAGTGTGATCATGCAAAGAAGCCTAGAGGAGTAAGAAAAAAGCATCAAGACTCTGAATTGATCAAGTGACCAGAGATTGCATTGGCATAATGAGTGGAAGAACTCAAGGAGACAAATCTTGAAGGGTGAACAAGCTATCAGCAATGCAAGGAAGAGAAGCAAAGAAAAGAAAGGAGTTGAAGAGTGATCTAAAATTTGCATAGTTAGGGTTGCAATCTGTATCAGGTCAAAACCCTTCTAATACTTTCTTACCATTGTATTAGATATTGAAAACCCTACATTGCTAGGTTAGCTTAACAGCTAGGTGGATAAGCCTTAGGAAAAGAATAGAAGATCCCCAGGAGAAGGATAAAGAGATCCTTAGGATAAGGATAAAGAGATCCTTAGGAGGAGGATAGGAGATCCTTAGAGAGGGACGAAAGATTCTTTTGAGAAGGTGACTGAAAATCCCATGGACTTGGGTGAGCCTAAAAAATCTATGTAAATCCTTTAATAAGGTGACATTCCAAGTTGAATGTTCTTAAATCCTTTAACAAGGTCACATTTAACAATGTGTTGTAGCCTTTAACAGGGCAGGCCTTTAATAGGGAAAACCATCAGAAGTGGTTGAAATCAATTATGCAGTTATTTTTTGGGTATCATCCCCACTCCATTTTTACCTTCTTATTCTTGGAGGGTTTATGGGTTATCAAATCCTTAGTGTTATGGTGTGATGCATGTTTACTTTTCATGGTTGTTTAATGTTTAATTGCATGCATGATAATTTTAGTCATGTGCCATTAAGGATTTGTAGAAAAAGTTTTATTGGATATCATTGGACCTTGGTTAACTGATTCACCCCCCCCTCTTAGTTATTCTAAATAATTCTAACACACACTCCTTGAATTCATCTTGAAAGATAGACATTTGGCCACTAGAGGAAGATCCAAGAAAAAGTTCTAATAGAATTTTCTAAATTAACCTCTCAACTAGATCCTCTTTATGTTGTTATAATACTAATATCCTTTTTCATGGGCATTTTGGAAAATTTAGAGCTTGAAATTAAAGAACTCTTAAAACTTATTGATTTGGAAGTTGAAACATTGTAGAAGTGTATTCTAACACCATTACTTTCTTCTTTGCTCCACCCTTTTGTTTCAAGCAAAGGAACTCATCATCAATGATTTATTAGGTTCAAAAACATTCCTCATTTAATGTTTATTACTTTCCTTGCATTTCAATATTTATGCCTCACTCCATATATCACATAGTTGATTACTGAAGTGAAGAAATTAATAATTCAATTTCATCATATATTTTCTTATTAATTCTTCTTTTACAAACTTACATTTTTATCCCTTCTTGAAACTATAAAAATTTGGAACTTTGGGCTAATGTTTTATATGTATCTCCAAAATCATGAAATCAAGTTTCTCTTCCTTCCATTGTTCCGAATTTGTGAATTTGGAAAGTGGGTTTTGATGGCTAATCAATTTCATGAAATTAGACCTTGTTACTTTCTTGCTTCCTTTTTACTAAAATCAGTGCAAATTTAGTTTTTTTAAAGGAAAAATTAAGGAAATTTTAGCATGTTTCATCACCCTCTATCTAACATCATATGCTCTTTATCTCATCTATCAATAAATTGATCAAACGTATGAAAATATAATTCATAGCTTGATGGACAAGTATTTGGGCATTCTACCTAGACTCCTAAGGGTTAATCCTCATTTTGTGGATGATCCTACAACTCATAATAGGCCTTTTCATCTCTTTTGTGGACCACTACCTAAATTTTCTACCTAGACTCTACAGATTAAGCATTTTTCTAGAGATGATCCTAACTCTCTTTTAGTCATCCTTAAATGGACAGGTATCTAGGTATTCTAACTTAGATTCCTAAGGATTCATCCTTGTTCTAGGGAAAATCTTATAAAATGTGATTCATCTTGTCATACTTCAATGGATAGGTATTCGAGTCTCCTACTTAGAATCTTGAGGATTAAGCCTCATTCTAGGGACAATCATATGATTGATGTCTGGTGCTTGTTGTCATCTTTTAATGGATAGGTATCTAGGCACTCTAACCTAGACTCTTGAGCATCAAGCCTCATTTTGGGGATAATTCTATGAATAATGATAGTATTTTTTCTCTTAGACAGTATCTTGTTTTTCTATCTAGACTCTAGAGGGTTAAGCTTCATTCTAGAGATAATCCTAAAAATATAATCAATTGGTCTTTGTATCATCAATCATTGAGCCAATCTCAATTATTGTTCTATGCTTCACATCAGAATATTCTTTGAATCATTATTTTTCTTACACATCAATTCAAATAGGGGCAAATGTAATACCTCAAAATTGGTACCTTTCCATTATAAACCAATTTTGTTGCTTTAGTTTTACAACATCGATTTCTTGATCAACAAAATCCTATTGTACTAGGATTTCCTGACTAATTGTCACTATTTGATCTTAGTATCAAATTTCAAATAAATCCTATAATTGTAATATTTTCATATCTTATTTAATTCACAAACATAAACTTAAATTGGAAAAATAAACCCTCCAATTGAATTTATTTTATTATTATTCCTAGCACTTTAATTAAATAAATGTGTCACCTTTAGTTAATACACGTGGTAGTAGGAATTAAATATATTTGTTTTATTAAATACCTTCATCCTAATTATTGAATGTAATTATTTAATTAATAAAAATATTTAGTTATGAGGTCACATTTAATTAAAGATACTAAATATTCTCTTCAAATATTCTCTTTAGTTCTAAATTTGAAATTGTTAGTTAACTTTGAATTAAAAAAGGAAACAAACTAGTTAATTCCTCCTCCTCTCCAAAAGTAATCATTTAATTCCTTAAATCATGGAAACTCTCCAGAATCTTGTCTAATATGAATTGTTTATTTCCTTCAATCTCAACTCTCAACTGGTTCTAGGATTCTATAAAAGAGGCCTTATGTCTCTTATTTTGGAGGATGCAATGGTGAGTAAAAAAGCTCTATCATTATGAGTACTCAAACATTATTTCATTCCATTACCTCATTTCTATCATTTTCTTTTAGATCTTTCATACTCATTTCTTAGATTACAATGCATACATCTTAGTGTAATCTTTTCTTATTGTTCTTAGATCAATTTACATAATCATCTAAATTAATTCATCTATTTTGCATATAAAATCATAAAAATATAGTATAATCTTGCATAAATGTTATATTAATCTCATATTTATTTTAGATTAAATTGTTCACTCTAGTTGGTTTGGTTACTAAACTCTCAATTCTGACAATGTATAGTAAAACCCTGTCTAGATAGAAGGCCACAAATTGCCTTGTACATATATTTAGGATGAATACTCTGATGTTCATTCCTGAATGTACTTGAAAAATAAGTATCATGTTGATGTTTAGTTAAATTAGGGGTCCATATTTAGCACATACAATAATATACCTAAGATTGAGAATGCTTTTAAGACATCAATAACCATTAGAAGCTTAAGAAAGAGAAGAGGAGCAAGGATGAAAGTGATTCAGATTCAACTTTAGAAGACAAAGAGATGAATGAGATTTAAGAACTTATAGAAACGAGGCTATCAAAAGTTAAAGATTCAAAGGTAAAATTTCTATGATATATCCTAAATGTAATAAATCTAGTCACACTAGTACAATTGATACCAAATTCCAACGATAGTTTTGTTGCAACCTGTCAACAAAAACGTGTTGTGAAACCATAATTGTGAGAGAAGTGTCATCAAAATTTGGTACCAAATATAGTAGTGTCATAGTATTGCTAGATTTCCTAACAAGAACATGAGTGACAAGAAGGAGATTAGATACTAAAGGAATAAAGACTACAAGGAGAAAGGAAAGAAGTCATGTTATGTTGATCAAGAGGAACACACTGAGTTAGATTATAATTATGAGAATGAAGCCAAGGAAGTGGTATATATTGTTATCAAATAAGACTTAGATAGTGAAAGGTATCAAGAAGGAAAATCCCTTATTTTACATGTTAGTAAAAGTGATGCATGGATTATTGATAGTGGATGTTCACATCACATAATTAGTGAAATTAATGAATTTGATAAGCTAGAAGAATATAATGGATGAGTTTTTAAACTTAAAAATGTTTTTGCATGTATGATGAAAAGTAGAGATTCATTGATGTTGAATGATAAAATTATATGTGATGATGCTTGCTAGCTTCAACGACTAAAGTAAAATTTGTTGAGTGTTGCACAACTAAATAATATAGGTCATAGGTTGGAGTTTTAGAATAGAAAGATGAAGATCTATGATGGTAATTAAGTTGACTTGATTGGTACTAGACAAAACATAAGAGGGTAATTTATTTTACCTAGATCCTACTATCAATAAATGCAAACAACTAAATAATATAGGTCATAGGTTGGACTTTTAGAATAGAAAGATGGAGATCTATGATGATAATTAAGTTGACTTGATTGGTACTAGACAAAAAATAAGAGGGTAATTTATTTTACCTAGATCCTACTATCAATAAATGCCTATTTTATATAATTGAAGATATATGGTTGTGGCATAAGAGACTGTTCTATGTAAGCTTTGAGAATATAGTCAAAGTGAGTAGAAAGAAGAAAATTAGAAGATTACTAAACCTGCATAAACCTAATAATGCTATGTGAAATCAGTGCCAACTTAGTAAGATAAATAAGTATAGTTTTTCAAGTAAGACATATCAATGTAAGGATATTCTAGAATTGGTACATACTAATTTGTGTGGTTCAGTGATAGTTTAGAGCTATTATGGAGATAAATATTTCATTTTGTTTATTGATGATGATTATAGAATGTTGGCAGTTATGTTTCTCAATATGTAATCTAATGTTTTTCAAATGTTTAAGTAGTATAAATATAGAGTTGAAAAAAAAACTAGTAAACAACTAAAATGTTTGAGATCTAATAGAGATAGTGATTTTATGTCTAAAGGATTCACTAACTATTGTGTTGAGCATGGAATCAAGAGATGGTTATCTACACCAAGAATGCCATAATAGAATAGGATTTCTAAGAGAAGGAATAAATCATTTGAGTTTTCTAGAACACTATTGATTGAAAAGGGAGTTGCGTAGATGTTATGGAGAGAATCCATAAGAACTACTATTTACAATCTCAATGAAGTCTAGTTGAAAAAATAGAGAAATAATACATCATATGAACTCTGGTATGGTCATAGGCTAAATGTAATTTATTTCAATATATTTTAAAGTATGTTTTACTATGAGGCCTCGCCCCGACCTATCCTAGCACTGATCATACATTATTATTTTGATACTCATGACTTGATATGTAAGAACATTATTTGATGCACTGAACATTATTATGCTATTCTATGATGTGTGATGCTTTACTTCAGTTATTTGATTTCTTCATTTAATGCTTTATGAACATATATAATGATGAAGTAAATGTATGCAAAACTAACACTTTGATTATGCAAGTTTAATGCCCAAAAATATGAGTAGAATTGGATAAACAATTGATTATTAGAAAATGGATGCTTTAATTTATATGATTTTTCTAATACGTAATTTACATAATGCATGTGATTTCTTGATCTACTGATGTGTGCAATGAGTGTGTAGGAAAATTAACCAATAAAACTCAATGGAAAGCTAGGATTAAATCACTTGTTAATTTTGTGCTATCTTGCATTGTAATTATTTAAAGGTTGTTATTTGGTTTTACTATCCTCCTAGCTTTTAATTGTTCCTATTAAGTCTTTAAGGCCTAAAAATATTAAATTTAAGTACACTAGGAGTAAGGGTATTGGTGGGGAGTACTTTCCAACCCTTTAACCTTCTTGGTTGACTTTTAGGGTCACTCAAAAACAATATTTTAGGTTGATTACGAAATGGATTGTCTCTTTACTTGAGTTGGTGACCCAAAACTCCATCTTGAGTTTACTTGAGGTCTAGTTGAGTTAAGGATCATACTTAGAGGCATTTTGGAGTAGTTTTGGTTTTGTCACGCAAACCTCTAGTTTTACAAGAAGTTTGAAGAAAAGGGGAAATCTCTTCTCAACCTACCATTTTCCATCACTCTTTGTGAAGGTAGGAGTTCTTCACTCCTTTGAGTTGTTCTTCATGTGCTCATGCTTGAATCATGTTTGAATCTTGCATAAGGTTTTGTGTTGTTTATGTATTGCTTTCTTGTGTGTTGGGGTTGATTGGGAGGGAACTTTTCTTATTTTATTATTTTATTTTGATGTTATTCACATGATTTCTTGATGTTTTGTGTTTTTGAGAGGATTTAATGGGGATTTTTTTGGCGTCACTCACCCTTGGAGAGGGAAGAAGTGGCCATGTTTGGAGGAAGGGTCTTAGTTGGACCTCAATAGTGTAGAGTCTCTTCTCATGGTGAGAGGAGGGAAAGAGGGTAGGGTGTATGGGCCCCTACTTGTCATCCCATACCTTGTTGTTATTGAGGATTCTTGAATATGGAAAGGAATGAAAATCCTTGTGAAAATAGCCTCGAAAGGGCCTTGTAAAAAAATGGAAGTTCTTGAAGTTTTAGCCCCGAAAGGGTTATGTTATGGTATGGTGATTGACATCTCCTATTGAGAAAATCCACCTCCCCCTTATTTTGGTTCATTTTTGAACCTATTGTGCAAAATTGGGTTGGGAATGCATGCTTGAATTGTTCACCTTGTTATGTTGTTTTACCCCCATGTTGGTTCTTGTCTCTCCCATGGTCCTCGTATGAAATGAAGACATTGAAAAAAGTTCTCTTGTGAAAGCCCCTTGAAGAAAATTCAAGTGAATTGTAATATTATGTAAATTGTAATTGAATTTTGATGTATTGGCAAAGACATCGAGTTTTCTTACTGGTTCTTTCCCGATGGAGCCTTAAACTAGGACGAATAATAGAGAAAGAAAGAAAAAGATTATGGAAACCTTCTTGTATTTCTCTCATGTGATTTCAAATTTTGCATATGTTGTGATAAAATAGATTGATAGATAATGACTTTGAATTATGAATCCTCAAGTTTTCAATTAAATTAATGAAAAAAAAATTGATATGTTGAAGTTCCAAATTCGATGTGTAAGTATTAAGAGGAGATTAAAAAAAATCCTACATTGTGATCACAAGGTTAACTCCCTCTTTGTTAAATTTCATAATTAACTCAGTCAGATTTGATTAAGAATAATGCATCTCCTTGAAATCTGAATAAATGGAACACACACCTTGAATATATGAGGATGGATAAAACATGAAATATAGGAGAAAAGAAAAGTATAATCCTATGCACATCCTTGGATTAGTACATTGTTCATAGGAAATCTATGTTGTCATTGGATTAGAATTCACTCAAAAAAAAAGGGGATATACATATATTTAGCAAGAAACAAGATATATCATCACCTAAAAAATTGGCTTAAAAATAAAATGTGCATCTCCAAGAGTGAAAACCCTCTCTGGAAAATGTATGGGGAACATTTTAATTCCCCCCTAAGTCACAAAGAATATTCGCTGAATTATTTTTTGTCTTGCAACCAAAAATCAATATTGGACATATTGTTGGCATATCTCAACAAAAAAACTTTAGCATTTACTCCTATGGCTATCTAGCCATCACTAAACCTAGCTTCAAATCATCTCCTACCATATTTGGGCACAGTCCTCTTTAACATTAAACCCCATGTGACAAAAGGCAAGTACTTGTTTAGGACTTCATGTAATTTAAACTATAAATTTTTTATAAAAAAATTATTTAAGCTACCCACTAATTATCTATCCCCATGTCATGTCCCTTTTTCAAATAATTAAAAAAAAAAAAAAAATCTTTGCTAAGGCAGGCAGGCCCAAGAAAGTGAAGTTTCAGAAAAAGGGGGTTAATCTTTGGAAACCGTTGGACTAATAAATGGAAATTATTATTAAAATATGTTTCATTAACCTCTCCTGTATGTGAGTTATGGTTATGCCCTCTTTTAAGGGGTTTTGGAGGCATTTTGGGCTCATTCCAGAACTTGATTTTGCTCATTTCTTTGTTATTCTTCAGAAGCTGCCAAACCTGTGGAGAATGAGACCCAAGAATGAGAGTTTGCAGGTTTCTAGGGAGACCCAAGAATGGAAGTTTTAAGGTTTCTAGAAAGGCTAAGGATGGGAGTTTGAAGCCATTCCATGTGCATGCTCATACAGAGTTTGCCTTTGTGTTGAATAGTGCAGATTTGTGAGTTTTCGGGGTTGTTTTTTGGTATGAGTTTTGTGTTTTCAGTAGAGTATTTCATATTAGTTTGGGTTTCTGATATATTTTATAATTTAAGATGTTAAAATAGAGCTTAATATATGTATTGGGATGTGATTAAACTTTTGAGATAGTTTATTAGTGTTTTGTGGTGTTTCCGGGCATTTTTGTGTTAATTTCGGGAGCCCGATGAGCATAGTTTTTGTCCTAAATTTGTGAGCTGTTGTGTAAAGGCTATAAAGATCTGGAAATGTCATTTTTTATTCCATTATGCTATTGAAATTTATGTAAAAATGTCCATTTTCAGAGTTATTAATAATAGGTGAAGCTGTGAAGCTTTTGGCACCATTTCTGGCATACCTGATTTGGGGTTTCTTGAGAAATTTGGAGGATCTTTGTGATATTAGTTATTGATCTTAAAGATCTGATTAAAGGTTGGAAATATCATACAAAATCAGTAAAGGGATATTTCAGTGGTATTAGAGCCATGATCTTGCCAGCCTGAGGGTTTGTAGATGTTTGCATGTCAGTTTTGACAACTACCCAGATCTTGCATTTCAGTTTTGAGAACTACCCAAATCTCGCATGTCATAATTTATGGTTGCATGTTGCTTATAATCAGCTACATGTCAAAATTTATGGTTGCATGCTACTTCTAATCATTTTCATGTTAGTTCTTGGTAAATTTGGTGGTTGTAGAAGTTTGCATGTCAGTTTTGACAACTACCCAGATCTTGCATGTCATAATTTATGATTGCATGTTGCTTCTAATCAGCCACATGTCAAAATTTATGGTTGCATGCTACTTCTAATCATTTGAGTATTAGTTCTTGGTGAATTTGGTGGTTTCATGTTACTTCTAATCAGTTGCATGTCAAAATCTATGGTTGCATGTTACTTCTAATCATTTGCATGTTAGTTCTTGGTGTTTGAAGAAGTTATATCCTATTGGGGTTACACTCTACTTTATCCAGAAAGGACAGGTATAGTACAGAGTCTCAGAGGACACGATCTTGGACTGTTGATATCCAGAGTCAAAACAGTAGAAAGGATGGTCATTTAGACATTCGAGATAAACTTATAAAAATAATCCATGACATGTCTGAACAGTTGGTTGAGCACCATCGTATAATGAATGACATGTTGTCCGACCCAGCTAAGGTGGATAAGTTGACTGGATTTCAATTTGGTAGATTATACAGATTGATAGTAATGGTCAACTTGAAACTCAAATTGAGACAATTGTTTATAGGTCATCAAAGGGTGATGCCACAGGTATTCAGGATGGTATAGTTAGACCAGGCAGTGACTACAGTGTAGTGGGTTTAGATGATGATTATGAGGATGTTGTTGTGTAGGATGGTGAGATACCTGGTAGAGATGAGCAGACATTGAGCATTCATGACTTTGCTGAGAAAGAGTACTAGGCACAGTTAGATGCTTCATCACATGAGGTTGAGGCTGGTAGTACTTCACATGATTTGTCCAGCCAGCTGAAGGTGAACAAAGATAGTATTGTGACTTCATTATCTCATCATGACAGGTATGTGGAGTTAGTTGGTATTGGTCATATTACTTAGGTGAGGAGTTTTCTTGAGTTACCAGTTGATTCTAGTTTATGGATATGGACTCAAGATTATTATATTGGCGTTTGGGATTCATTTGACTGGAGATCTTTAACACTTTTTGGTAGCAGTGTTTGTTTGGGTTCTATCATGGATTTGATTAATAGATTACACGGTGTTGTCTTTTCTTGTGCCAGTATCTTGTCTAATGTTGGTATTAGTTTTTATACACCAATGTTGGGCTTTGTTCATATATCCAGTCAAACATACTTGCTAAAATGTGTTGATGATATTTCATATTTGGCAGTGTGTATAGATGAGTCCCAGGATCATATTGGCATTTATGACATCCAGGAGGATGCAGTGGGTAGTTTTGAAGACTTAGTTTCCTTGGGTATAGAGGAGTTGGACAGCAATGCTAATGTTTTTGATACTCCATATGTTAATATGAGCTTTACATTTGATTCACAGGATATGGATGGTAATACTCTAGAGACTAGTAACTTTGAGGATACTCCTTTAGACAGTGCATTAGAGGAGGTTTTTAGGAGATAGTCAAGCCAGTGCCATCATGTGTTTAATCAGTTGAGAGTTAGTGATCGAGACATTGCTATCACTTGCCAGCATTTTGATGCTGCTCGTCAGTTGTTAGCAATTTATGGATGGGGTTCTCCTACTAGTGATGAGTAGGGAGGCAGTTATCTTTCCTTGACAGAGTTCCACTCTTTATGGGAGGCTATTCAGATTTTGAGACAGAATTATATGCAGTTGGTAGCCGACGAAGATTATCTTATGGAGTGGGGCAGTACAACATATGATGCATTGTTGGCCAAGGAAGATGAGGTGAGTGAGCTTACTGAGCAGCTTGAGGTGACTTCTGAGATTCTTGGGAGTACACAATTGGCTTTCAAGGAGTCATAGTTTCATTTGGCTAAGGTGACCATGGAGTTAGAGTGACTACAGTCTTTACCTAATTCTATATAGTCACAAGCTGTGGTGTTTGGTAATCCGAGGATGCCCATGGCCAAGATTTTTAGAGATAGTGGAAATGGGGATGCATCCATCCTTGATACTAACATTGGCATATCAAGTTCATTCCCACTAGAGTTAGGTTCAATTGAGTTGGGTGCTGTAGCAAATTTTTGTGCTATGCCTGACATGGTGGTGACCTCTAGTACTAATGGCACAAAGACTAGAGATGTTGTATCAAAGACCATGTGTGATGTTGGTGAGTTGATAGTTGACATGGTTCTTGCTAGTAATACTACTCCCTTGGAAATGTCTTCAGAGGTAGTAGTCAGTTCCAACTTGGTTAATGATCGATTGCAGTTAGTTACATCTGGATTGTAGTCTGAGCCACTGACTGAGATTGGTGCATTCTATCGGCATTACACTGTGAGATATGCTCATCAATCTACCTTTGATGACCATGTTGATGAGATGATGATACAAAGATGTACTTTGGTTCCTAGAGCTTATCATCAGTTATGGGATAGTTTGATGCCTCGGGATGAGAGTTGAGATGGGCATGACATGGTGATAGGTCCTGCAGTTGACAGGTTGATAATACATGACTTAGAGAAGGAGTCTTGGAGTGATGCTTCAGCAGTTGTTGTTATTGATTCTACTCCTTTGGCTATGACATCTCCTGACTTAGCTGGTGATCAATCACAATGGGTTGTATCACTTCTTCATGGTGAGCTATTGACTGAGGTTGGTTTTTTTTATCAACATTATATTGCAAGGTATATACATCAGTTAGCATTTGATCCTTTTGCTGAGGAGTTGATGGAAGACAAATTTGGTTTGGATTCCATTTCTTACTCTTTATCTTGTAATGTCTTTTCACCATCAACAGTGCATGGAAGTTATGGTTATGAGATAGTGGCCGATGATTTGCAGAGTTGTGTTGACTGTAGGAGTTGTACAGTGTGTGGATTCTCCATACTTGGTATAGTTTCATTCGAGAGCATTCACCATTTTTGCAGAGTTGGATTGTACATTTTGTATAGGCCAGTGGGATGCGTTGATGGTATTTACTGTGTTGGTAGTTTGATTTGTCCACTTTACTTGGGTTCTGATGTTCTAAGAGTTTGTGTCTCATGGTTTTTTGACTATGGTAGTGGTGATTTTGGAGTTTGGTTGAGCTATAATTGTCAGTTTGATTATGGATTCCTCTTGGTCATATTGCAAAGGATATTGCAGGAGCCTGTGTTTATTGGTAGTATTATAGTTCATGACTACATTTGGGATCCAGGTGGATTGATTGGTTTATTGTTCAGCCATTGCTTGAGGACAAGCAATGTTTGGGAGGGGAGGACTTTTCATGTCCCTTTTTCAAATAATTAAAAAAAAAAAATCTTTGCTAAGGTAGGCAGGCCCAAGAAAGTGAAGTTTCAGAAAAAGGGGGTTAATCTTTGGAAACCGTTTGACTAATAAATGAAAATTATTATTAAAATATGTTTCATTAACCTCTCTTGGACATGAGTTATGGTTATGCCCTCTTTTAAGGGGTTTTGGAGGCATTTTGGGCTCATTCCAGAACTTGATTTTGCTCATTTCTTTGTTATTCTTCAGAGGCTGCCAAACTTGTGGAGAAGGAGACCCAAGAACGAGAGTTTGCAAGTTTCCAAGGAGACCCAAGAATGGGAGTTTGCAAGTTTCTAGGAAGGCTAAGGATGGAATTTTGAAGCCATTCCATGTGCATGCTCATACAGAGTTTGCCTTTGTGCTGAATAGTGCAGATTTGTGAGTTTTCGGGGTTGTTTTTTGCTATGAGTTTGGTGTTTTCAGTAGAGTATTTCATATCAGTTTGGGTTTCTAATGTATTTTAGACTTTAATATGTTAAAATAGAGCTGAATATATGTATTGGGATGTGATTAAACTTCTGAGATAGTTTATTAGTGTTTTGTGGTGTTTTCGGGCATTTTTGTGTTAATTTCGGGAGCCCAATGAGCATAGTTTTTGTCCTACATTTGTGATCTGTTGTGTAAAGGCTATATAGATCTGGAAATGTAATTTTTTAGGCTGTTATGCTGCTGAAATTTATGTAAAAATTTCCATTTTAAGATTTATTAATAATAGGTGAAGCTGTGAAGCTTTTGGCACCATTTCTAGCATACCCGATTTGGGGTTTCTTGAGAAATTTGGAGGATCTTTGTGATATTAGTTGTTTGATCTTAAAGATCTGATTAAAGGTTGGAAATATCATACAAAATCAGTAAAGGGACATTTCACCCCATTCTCTTTCTTTATTCTTTATTTACCTATCCCATTTAAGGGCTAGGCATGAGCCAGGGAACTACTACCATCTCATGTCATTTAGACATGTCTGGGGGGGGGGGAAGTAATGTTCATAAAAATCTTAGCTCATTAACCTCCCACCCACCCCCATCCCCTTATTCTCTCCATCACTATCCCTGCTTGAGTCTGGAGGCATGCAAGGTGGACGTGAAGGGGGGGGGCAAGGTTTGCAGTGCACAGGCCTTGAGCAGCACGCAGACCCTTGGGAAAGTGGGGCCCACAGGGGGTAGGATAGGCCTCTTGTCTTAAGGGAAGGAGGGGGTGTAGGATAGTTTTTTTAGCATTTTTTTAAATTTATTTGTATGGGTGTTAGATTTGTTTGATGTGCGTTAGCTTAGGGTGATGAATAGTTTTTATTCTAGGTTAGTGTATGGTTAATATTTATTGATATTAAATTGTTAATTTGTGTAGTGTAGTAGTTTATTAATATTTTTATTTGTAGTGAAATTTGTTAGTAGTAGTTAGTATGAATAGTTAGTAGTAATGTTATTTGTGCTTTGGAGTTTAGTGATTATTGTTTTATATATAACTACTTAAGTTTGCTAAGCTAAGTTCCAAATCTAGTGTTTAATTATTGTTAGGATAGAATGGTAACATAGATGCTAGATTTTTAATTAGTTCTATTTAAAAGTTTTAATTTGAAATATGTATATTCTAATTAAAATAACTTGAGCATTTTATTAACTAAGTTTTATACTATTGAGAATTAGTTAGATTAATTGTAATATTGGTATTTTAACATTAAACTTAAATCTCACAATAGTTTAGAATAAAGTTTAGATTTACTTATCGATCTAATTGGAATAAGAATAATTTTCAATTTTAATTGTAAATGTTAAAATTAATAAATTGATTTGGATTAGAAAATTTAAACGTAACTAGTATGCATTGCATAGTTAAATTTAATTGATCATCTAGAGCTTTGAATTCTCCTACTGTTAAATGATTTAAATTGTTATGACGTTCAAAGTATCAATATATGAAAGGAACTAGTTAATTAGATCATTTTAGGGTTAGTGATATATCTCTCATAATTAACTATATCTAAACTAGATTATGTAATTAAAGGGGATATGTCATTCTATTAGAATGTTAGTTTAAAGGTATTGATAGATGTTGTATTACGTCCGATGTCATAAAATTAACGATTTATTCATCCTCAAGATCTAAAACTTAAGATGTTATGCAAAGAACCTATACTTTGTAATACCCCAAAATTGGCTCATTGTCATCTCAACCAATTTTGGTCTATTTCTGATCAATCTTAAAGTCTTGTTCTAATAGGCAATTCTCATTCTGCTATTCGCTACTTGACTTAATTGTCAGATGCAGAAAACCTAGATCTACATTCCACTTGCCTATTATTTAATTCCTATAGTATTTACTCATATTAGTCACATTAAACCTATTGATTAATATTTAATTTAATTATTAAACATTTATACTTTAATTAAATTAAATTATAAGGCTAATGTACTATGGAATTAAATTTATTTAATTTAATAAATACGCCTATTTTAATTAATTAAATAAATTATTTAATTAAATAAGAAAGGTATTTCTAATTAATTAAAAGAAATTATTTAATTAAATGGAGTACTTCTAAATAATTAAACAAAGTTATTTAATTAAATGGGAAGCCATTCCTAATTAATTAAATGAAGTTATTTAATTAAACAAAAGTGTCTCTAATTAATTAAAGATTATTTAATTAAATAGAAAAAAGTAATTATGAGAGAATATCTCATTTTATTAAATTAAATATCTCAACAAAATCTCTCTTCAGTTCAAAAAGGGAAATTTCCAGTTCACTATTGATAAAAAATGAGTTAAAATAGTTAACTCCTTTTTCTACTCAAATTAAAACAGTTAACTCCTTATTTTACTCAAATTAAGTCTGTTAACTCCCTTTAATTTGGGAATCTTCCTTTATGACTGAACCTCATCTTCAATCCTGACCATTGATCTGAATCGATCTCAACCGTTGATGGATTCTAGGATAGTCTATTTAAGAGACCCTCATCTCCTCATTTTGGAGGATGAATTTGGAGAATTTGCATCGAATCGCTGCTGAAATTCATGCTCACATTTACTTACATTTCTTGCATACATTCTCATTCTTAGTTTAATCTCATTTTAGTTTAATCATGCATATGCTTAATCTAGTTTGCTTTATTTGTTCTTAGATTACATTGCATCTTTCATTTTAGATTAATTTGCATTCTCATTCTTAGCTTAATTTCATTGTCAAATCCTTCATTCTTAGAGGGTCTGGTTGCTTGCACCTTGATTCTGAGGATATTAACAGGAAAAATTCCTTTAGATAGAAGGCAATAGGTCACTTTGCAGGGCAAATTTCAGATGAACAATCCAATGTTTATTCCGAGATGAATTCACATGCAATGACCGTGTTGAAGTGTGTGTGTTAGCATAGGCCGCATTTCACATATACATTTTTGGCGCCCACCGTGGGGCACGAAAATCAATTTTTCAGGCCTCTTTTCACATTTTTTTAATCTTTTTTTTTCTCTATCCGTACTATTCTGTACAAATTCGGGAATCTTCATGCGAAACTGTTCATTTTCGCGCAAGGATCTAGAATCTTCGCACGTAGATTCTTTCCGCATCGCGCGAGAAAGTTCTTTGGCACGTGAAACTTTGAGCGAGACTTGTTTCTCCGTGTGAGCGGAATTCTATTTCGCGCGGGCCGTAAAACTTCTTCACGCGAGATGAATTTTATTTCTCACAAAACTCTGCTAACAGAGGCATTTTTTTGCATTAATTTGCGTGTTTTCTAATTTTTCTACTAACTGTTCGTGGTTTCTAGTGTTTTTGTGTAATCTGATTTTTTTGAACAGCATAGCAGCGGTTTGTGGAACAATGGGAAAAGCATGCTAAAGTTGCCAAAAATAGGTAAAAATCTACTAAGCATGTTGCGAGGATCACTAGGTAATCTTCCTCAGCTGATAACACTTCATTTGGATCTAAAACGAACATCTTTCGTGTTTGAGCTTGTGTGTTTCCTTCTATATTTTTGTTTTACAACACATGCATAATTTGATACTAGGTTGTGATCTCTATTAGTTTCATTTAGTAGGCTTATTCTTTAGTGATAGATCTAATTAGCTATCTTGGGTTATTGGACTCGCTAATCCACCAACCCCTCATTCCACCCTGTGGTTGCAAGCTCAACACCACGTTAAATAGGGGAGGGGTCTATAGGACATAAGCGTTAAAGGCTCCACAAGGAAACCCTTTTGTTCTTTCTAAAACTCACTAATTTCTGAGTTGTGGACTCATTTTGGCTTGTGTGAGGGGTTAAATATTCTACATCTTTGGACTCACCTCACATTAGTTAAAGCGTTAAGTGTACCACCTTGTGCTTTTTTATTACTTTTAGATAGATTTTTTTTTAGGAATTAACATCTGTACACACATAGTAATTAAGCCCCCATTAACACTACTCGTGGATCTTGAGGGAGTGGGTTCCTAGTGAAACTCCTCTCTAAGACAGATTCCTTATGGGTGGGGAGGATACTTTGAGCATCTCGTAGATAGATGAATCTTCGACTTGTTGATTAAGGCATCCTTTCTCTGGAGAGGTTGATAGATCATAGGAAGATGATATCATAGATCTTTAAGAGATAATCTTAGTTTAGCATGTCAAATTAATCTGTTTGTTCTGATTGGGCTAAAGGTGAAAAGGTGTCAAAACCTTGAGTCTAGAAGCTAAGTCCCCTCATGGTACACTATTGTGAGTCGATCACCTTTAGAGAGGGTTAACCATAGCAGACAATCCCTCTACAGGAAAAACTATGTTGACGGAACCTCAAGCGGTAATAGCCATTTTTGCCATGGTAGTGACAACCACTATATAAATGTCCTTGTGGAAGAAATCTCCACAGGTGTAGTTCATTGTGGGTTGTCAGATCTCCCTAGAAGCTCTTGAAGATTAAGTTCTCAGACTGTGTCAAAACCTCGGTGTGCCGGGATTGGAGGTCACCCCTGTGAGTCATAAAAGTTGCAGAGTCAAACCATTACTAAATACCTTAGAGAAGCCAACTTTTATTTTTTAGGAATGTGTGCAATGATTGCAAAACCTTTTGAAAACATACACAAATAGCTCTCTTAGGGATTAGCATAAACTAAATCACTTGATTGTTCATGCACGAGGTTGCTTTTGCCCTTGCTCATTGTTTTCAGACATGCTTGATATCACTTGCTTGCTGTTCTACATGCCTGTTTATCTGCTTGGTTATTGGAACAATTGAAAATTTTGTCAAAATTAGTCGTTGTTGTGAAACTATTCTGTCCTTTCGTGCGAAATCATTTGGCTCTCGCATAAAATCATTTGGCTCTCGCGTGAAGCCATTTTTTCCTTGTGCGAAATTAAAGTTCTGTTGCACATCTTCGCGCGATCTAGAAACATCCTCGCACAAAATTAAAAATTGCTACTGACCTTCGTGCGAGACAGAAAAATCTTCACGCAGCCCGTAAAACTTCTTCATGTGGCCCGTAAAGGTTTTTAATGCAAGACTTTGTATTAGCATTTACAATCTGCGTTTGTTCTAGCTATCTGTGGCCTGCACGCTGTTCTTTTCTGCATTTGTTTATCATTCTTTGTTTGTAAACAGTCCTGGAACAGTAACACTTTTCTTAACTGAAACTCATGTCTTATACCTTGACTAGTATCGTCTCATACGTAATCTTGGTCCTGGTCTTAATGGTTGTCATACTTTGTGCCGTAGTGGTCATAATCTTTGGTTGTTCTAGCCTTTAAATCAAACCATTTGTACCTTAGTGAACAACATTCTTGCTACTATCTTGTCCTTTTTGAGACTCAGTCTTAGTATAGTCCTTGTCTAGGTTCTAGCTTCTTGTCCTTGCCTATGACTATCACAACCATAAGTGGAAACATGTTTTATCCTGATAACACTAGATGTGGTCGTGCTAGGGGTTGTAATCATGGCAGAGATAACTTACCTTTCGCTACGCAATCTATATCCAGTTTGGCTAGTGAGGCATCTTCACAGTCTTCCTCACCTGCAAGGTCATTTGAAGTTCAACGAATATTTTCCAATTTGTAACAAATTAGGAATCCTTTTTACCAAAAGGATACCAAGACAGGTAGGAGTCCTACATCCTCAAACACAATGTATGATCCTTTCTCCACAGACCCTTTTGAAACAAAACATATGAAAACTAAACAAGTTCCTATAATGACTAATCGTGAACCTAAACGGGGTAGTCATAGTCGATATCAAGAACAACCTAGGGATGACAAGGAGAAAGAGAAAGAAAATGACATTGATGAAGAACAAGAAGAGGTGGAAATCCTTCCTAAACACATAGCAAGATGTTGAAGAGACAAAAACTTTCAGTAGTTCATGGGAATCCTACTCAACGAAGAGAAAGAAAAGTACTTTCTCAAACTTTCCCAAGAGGGAGGTAAACTGCCCACACATTTCGATGTGGAGACCATTATCACACATGAAGAAGAAACTGAGACCACTAAACTCAAAAAACAACTAAAAATTATGCAAGACCAATTGGCTCAGATGATGCATGAGAAAGAGAAACCCAAAAAGACATACACGTTAGACACTCTTTGTTCATTTCCATTTGACAAAAGTATAAACATGTCACCTTTCCCAAGAGGTGTAGAACTACCCAAATATGACAAGTACTTTGGTACTATTGATCCCCAAGATCACTTGCAGGAATTTGGTGCTTTGTATATGGATTTTATACACAATCAAACGTACCTCATCCGTTTATTCCCTAGAAGCCTAGGTGGTCAAGCTTTGGAGTGGTTCTCACATTTACATCTTGGTATCAAGATGTTTGACGAAATTGCTAATTCATTTGTTCAGCAATATTCTCATAACATTCAACATCCAATAAATATTCGGGATCTATGCAACCTGAAAAAGAAGGTTGGTGAGCCTTTTCTCACTTTCCTCCAATGGTGGAGACAACTTTATACCAAGTATTCCCGTAAAATCCCAGAAACGGAGAAGCTTGACATTTTCACTAATAACCTCTTACCTAATTTTGGGTATCGAGTCTAACTACAAGGCCCACGTACCTTCGAAGACATGATTACATAGGCTATCCGTATCGAAGAATTTATGGTTAAGAAAGGTGAGCTCACTCTTCAGAGAGACTCAAAACAAGGTTCCACTTCCAACAAGGATAAAACCAAACATGTCAACAAGAACTGAGAAATTGTACATGATGGGGTTGTTGATAATGTCACACCAAAACCTGCTAAAGCAGTATTTAATCTCATAGACTGCTTCAAAGTGACCAAAAGTGCTAAGAAGCCTCCTCCTGACAATAAGGCATCTGGGAACAAACCGATAAACTCATGGGTAGCACGACCCAAGCGAGAGTATACGCCTTTAGGAGAACCTTTGGATGTGGTTTACAAAACATTGCTACAACACAAACTTATCTCACCAATGGATAACCCTCGTCCCTATGATCCACAACCATGTCCACCATGGTGGAATGAGACCTCATTCTGTGATTATCACCAAAACAAGGGACACAAAACTAGCAACTATATAAACTTACGTCATAAAGTCCAAGACATGATTGATGCTGGTGAACTTGTGGTAGATGGACATAACAAAAACTCAGACCACAAGGCATTCAAAGAGCCTTTCCCAGCTTATGAAAAAGGAGAGACTTCAAAACCAGAACTCTACAATAAGGTCAACTATACGTATTCTAACGATGACAATGTCATTCACATGGTTGAACCTGTAGATTCTGAATACTACGACATTATTACTATAAAGAGGAAGCAAGATAACGATAAACCCAAGACACCATTTGTCTTGAGAGGTCCTACTTCCAATAACATGGATAATGCATCTTCACAACACTGTGCTAATGCTATTACTCACTCTCATGCAAAATTGGTGCTCAAAGGCTCTACGCCTCCTACTTCAAATCTTGAACAACACAAGGACAAAGCCCTTGCTAGTCCATCCAGTAAAGGTGCAAAACACACGACGAACTTGACTGCAACCAGTTATAGTGTTTTAGATCAATTGAAACGAACCAATGCTCACATTTCCATATTTGAGCTGCTTAAAATCTCACCTGCTCATAGGAAAATTCTGGACAAAGCCCTCACTGAGGCAAATGTTCCTCAAGATCTTGATCTTGAGCGATTTCAATCCATGGTAGGTCACTTGACCTCACCTCATCTTATGACCTTCTTTAAGGAGGATGAAAGCTTACTGAATCACCCACACAATCAGCCTCTACACATTGAGGTTATGATCCACCAGACACGTGTTTGTCAGGTACTCATTGACAATGGCGCTGGCCTAAACATTGTTTCTGCTGCTCTGCTTAGAAAATTGGATTATTCTGAGGACTCTGTTGATCCTCAATGAAAGATCACTATTAAAGTGTATGATGAAGTAGAACAAAAGTCACTAGGTCTTGTGACTTTACCAATTTGCGTCGATCCTGTCGAAAGGGATGTCACCTGTTAGGTGCTTGACATTCCCTTAGCCTACAACATTTTGTTGGGATGGCCATGGATACATGAGATGCGCGCTGTGCCATCCACATACCACCAATGCATTAAAATCCCATTTCATGGCTCCGAAGTTACTATTCCTACCACTACTACCTACACTTGCAGTATGCTCAAAGCTGCTAATTCTTTTGTCCTTGCTAACTGTGAGTCTACTGATTTTCACAACAATAAGCTGAAACAAATTGATCAGTCATTTAAATTCAAAGAAACTGGTATGGGAGAGTACCACATGGAACCAGTGCTGTCATTAACATCTATTCCAGAGTCCCCTCGACATTTTGGGAGACCCTCAGTAGAAAAGAAGCCATTCATGTTGACACCTCAGACCAAGTTTAATGGCTCTTTTGTCAAAGCTATAGTTCCCTTAGAAGATGAAAGTGAAAACAGAGCCATTTCTGCATGGCTTTACAAAGAAGAGTCTCCAATAGACCTAATAGAACAAGCTTGAGAAATCACTCCTAAGAAGTATGGACCTGGTCTTAAGCTTATGAAGCATTTTGGCTACAAGGGAACCGGCCCTATTGGGTGCAATAACAATGGTTTAATAGATCCTATCAAAGAAATAGCTTGAAGCAACAGTGACACAATTGGCCTAGGATTCAAGAAGGTCCCTTTCCATTTGGGATCTAATAAATTCATACCTGTACCTAAGAGTTCATCTAAAAATGAGTCACAATCTGAGTTAGGTACTCGAGAGGAAGAATCTGATGATGAGGATTCTTACCCTCATCCTATATCTTATGAACTTGCTAAATTCTTTGCTGAGCCAGATGACTTTGTGCCATGTGTTAGCACTGTGGATGATACTAGTGATTCTTCTGAGGACAATGTTGAGAAACTCAAATATCATTTAGAAAAGGGAGAATCTAGTCAGTCATGCCATATTGAGTATTTGTGTAAGAATCTAGAGGCTGAAGGAGACTATGTCCCTATCACTGTTGGGGAGTTCTATAGTCTCTCACCATGTAGCACCGATTCTCATGAATATGAATTTGACAATCTTTCAGAAGCAACTACTGATAAAGACATTGGCCAAGTGCATGTCTATGAAAATCAAATCAAAGTGAGTGAAATGTCTAGGGATAGGTCACGGGGGTCTGATCCAATTAGTGTCCTAGAGTCGTCAATTACTAATGTTCATACTCTGAGGCATTTGAATACACCTATGGGTGAGATCGTCGTAGGTCTCAAATTGTTGGTCCATGCATTTAATGATTATACTGTGAACACAATTGAACCAGCCACTACTCTCTCACTCGCACATCTTGAGCTTATAGACTAGAACCGCAATGCACCTAATGAAGTCCCCACATTCTAGAATGACTATGCTCTTGCCTGTTACTTAAATGCTATCGAACCTGTAACGTCTTCCACCAATGAGCAGAGTGCCAAAATGACTAGGGCTGACATCAAATATCTCAGTCACAAGATTAAAAAGAAAAAATGCAAGAGGTCCGATGGTGAAAACCACATTGTGGCAGTGTTGAATCCAAAAAAAGTAAAAACAAAAGATGTATCCAAGGGTGAAAACCTCTCTGAGGTGCCCGCGGAAGAGATATTTGATGTCCTTCCTAGTCACTTTCAGGAAAGATCATCAATGTTAATAGAACTGACACAGCCAATTAACCTAGGCACAAAAGAACATCCTCATGTGATACATCTGGCGCAATCATTGTCACTTGAAGAAAAGGAACAATTCATTGCCTTTTTCAAAGGAAAGAAAATAAATTTTGCCTGGACATATTCTGACATGCCAAGATTGGATCCTGATCTTATTATGCATCACTTGTCCATAACACCAGGCATAAAACCAATTAAATAGAAGCTTCGAAAAATGCATCCTCATGTCGCATTACTAGTCAAAGCTGAATTGGAGAAACTTCTAAAGGCTGGTTTCATTCGTGCAATTGATTATGCTGAATGGATATCCAATATCATCCCTATGTCCAAGCACGATAAGTCTATTAGAGTTTGTATAGATTTTTGTGATCTTAACTTGGCCTGTCCTAAAGATGACATTCCACTCCCTAATATTGATATGATTGTGGACATGACGGCTGGCTATGAGATGTACTCACTTATGGATGGTTTTTCTGGATATAATCAAATAAAAATTGAACCAAATTATCAAAGTGTGCTATCATTAAATACTTATTTCTTGGGGCATCTAGTTCCCATCTTATGTCCTAGTCACTTAGGCCATCTCATCACTTGGGGCATTTTGTTCTCTTCTATCTGGCATCTTTGCCATCTATCTTATCTTTTCATCAATTGATCAACCTTATAACAACTCTTCTTAGAGTTTGATAGATAGGTATTGGGACAGTCTAAACCTTGACTCCTAAGGATCAAGCCTCATTCTAATGATGATTCTACGACTCATGATTGAACCTTGTCATCTTTGTTTTATCAATTTTGGGTATCTAGGTGTTCTATCTGGATCCTTGAAGATTACGCTCTGTTCTGGAGATAGTCTTCTAAATGCTTTCAATATCAGGTATCTAGGTGTTCTATCTAGATCCTTGAAGATTAGGCTCTATTCTGGAGATAATCTTCTAAATGCTATTATTCTCGGGTATCTAGGTGTTCTATCTGGATCCTTGAAGATTATGCTCTATTCTGGAGATAATCTTCTAAATGCTATCAATTTCAGGTATCTAGACATTCTTTCTGGATCCTTAAAGATTGCGCTTCATTCTGGAGGTAGTCTTTTAAATGCTATCACTATTAGGTATCAAAGTGTTCTACTCGGATCCCTTAGGATTAAGCTCTGTTCTAGAGATGGTCCTTAAAAAGCTTATCAATTGGTCTGTGTATCATCACCTTCAGAACCAATCTCATCTTTGCATCATGCTTTTTGATTTTTTTTGAATTGAACATGTTGCTCGCATATTCATTCAATGAGGGGCAAAATGTAATACCCCAAAATTGGCTCATTGTCATCTCAACCAATTTTGGTCTATTTCTGATCAATCTTAAAGTCCTATTCTAATAGGCAATTCTCATTCTACTATTCACTACTTGACTTAATTGTCAGATGCAGAAAACCTAAATCTACATTCATCTTGCCTATTATTTAATTCCTATAGTATTTACTCATATTAGTCACATTAAACCTATTGATTAATATTTAATTTAATTATTAAGTATTTATACTTTAATTAAATTAAATTATAAGGCTAATGTACTATGGAATTAAATTTATTTAATTTAATAAATATGCCTATTTTAATTAATTAAATAAATTATTTAATTAAATAAGAAAGGTATTTCTAATTAATTAAAAGAAATTATTTAATTAAATGGAGTACTTTTAAATAATTAAACAAAGTTATTTAATTAAATGGGAAGCCATTCCTAATTAATTAAATGAAGTTATTTAATTAAACAAAAGTGTCTCTAATTAATTAAAGATTATTTAATTAAATAGAAAAAAGTAATTATGAGAGCATATCTCATTTTATTAAATTAAATATCTCAACAAAATCTCTCTTTAGTTCAAAAAGGGAAATTTCCAGTTCACTATTGATCAAAAATGAGTTAAAATAGTTAACTCCTTTTTCTACTCAAATTAAAACAATTAACTCCTTATTTTACTCAAATTAAGTCTGTTAACTCCCTTTAATTTGGGAATCTCCCTTTATGACTGAACCTCGTCTTCAATCCTGACCGTTGATCTGAATCGATCTCAATCGTTGATGAATTCTAGGATAGTCTATTTAAGAGACCCTCAGCTCCTCATTTTGGAGGATGAATTTGGAGAATTTGCATCGAATCCTTGCTGAAATTCATGCTCACATTTGCTTACATTTCTTGCATACATTCTCATTCTTAGTTTAATCTCATTTTAGTTTAGTCATGCATATGCTTAATCTAGTTTTCTTTATTTGTTCTTAGATTACATTGCATCTTTCATTTTAGATTAATTTGCATTCTCGTTCTTAGCTTAATTTCATTGTCAAATCCTTCATTCTTAGAGGGTCTGGTTTTCTGCACCTTGATTCTGAGGATATTAATAGGCAAAATCCCTTTAGATAGAAGGCAACAGGTCGCTTTGCAGGGAAAATTTTGGATGAACAATCCAATGTTTATTTCAAGATGAATCTGCACGCAATGACCATGTTGAAGTGTGTGTGTTAGCATAGGCCACATTTTCACATATACATATGTAACCGTGAGTTAACGCATCAACCTTAGAGACTTTAATTATTGTTCTTATAAAAAAAAAATTGTGTGCATTTTTGCCCTTATATTTTGGGCATGACATTTTTGTATCAGATCCCATGTTTCAACATTAGGAACCTAAAACCACTATGCTTCTGAAACTTAACTAAAACTTTATTGTGTAAGATGCCTCCTTCTACACGAGGCAACCGTCGAGGTAGGGGTTGTAGGGTGAGAGGTGGTAGAGTGAGATAGGAGGATGGACCACCACCTCCACTACCACCACCTCCACCACTAAATCTAAATTAGGATATTTTGGATTCCCTTCAAGCATTGATTGGCATAGTCCAATAGAGGGTAGCACCTATAGTATAGCCAGGGCAACATATTCCTAAAGGGGAAGCATAGGATCTTAGAGGAGGTAGGGTCAGAGATAGAGAGAGGAGTAGGAGTCCTCTACTGAGGTAGGTTGAGGGAGAGGGTGAGCATGAGGGTGACTCGATACATTAGAGATGACCACCACTTGACAGTCATCCTAGGCATATAGGAGATGATATTAGAGAATTTATATGACTTGGACCACCACACTTTATCAATTCCATAGAGAGAATAGTAGCAAAGGCCTGGTTGTAGTCTTCAGTGGTGCTTTGGATTACCTCCCTATGGGAGTAATCTGAAGGCACATTTTGCAGTCCATCAGCTGAGAGGTGATGCTTCCAATTGGTGGCATCAGGAGGAGACCATAGGAGGAGTGAGCATGGATACCCTCACATGGGAGTCATTCTTAGAGAGATTCAGAGAGAGGTACCTGTCTAAGCACTTCAGGCAGAAGTAGATTGAGGAGTTTCATTCTCTAAATCAAAGAGGTCTCACCGTAGCTCTATATGACAGTAGGTTTCTCGAGCTCCTTCCATACGTTGAGTACATGAAGGAAAAGAAACTGTGTGCATCAATTCATCATGGGTCTGAATTTCTCACTGCATGGTCTAGTTTGTTTGGCTTTCCCTACTACTTTTAGATAGGTAGTTGAGGTAGCACTAGTTGTAGAGGATACTTAGAGTAGACAGGAGTTACAGGATTGGTCTCAGAACTAAAACTCTACCTAGCAGAAACCCCCTTGGAAAGGGAATCATAACTCTAGAGCAGGGTCCTCTAAGGGCCAATAGTCTCAGCAGCAGAAACCCTCATAGGGTTATCAGGGCTCCAAGCCCATGTAGTGGCATTCATAGGGTTTGATGTAGGATTAGAAAGTATAGACCAAATAGTCACAACCAGTGAAGACTCAGTAGTCTTCTAGGGGTGGGTTCAGTGGATCTAGCAGGTCAGGAGGCTCACAGCAGTCTAGATCACAGGGTGCACAATCTTATACATGAGGACCATGTTACACTTGTGGTGTCATAGGACATATTGCTAGAGAGTGCCCTCAGGGATAGTCCTCCAGTGGTTAGAGAGGGGAATATTTAGAGCTGATAGTTGGTGACGTAGGCAGGTCCCACAGAGTTTTTGCAGTGGTTGACAACTACTAGGCTGAGCATCAGGCTATAGTTATTAAGGCTACAAGTAGTATACAGGGTAGCACAGTTACTATTTTATTTGATTCTAGAGCTACTAAGTCATTTATATTTCCCTTTTTTGTGGAGCATTACAAGCTAGTGGTAGTTAGATAGGATGTCAGTTGGGAGGTAGAGTTAGCCTTAGGAGCCAGAGTGTCAGTTAATTCCATGGTGCATAGTTGCCCGATTTAGATTGGAGACATGTCCATGATGTCTGATCTACGCATTACCCCTCTAGGTTCTTATGATGTTGTTCTTGGCATGGATTGGCTTTATGCCCATAGCACCAAGATGGATTGTTCACAGAAGAGGGTGGAATGTGTGGATGTGGATGGTATCCCTAGAGTGATCTGTGGGGTTAAGAGACCCATCTCCCTTCGTATGATTTTTGCTATGCAGCTTAGGCAATGCATGTGAAAGGGATGTCAATTGTTCGCTATCACCATCAGTGACAAGGAGGAAGATTTAGAGGGGGAGCCATCCCTCAATGATTTTCCTATATTGCAGGAGTTTGTAGATGTTTTTCCTTTAGAGATCCCTGGTAGGCCCCCACCTAGAGCAGTAGATTTTCATATTGATCTTGTGCTAGGAGTAGAGCTAGTGTCGAGAGCACCTTACAGGATGACTACCCATGAGCTTAGTGAACTAAAGATTTAGTTGGAGGAACTCTTAGAGAAGGGGCATATGCGACCTAGTGTGTCACCTTGGGGTGCACCAGTGATCTTTGTAAAGAAGAAGGATGGATCACTTAGGTTGTGTATTGATTATTGGTAGTTAAACAAGGTAACCATCAAGAACCAATACCCTCTTCCTAGGATTGATGACCTCTTTGATCAGTTGTAGGGTGCCCGAGTATTTTCAAAGATTGATCTTAAGTCAGGTTATCATCAGTTGAGGATTGTGGATAGTGATATCCCTAAGACTGCTTTTCGTACTAGGTATGGTCACTACAAGTTCATCGTGGTACCATTTGGCCTCACGAATGCTCTAGCTATATTCATAAGCCTCATGAATGGAGTATTTCATAAATTTTTGAATAAGTTTGTGGTTGTTTTCCTGGATGAAATCTTGATATATTCTCATGATGAGAAAGAGAATGAAGAGCACTTGAGATAGGTATTGCAGAAGTTGAGGGAGAACTAGTTGTTTGGTAGCTTGTCGAAGTGTGCATTCTTTAGATCTGAGATATGTTATTTGGGTCATTTCATATTAGGTGATGATGTCTTAGTAGACCCATCGAAGATTAGGGCCATCATGGATTGGCCAGCACCCACTAGTGTCACTAAGGTGAGGAGCTTTATGGGACTAGTAGGTTATTATCGACACTTCATTGTCAGATTCTCTAGATTGGCACACTCCATCATGTCTCTTCAGAGGAAGGGAAAGAATTATGAGTGGATAGAGAAGTGTGATAGATCTTTTCAAGAGCTCAAGAGAGCCCTCACAAGTGCACCAATTCTTGTAGTACCAGATCCATCTACAAACTTTATGGTCTACACTGATGCATCTTTGGATGGTATAGGGGTAGTTCTTATGCAGGATGGCTAACCTATTTCCTTTGAGTCTAGGAAGTTGAAGACTCATGAACTCAATTATCCTACTCATAACCTAGAGCTTGTAGCAGTGGTTCATGCTTTAGTGAGGTGGTGACACTTTCTACTAAGTCATAGATTTGAGGTTCATTCTGATCACCAGAGCTTATAGTACATATTCATGTAGCCGAACCTTAATGCTAGGTAGAGAAGGTGGATGGAGCTCCTTTGTGAGTATGATTTTGATGTTCATTATATCAAAGGAAAGGAGAATGTAGTTGCAGATGCCTTAAGTAGAAGGTGCCATGAGCTTTCATCTATGACTACTAGCACCGATTTGATAGACCAAATTCTACAGCACTTGCCAGCGGATGAGCTTTACATAGAGGTTAGTTAGGTGGTGCATTCTTAGAGACCCTTAGAGGGGAAGTATGCAAAGTATTTCTTGGAGTCTGATGGACTCTTGCATCATAGAGGACGTATGTATGTACCTTCCATTAGGGGTTTGCATGAGCTCATTATACTTAAGGCTCATAGAGCACCCTATGTAGCGCACCTCGATGTTAAGAAGTTACATGCAGATTTGAGGTAGTTGTATCATTGGCTAGGCATTAGAGTGTAGATTGCTAACTTAGTTACAAGATGCCTCAAGTGTTAGAGGGTGAAGGTAGAGCATTGTCATCTTGTGGGCTCCTTCAGCCTCATCAGATTGTAGAGTGGAAGTGGGATGTTATATCTATGGACTTCATTGTCGGTCTTCCTTTGTCATCTCATCGTAATGATGCCATTTTGGTGATAGTTGACACATTGACCAAGGCTTCCCACTTCTCTCCCATGCATACTACATACATAGCATAGAACATAGCTCAGGTGTTTTTACAAGATATTATCAGACTTCATGGCATTCCTTGTAAGATCATCTCTGATAGGGACTCCTTGTTCACTTCATATTTTTGGAGAGAGTTGCAGATAGCATTGGGCACTAGGCTCAATTTCAATACAACATACCATCCCCAAATTGACAGACAGATTGAGCGAGTGAATCAGGTCTTAGAGGACATGTGTATATATGTGATGGACCATCAGATCAAGTGGGAGGAATAACTACACCTCGTTGAGTTTGCCTATAACAATGGGCACCATTCCTTCATAGATATGATCCCTTATGAGGCCTTGTATGGAAGACCTTTCAAGATGCCTTTGAGTTGGGACAAGATTGAGGATTGAGTATCTATTGGCCCTTAGTTGGTTTAGGAGATGGAGCAGTAGGTGACTCTAATTAGACAACACCTAAGAGAGGCACAGGATCGATAGAAGAAGTATGTTGATGTGAAGAGGATAGATTGAGAGTATCAGGTTGGTGATAAAGTCTTATTGAGGGTGCAGTTGCACAAGAGTCTGATTTGATTTGAGAAGGGCTCTAAGTTGGCACCCCAGTTTGTTAGACCATTCGAGATCCTAGAGAGGATATGACCAGTTGCCTACCATCTAGCCTGTCATGCATCCACGATGTGTTTCACATTTCAATACTTAGAGGATACATTTATGATGAGTCTCATATTATAGATTGGGATTCTTTTCAGGTGGAGTCGGATAGCCAGTTAGCGCTGGAGTCTATCTAAATTATTGCCCAACGGACCCTAGCACTTCGAGGTTGAGAGCTGGACCAAGTTAGAGTCTAGTGGGACTGCTATGATGAGGTTGCAACTTCATGGGAGGATGCGGCATAGATGCGATCTCAGTAACCATATCTTTTTCATGAACTCTAGGAGGAAGTTCATGCCTAGTGGGGGAGGATGTGAGGCCTCACCCTGACCCATCCTAGCACTGATGATACATTATTATTTTGATACTCATGACTCAATATGTCAAAACATTATTTGATGCACTAAACATTATTATGCTATTTTATGATGTGTAATGCTTTACTTCAGTTATTTGATTCTGTCATTTAATACTTTATGAACATATATAATGATGAAGTAAATGTATGAAAAAATAACACTTTGATTATGCAAGTCTAATGGCCAAAAATATGAGTAGAATTGGATAAACAATTGATTATTAGAAAATGGATGCTTTAATTTATATAATTTTTCTAATAGGTAATTTACATAATGCATGTGATTATTTGATCTACTGATGTGTGCAATGAGTGTGCAGGAAAATTAGCCGAGAAAACTCAATGGAAAGACAGGACTAAATCACTTGTTAATTTGTGCTATCTTGCATTGTAATTCTTTAAAAGTTGTTATTTGGTTTTACTATCCTCATAGCTTTTAATTGTTCCTATTAAGTCTTTAAGGCCTAAAAGCATTAAATTTAAGTACCCTAGGGGTAAGGGTATGGGTGGGGAGTACTTTCACACCCTTTAGCCTCCTTGGTTGACTTTTAGGGTCACTCAAAAACCCTATTTTTGGTTGATTGCGAAAATGGATTGTCTCTTTACTTGAGTTGGTGACCCAAAACTCCATCTTGAGTTTATTTGAAGTCTAGTTGAGTTAAGGATCATACTTAGAGGCATTTTGGTGTAGTTTTGGTTGTGTCACCCAAACCTCTAGTTTTAGAGGAAGTTTGAAGAAAAGGGAAAGCTCTTCTCAACCCACCATTTGTCATCACTCTTTGTGAAGGTAGGAGTTCTTCACTCCTTTGAATTGTTCTTCATGTTTGCATGCTTGAATCATGTTTGAATCTTGGATAACATTTTGTGTTGTTTATGTATTGCTTGCTTGTGTGTTGGGGTTGATTGGGAGGGAACTTATCTTATTTTCTTTTGACGTTATTCCCATGCTTGGTTAATGTTTTGTGTTTTTGAGAGAATTTCATGGGGATTGTTTTGGCATCACTCACCCTTGGAGAGGGAAGAAGTGGCCATGTTTGGGGGAAGGGCCTTAGTTGGAGCTAAATAGTGTAGAGTCTCCTCTCATGGTGAGAGGAGGGAAAGAGGGTAGGGTGTATGGGCCCCTACTTTTCATCCCATACCTTGTTGTTATTGAGAATTATTGAATATGGAAATGAAAGAAAATCCTTGTGAAAATAGCCTCGAAAGGGCCTTGTAAAAGAATGGAAGTTCTTGAAGTTTTAGCCCCGAAAGGGTTATGTTATGGTATGGTGATTGACATCTCCTATTGAGAAAATCCACCTCCCCCCTATTTTGGTTCATTGTTGAACCTATTGTGCAAAACTGGGTTGAGAATGCATGCTTGAATTGTTCACCTTGCTATGTTGTTTTACCCCCATGTTGGTTCTTGTCTCTCCCATGGTCCCCTTGATGCAATTAAGACATTGAAAAAAGTTCTCTTGTGAAAGCCCCTTGAAGAAAATTAAATTGATATGTAATATTATGTAAATTGTAATTGAATTTTGATGTATTGGCAAAGACATCGGGTTTTCTTACTAGTTCTTTCCTGATGGAGCCTTGAACTAGGATGACTAATAGAGAAAGAAAAAAAAAAGATTATGGAAACCTTCTTGTATTTATCTCATGTGATTTCAAATTTTGCATATGTTGTGAGAAAATAGATTGATAGACAATGACTTTGAATTATGAATCCTCAAGCTTTCAATTAAGTTAATGAAAAGCAATTTGATATGTTGATGTTCCAAATTTGATGTTTAAGTATTAAGAGGAGATTAAAAAAAATCCTACATTGTGATCATAAGGTTAACTCCCTCTTTGTTAAATTTCATAATTAACTCAATGAGATTTGATTAAGAATAATGCATCACCTTGAATATATGAGGATGGATAAAACATGAATTATAGGAGAAAAGAAAAGTATAATCCTATGCACATCCTTGGATTAGTACATTGTTCATAGGAAATCTATGTTGTCATTGGATTATAATTCACTCAAAAAAAAAGGGATATACATATATATAGCAAGAAACAAGATATATCATCACCTAGAAAATTGTCTTAAAAATAAAATGTGCATCTCCAGGAGTGAAAAACCTCTCTGGGAAATGTATGGGGAACATTCTAATTCCCCCCTAAGTCACAGAGGATATTTGCTGAATTATTTTTGGTGTTGCAACAAAAAATCAATATTAAATCGCTTAAAAGGAGATACAAATTAAATGCATTTAAAAATTAAAATATTTATTTGGACATCTTGTTGGCATATCTCAACAACAAAACTTTAGCATTTACTCCTATGGCTATCTAGCCATCACTAAACCTAGCTCCGAATCATCTCCTGCCATATTTAGGCACAGTCCTCTTTAAAATTAAAACCCATGTGACAAAAGGCAAGTACTTGTTTAGGACTTCATGTAATTTAAACTATAAATCAAAAAAAATTTATTTATTTAAGCTACCCACTAATTATCTATCCCCATTCTCTTACTTTATTCTTTATTTACCTATCCCATTTAAGGGCTAGGCATGAGCCAGGGGACTGGTGCCATCTAATGTCATACAGACTTGTCATATCATGTAAGTTGGCAGCAGGGGGTTGCAAAAAACAATGTTTATAAAAATCTTTGCTCATTAACCTTACACCCACCCCCATCCCCTTCTTCTCTCTAGTGCTATCCTTTCTTGAGTATGGTGTCATGCCTGACCACTACTTGGGTTTTACTTCATATTAGGAATTTGTGGTTATAAGTTTTTTCTTTGAGATTATGTTCTTTTTATCTATTGAACTTGGTGATAATGTCCTTGGGACACGTTTTTTATGTCTGAATATTCAGCTTGTTTCAGGATTCTATATTTGAATTCTCTGATTTTACAATGCACTATACTTTTGGATTAATATTAGAAAGTATACTTCAGTTATTTTGGTGGAACTCATTTGTAAACATTGTGAGTTATTTATTGGCCAATGTTAAATTTAGGTTATGCTATATGAATTTTCTTTGCCTAGGTACAATTATTTATAAAAATAGTTCTATTTGATGTTACCAGCTTAAGGAAATATATATACATTTACATATACATATACATATACATATACATATACATATACATATACATATACATATACATATACATATACATATACATATACATATACATATACATATACATATACATATACATATACATATACATATACATATACATATACATATACATATACATATACATATACATATACATATACATATACATATACATATACATATACATATACATATACATATACATATATATATATATATATATATATATATATATATATATATATATATATATATATACTTATTCAGTTTTCTCTTTTACTGCTGAGCAGTCATTCAATTAGTATTGTTAGGGGATTATAACCTTGAGTTTAAATTATTGGTGACTTATGCGAAAGGTTGGGGGGTATTCATCTAAATATGTTTGTAATCATTTCTTAGAAGAGTAACTTGCATATATATAAATAAATAAATAAATACATATATATATATATATATACATTCTTTTATTTTTATAAGGTTTTTAAAATAAGGCATCAATATGTTAATGTGGTGTTTTTTATTAGGGTTTTAACCCGTGGCTATTACTATTCTCTAGTGGATCGAGACATATCATATTGTTTACTTGATGTTATGAAATGAGATTTACATAACACAAAACCTCATGGGTATTGCAAACTTTTATATCAAAGGGATATTTGCTTCAAAAATAGCCAAATCATGGCGGTGGTAGTGAAACTGTTGTTTACATGCCTCTGTTTTGAGGGAAGGTTCATTGAATGCAGAGTAATGAGGTTTTATGGCACTGTTAGTATAGTCAGCCATTTCATGTTGATAGTTTGGTTATCTGTTGAGAAAGGGCCAAAAATTTGACCGCACTACTTTGATTTAAGAACACTTGTAACCCTTGTTGTTGTGGAATCGAGTTCATGGAAGAATTTTTTGAAAAGATCTCAAGTTTTTAAGGTCGAGCATTGTGGTGTTTCTCTCAACCAGTTCTTTTGATAAATTTCTCTTGGTTTATGTTGTTGATCATCATATCCTCTATTGCAAGCCAGTATTTGGGTCTCTGCTTTTTAAAAGTAAGGTATTTATTTTTGGGCTTTGGCTTTCTCGGCAAGTTGCCAAAGTTTTTGGTGCTAAGCAATTACTCTCTACTATCTCTTAGGTAGGGGGCAGTTCCTTACCCTAATCTTTCTCTATTTTTTTTTAAATTTTAGATTTGAAATGAATGGAACTCATTATGTGAAAAGTTTAATATGTTATGTCTTTATTTTATGATCAATCATTCAGTTTGCATAAACATGAAACAAAGGAGTATGTGAAGTTCTGAGACCTCACACACCCCTATGTTTCATGCATATGCGAGATTATGATTTGGGTTGATTATATTTAAAAAATTTTATAAAAGACTTCACAAGAAACTGTATTATATAGTTACTTGGCGCACAAGGATGAGTACCCACAAAGCTTAGCTCTGTGAGCGCTCATGCTTGCATGTCAAGCAAGAAAGAGTGCAGTATGTTGGCACGTAACTTTTGGGGTTTTTTCTTAAACAAGAGTTACAAAGCATAGCTCTTTGTTAGTCATGGTTATGGCACCAAGCTTAGGAATTTGAACAAACAATTAGCAGGTCACTATCTTTTGGTTATAAAATTTTGGACTGTTGAAGGTTTTTAAGAAGTATTATCAAAAGTTATTGAACATAGGTTTGTTATCATGAAATGTTGTGATCAATGTGGCAGTATAAGCTGTTCGAAACATGTTGTTTAGTAAACATATCTTGTTGCTCGATTTCATGAATGTTGCTTCAACATAAACACGAATTGAAACTAAGCGTATCAGATCTGTTGTCTTTACTAGTTAAAACATCCACATAATCACTGTCTCAATCATTTTAATTGTGGCTTGTTTAGATTTAAATATGAGCTAATTTGAGGCATAACATCGAACATGGACAAGATCATACGGGTGTAAAAATAGTCATTGGCAAAGATTTGACATCAAAATTTGTTAATTATTAGCATGATACTTATCATTAGTAGATATTAGCTTTTGGAATGATTGGGTCATTTTGAGTTTTTATTTAAGATGATTAGTCACATTTGATAAAATATTTATTAAGTTTAGTTTTGAGTAATATTAGAATTTTGTTAAGATTGTTAATTGGCATAATACAATTATTTTAGTGGTAAGGTTGGTATTAAAACTTAAACCCTGTAATTGCTGATTACTGGCATTTTATTATTACTTTGAGATTTTTAATACACTTCTATAATCTATAGGTGAATGTATTATGGATATTCTTTACTATTTGATATGTTTCATGAAGTATATCAATACAATATATATGGTGTTTGAAATGAATTAGAATTCTTCTATTCTATAACTGTATCTTGTTATTTGATTTTAGAGCTATTTTCCATTCAATGTTGATATGGAAAGTTGTTTCAAACAAATGAATAGATGAAAATGATATATGTTGAGTTCATGTAAACAACAAGAATATCATAAGTAAATTGAATTTATTATCATAGTTAACTTGAGGATTTGTTTGGTTTATTTTAGCAATAGGGATAAAGTTCTAATGTTAATATTAGTAAGTATCACTAAATCTGATGTCACAATTAGTTGTATTTACTAGTACTTAATATTAAAGTGTTATTCATATTGCTGAAATAACCTAGGCATTACTTTCAAGATTAGCTATGGAAATTAAGTTCAGATAGATGAGGAATGTGGTATCATCTAGTATAGGCATTCTAAAATATCTATTTGATGTGTATTTTAAGAATATCTAAGATGAACATATATCGGGGTGGCTGAATTGGGTAATCCTATTCAGTTATTTAATGCAGTGAAAACATATAAAATGAACTGGGTGGGTTAATTTCATATTAAAAGATTAAATTGGCCTTACCTATGACTTGGACCTAAATGGTTAAGTACGAATAACAAGGTAGATCTCTATTATTTCATATGATGAGTATAGTAGAGAAACCCATTATGTGTTGACTATGAGCATACCATACATGGATGCAGTATCTTAGTGCCATAACAATGACACCTCAGTATATATATGTTTCATTTACATGTTATTCTTAGTGCGAGTTTAATTTTGCAATAATGAGTAAAGGTTTATTTCTTGCATATTAATTTTGGAACTGCACTATGTTATATTAAAATAGATATTTGCATTATGGTTTTGTATATGTTTGGTCTAACATGCATGCAGATGGATTACACTTTTCAACTTAGTGTGTACTGAGCCTTCTTTTGTTTTGTGTTGCATCCTGTGTGTTTCTAGGTGTCTCGAGTTTTCAAGTAGTTAAAGATGCTTATTGAAGTTCTTCTTGTATCATTTTTCATTTGCTAGTAGGGTCCATATTTTGGACATAGGCATTTAAGGATGAGATTATACTTCATTATTGTACTGAACTCTATATGTTTTATAATCTTTATGGAATCATATTTGGATGATGTTTACTTGTATTTTGAGGTTTTTAGATTGAGAATGGTTCAATCTGTGTACTTGTACTTGTATTTAGTGGAGTTAATAAAAAAATAAAATTATTTCCTTCTTTGTACTTGTTATTGGATTCATCTTTTTTTTTTTTTTTGGTATTGTTAGTTAAAGTGTTACATATGGAGGCACGCAAGGTGGACGTGAAGGGGGGGACAAGGTTTGCAACATGTAGACATTGAGCAGCACGTAGACCCTTGGGAAAGTGGGGCCCACAGGGGGTAGGATAGGCCTCTTGTCTTAAGGGAAGGAGGGGGTGTAGGATAGTTGTTTTAGCATTTTGTTTTATTTATTTGTATGGGTGTTATATTTGTTTGATGTGGGTTAGCTTAGGGTGATGAATAGTTTATAGTCTAGGTTAGTGTAGGGTTAATATTTATTTCTATTAAATTGTTAATTTGTGTAGTGTAGTTGTTTATTAATATTTTTATTTGTAGTGAAATTTGTTAGTAGTAGTTAGTATGCATAACTAGTAGTAATGTTATTTGTGCTTTGGAGTTTAGTGATTATTGTTTTATATATAACTACTTAAGTTTTCTTAGCTAAGTTTTTAATTAGTTCTATTTAAAAGGTTTTATTTGAAATATATATATTCTAATTAAAATAACTTGAGCATTTTATTAACTAAGTTTTATACTATTGAGAATCAGTTAGATTAATTGTAATATTGGTATTGTAACATTAAACTTAAATCTCACAATAGTTTAGAATAAAGTTTAGATTTACTTATCGATCTAATTGGAATAATAATAATTTTCAATTTTAATTGTAAATGTTAAAATTAATAAATTGATTTGGATTAGATAATTTAAACGTAATTAGTATGCATTGCATATTTAAATTTAATTGATCATCTAGAGCTTGAATTCTCCTACTGTTAAATGATTTAAATTGTTATGCTGTTCAAAGTATCAGTATATGAAAGGAACTTGTTAATTAGATCATTTTAGGGTTAGTGGTATATCTCTCATAATTAACTGTATCTAAACTAGTTTATGTAATTAAGGGGGAGATGTCATTTTATTAGCATGTTAGTTTAAAGCTATCGATAGATGTTGTATTATGTCTGATGTCATAAAATTAATGATTTATTCGTCCTCAAGATCTAAAACTTAAGATGTTATGCAAAGAACCTATTCTTAATCGTGAGTTAATGCATCAACCTTAGAGACTTTAATTATTGTTCTTATAACAAAAAATAATTTGTGTGTGTTTTTTCCCTTATATTTTGGGCATGACATTTACATTCACCAAGATGAAAGGAGTGGGAAGTTTGATTCAAAAGGTGATGAAGTCCTAGGTTATTCTATTGTGATAGGGGATTACAAGTTTTTAAATAAAGTGATTGAAATTGCACACGTTAGAATTGATGAGTTTGAAGATAAGGATAATGAGTAGAGAAAGAAGGAACCTAAGGATTAAAAAAATTTGTGTATGTTAATGATGATACACCTACTTCTATACCTAAGCACCAACTATGTCATTACAATGGTACACTAAGAAAAAACAAAGAGATATCGAGAAAAAACCTGCATTACTTGAGCCATAGATAGAATAACTTAGGTTTAATGTTGAGGTCCAATTGAGTGAAGATGATGTTGGAGATCATAGATTTGATCCTATCTTAGAAAAGAATGTGAGAAGGAGCCATTTAGAAGATCAAAGCATTGTAGACAAGAATGCTATAATTATGAAAACAAGTAAGTTGAAGTGAAATACATGTTTTATTACTAAATTTGAGCCTAGAACTATGAAAGATGCACATGATAATGATGACTAGATAAACTCATGAATGAGGAGACATGTCAATTTGAAAAGATAAATACATGGACACTAGTACCAAGATCTAAAGGGAAAAAAATAGTGATAGGAACCAAGTAGGTATTTAAGAGTAAATTGAATAAGAAGGAGAGGTTGTGATAAAGAAGGAAAGACTTGTTTCTAAAGGTTATGCCCAAGGAGAAGGATTGAATATGGAAAGGTCTTGGAACTTGTAGCTATATTAGGTGGAGTTAAAAAATAGTTGGCTTGTGCAACTTACAAAAGATTAAAAGTCTATCAAATAGATATTAAGTCTTCATTTCTAAATGAAATTTTGGATGTAGAAGCCTACATTTAATAAGCTAAAGGATCTATGGAGCCAAAGTAGAAGCACCTTGTATGTGAATTGAATAATGTGCTATATTGACTGAAGTAAGTGCCAAGAGCATGATATGAAAGATTGCATTGATATTTAATCATATTGTATTTTTTAGAACAAATGATAATGATAGTGTATACTTGAAAAGTGAAGATGAAAATAAGGTCTTGATTCTTGAAATATTTGTTGATGATATAATATTTGGTGGTAATTGTTGATATGTGATTATTTTCAAGTGAAGAACCTATAATGGAACAATCATTATTTTTTCAATGATGTCAAATTGCTACATGCTAGTGAGATAATTTCTTTTTGATCTAAAAGCTATCATTTAGTTGATTGATGAAGAGGATTTGAAAAGAGGAGATAACAATAGCACCTAAAGAAAAATTGAGTTATTCAGTATGTAAAAGAAGCACCAAAACCAAATAAAACTTTAATAATATAATGAATTTATTATCTATTTAAATTTTGAAATGAAATATTACTCAAGTTAAGATTGGAAGAAGACGAAGTATGAAAAGTGTCTATCGAGCTTTGTCGAGAAGTCTATGCAAGCTGAGCAGAAATTAGTGGAAGCCAAATGAAAAACAAGAGGTGTCAAGAAAAGGTGAAAAATAGTGCAAGTCAAGTGATTTTTTGTATATGTTGAGTAAATTTTAGCTAATGTTGAGCATCAGTAAACTTTAGTGTTTTCTGAGTAAACTAGTATTAGCTAAGTGAAAGGACAATATAGGAGCTGAGTGACAAAAAATTGATGTTGAGTTCTAGTAAATATGTTAAATCAAAGATTTGAAAAATCTAAACCAATTTTTTAAAAAAAAAATTGTATGAAGTGTGTGGAAGATAACTATGATGAGCTAGTGGCACAAAACTCAAGGTAAATCATTTTAAGAAAAAATCAAGGAATATTGAAGAAAAGTTTTCTAGAGGAGCCAAATAGAAAAGTGGGTAGATTGATTATACCCTACCTAATCCTATCTAACCCTAAAATGAACAATTGTGGTTAAGCATCAAAAGATCTAAATTCTCTATCTATAGAGAGAGTTGGTCAAAAGAAAAGGTTTTCATGTGTGAGAACCTAAGGAAGAGAAGGAGTCTAGGGTATTATTTCATTCAGTGGCTAAATAGAAGTGACTACATTTGGTATGCAAAGCAAGAAGGCTCAAGAATATGAATTTTTTGTAGGGTGAACAAGCTATCAAAGTTGAAGAGTGTGAAAGCCAAGTAGAATGAAGGACTGAATGGAGATCTGTAATCTACAAGTGAGTTGTAATATTTTACTATATCAAGCCTTACTATTAATTTCTAAGCATTGTATTAGTCTAGGGTAAATCCTTTGAATTAAGGTTTATCTAACAATCATTTGTAAATCATTTAATTGGGTGGCATTCTAATGGAATAGTCTAAATTTCTCTAACAAGGCTCACTCCTAATAGGGTGCATGAAATCCTTTAACTAGGTCACATTTAATAGTATATATTGTTGACTCACCTTACAATAGGTATATCATAGTCATGCTTTAGGCCTTGCTTAGGAATAATATATTTAAACTAAGGACTATTTCTCCCACTATGAGGTGCATTTAATCTTATCAACCTAGGGAAGTATACTTGAAATGGTTGGCACAATATGTGCACTAGGTATCTTAATGAGTCACTGAGCTTATGCTGTAGGAAAGTAAAAATGCAAGGAAAAGAACTTACACTATTGCTGTAGGAAACTAAAACACTTAACTCTATGAATACTAGAAATACAATGAAAATATAACAAATATTCCAACTTGGATCATCCACTAAAACTATTCTCACATATGTTGTAGGAACATTCACAAAGTGTAATGCTACAGGAAGGAACTCACAACTTCTAATTAAGAAGCTAAGAATACTTGGAAATAAATCTATTCTATCCTAATCTAATCCACCTTCCAAGTGGGCCCCCTTGGTTGGCTTCTCTAAACTACTAACACAATATAGAAGCCAAAACTATTTCATTAGATTTTAGAAATTCATTACATAACACAGAACTATAAAAACACAATTGTAAAAGTTAATAGTCTGTTCTCTTAAACTATTTCTTCTAAATGGTTCTAAAACTTCACACACTTGGGTCAATTCCTATATATATAGGAAATCAACATTTATTCCATAACAGAAAAGTAAATGACCTAGCTTAAAATCCACAAGAGAGAAAATAGGAAGATAACAACTAAAGGCGAGAAGAAGGAATAACGGCTTAAGACAAGAATAATAAAGTCTAAACATCTACTCACCATAGAGTAAATGTAGAGAAGGTAATAAGTCTTCATAATTACTCTTTACTCACTACCATGTCTTTTGGAACCATTAAAAATTCCTCCACCATGGTTGCTCCTTGGCATTCTCTTCTCCTTAAATGTTTTTGATGCTTAGCTTTTGAATTCCTCCAATCATCTTTCAATCTTCATTAACAGGTTAGTTATAACACAAAACATGTTTGCAATTAAAAATTTATCAAATTAAATTCAAATATAAGAACACACATTTCGATAACTATATGAAATAGTGCATACTATGTATAATATTAGCAAAAGATGGCATAGTTTCTACCCCATAGGTTTATCATAGGTTCGGTAAATATATGTCCAAAAATGTTTTAACAAAGATAAATAGAGTATCAACAAAGTATCTTAAAAATCATAAAATAAAGGCAAATTGTGGTCTCATCATCCGCCCACTACCAAACTAATTCTTTTCCTCAAGCATTGCACTTCCTTGTCAGTGACCTAAAATCTCTAATTTCTATTCTTCCCTTTTTGTTGCTCTTAAAAGTGTAGTAAAATCCTCTAGTTCTCTCCCACACTTCTCTCCTATGATCTTCCTACAATTTTTCAAGTCTTTCAACATTAATGTCATACAAGGGCCATAGGAACATTGGAGGCTACATTGTTAAGGGACACTGCAACTCCGATCTGGGCTACTTCCCTAATTCTAAATATTTTGGAACTTTGTGAAGTGTTTCTTCCAAGTTAATAGGGTTGTGTGGTTCTAATTTCTTAAGAGATTCAGGTAGTCTAGCCCACCTACTCCTAGTGCTAGTCATGGCTCTCTGAAATGCAAAGTAGGGAAAATTTTCATATTTAGCATCAACCTTAGTTCTGCTAGAAAATATCTTCTCCCTCACTTCTGGATTCTTCTTTCCATAGGTCAATGTGAACCAATCCCTGAGCATTTCATCCAACTTACTACTTTATTCTCTTAAAGGTAAAGGTTTTGTTCTTTCCTCATCCCTGTAGTTATTCAACTACCTGTCATAATTCACTTCATTGGACATCTATGACATGAGGGCTTTTAGGTGTACATCTCCTATGTAAAGCAAGGGATTCCATTTAGTCTCCAAAGGAATAACAAAATTATGAACATATAATTCACATAATAAGTTCTACTAGCATGGTGGTAGAGTCTAATACAGTCCATAAAATTCATGTGCTACTTTAAACTTTGCATTCACATTATTGAGGGTTAACATTAATTGAAACAAAAGAAATTTCTCTTTCAAGCAAAGAGCATAAACTCTAGGTGGTGGCTTACAAGCAAGGGCTTGGTTAGCTAGCTTAAGAGTATGGTTCATGCACTAGTTTAGGCTTTCTAGCTATTCCTTTAATTCTACAATTTCCTCATTTTGAGATACTATAATCTTATTCATCTTTTTCTTTTCTTCTTTCTACAATGCCTCAGTAAACAAATATTGTCCATACAATTGCAAGAGGAGTTTCTATAGCATGATAGCACTGTTGTCTTCTTCATGATCCCTTCTCCTCTTTCTTTGTCCTTTCCATAGATGTTTTGCTAAACCAATGATCCATGTTGATCTATGTGTAACTAAGGTAGTGTGTGGATCAACATATTTAGGAACTATCTCATCCCTATAGCTAGAAGTACCTGGTAAGTCTACTTGGGTATCATCTAGATTTTCTTTAATTTCTTCCCTACACTCTTCAGTAAGATTATCAAGAGTGCTTGTAATCTCAAGATGAGGAGGAGAATGATCAAAAATAATTTTCATAGGGGATTCCTTGCCGGATGTTTCCCTAATGGATATTTTAGACAAAATAGGATCCTTAGAAACTTGCCCTCTCATTCTAGGGCTTCTCCTTATAGGGGTTTCTTCCTATGTTACAACCTTTAGCCTACCTTTTCCCTTAGGTGGTTTTGCTATAGGAGTATTTGTTGTAGGACCCTTCTTTGTTCTCTTTTTTTTTACAATTGTAGGGATTGGTTCTTACTAAACATGAATTTCTTTTGGGAGTTTTCATTTTCTCTTAGTTTTGCTGGTAGCAGGTTTAGGAATTTCTTGTATAGGTGGAGGCACATTTTCTTGAATAGGGGTAGTTTCTTGTTCATTTTCTTGAGTCTTTTTAGTTTCAACCTCTTGAATTTTTTGTTTGGTAGGCTCACTAGTGGGAGCTACATTTCTCTCACTATGTTGTTCACTAAGGCTAGCTAGGGGTTGTATGGTTTTAAGTCACACAAATTCATCCCACATTAAGGGGGATACATCCCTAAGCAACCTCTTTATTAAAAACTTAATTAAAGCATGATGAGTAACATAATTCTCGTTTCCTTTTTGAGTCTCCTCCACACTAATGCAAAGCATATTATACAAGAAATTCAAAATATTCACAACAAGAGTATGCCTTACACAACTAAGTAGCTTGACATAATGTGCATGTAGGTATAAAAATCTTCCTTTGCATGTAAAATGCCTGATTATGTGCATGGCTAATTCATTGTATGGTGGAGACAATGACATTCTCTTGCAACCTTGTTTTGTGACATCCAATTGAGGATCAAGTGGCCTAGTAAATTGGGCTCTTGCTGAACTAGTGTCATGCATGTTGGGGTAGTGTTCTCCAACTATAGGTAACCGAGTTACCTTAGTGATGTGCTCCTCTTTTGCAACTACTGTTAAGCCCCAAAAAAAAGCTTCTCACTCATAGAATTTCCTAGCAAATTCTACAGCTACCTCTTCATCATATGCAGTTAATCTCAAGAAATACCCTAGCCATCCACATGCATTAAACCTTCTTATAGCTTCTATGTTTGAGAGTAACACAGTGTGCTCTACTGGCTCTCTCCTTTGCAGCTACCCACCCATTTCCTTAACACTTCCTCTGTTTACTCTATTTCCTCTCTTTTTGAATCCAAGCTTCAAATTGTTGCACTATTCTTTAGACTCATCACACTTCTTTGTTTTAAGAAGCAATTAATTTTCATAACAAATTGTTATGCACAATAATTAAGCTTTGAATGAAGGTAAATCATAAATTTGGGTAACCTTTGATAGGGTTACCCTTTCATAGGGCATCACTTTAGATGAGTGATAATTAGTAGGATGTTACTCCACTTGAAATCCTTATGTCAAATCTATTATTAAATGAATATTCATATATTTGAAAAGAACACAAGACTATGGCCTATGGCACAAGAAATAATATGATCTTGATCTTAGAGTTTATAATGATGTTTATTGGGTAGGAAATGTTGATGATATAAAGAGCACTAGTGGTGGAGCTTAAATTTTAGGAGAAATTTTGATTGAATGGTCAAGAAAGAAACATAATTGTCTATCACAATCTACTACTAAAACTAAGTATGTTGATGTTGTTGTTAATTATTCAAACATTGTTTGGGTCAAGTAACTATTGGAAGGTATACAAGAGGAAGTCATCAACCTATAACGATATATTGTTTTAACAAAATTATTATTAACATATCAAAGCATCATCTAATGCATGCAAAAACTAAGAATGTATCTATGAAGTAGCACTACTTGAGGGAGCACGCACAAAAAATAATAAGGAAGTTAAAAGTATGTGAAGTCTAAGGAGAAAATTGTAGATATATTCACAAATCCATCTCCTAAGGATAATTTTGAGTATCCTAGAGAAAAGTTAGGGGTCCTTCCCCTATCCAATATTAAATGAGAAAGGACACATGTTGCATAAATTCATGGATGATTAGAATATCTTTGTGGATTTGATAAAAGAGTTCACTCTTTAAGGATTGTTTGTTGAAGTTGTGAAAATGATTGTAATGAGATAGATGCAATTAGTACATGTTGGGTAAATAGTATACCTACAAGGTTTTATAAGTTTCTCATTAAAGCTTATAGTTGTCTTTGGCATTCTTGTCAAAGGGGGAGAAGTCAAGCTAGGGAGTGATTGGAAGTAAGGATGATGAAATAATTATGTGTTGTGTAGTCAAAAGGGAAGATGCTACAAGCAAACCCAAAGGGGGAGATCAATCATGTTGCTAAATAGAGAAGTATATTTTGTGAGGGAGCATATGATGTTGTAGACCAAGAAGAAGAACCTATTAGAATATTTAGAATAATTGAGAGAAGGCATGGACTATTGGAGTTGATGAAATCCAACTCTGAAGATGCCTAAGATCACTTGCATGCAATAACCTGTCAAAGGGAAGCCAAGGAAGGAAGAGCGTGGAGCTAGGGAAAAACCCCAAATGGACATGAGAGATAAAAGATATAAAAACACAAGAAAAATATGTATTTACAATATGCAAGAAGTGATGTTGAAAATAAAATAAGGGAGCTCGAATATAAAGAGCTCAAGGAATCTCCTAGAACAAGATAGAAGACTCTAGGAGATAAGTGTGACAACTAAGCATACATCCACATGAGGTGGAAAGTCCTTGAATAAAGTGAGAGGATAAAGTATGACTTATGAGAGAACAAACTCCCTTATTGTCAACAACTTATAACTAACCCCTAAATGACAACTAATAAATGAATGCATTTACCTAAGTAAGCTTAACTAAATAGAATAAATAATAAATAATTAATTATTTACTCTAACATGAATTAGTTACTCAAGGTCCACAAGAATCATTAGACCAAACAAATAATTAAACAATATATGTTCTACTTGTCCTATTGTAACTTGGTCTCTACTATATATTGATTAAAAAAAAAAACTAGCAGTTCATTGTCCTAATATAACAGACTTGTTGAATGTAAATATTTTTAATGTAAAACACCATAAAAAATTCAACAAAAGTTTGACACTAGGATTTAACGTGGAAACCCAATTTGAGAAAAAACACTAGAAACATGTCACCACTTTTTTGCTCTTTTAAAGTGAGCTTTGCTAGGATTTAACCCTATCAAAGGTTACAATATACATTGTTAAATATGACCTAGTTAGAGGATTTAATCACCCTATTAGGAGTGGCCTTGTTAGAGTTTTTTTATCATTCCATTTAGAATGTAACCCTACTAAAGGATTTACATTGATTGTTGAGGCCTTCAATAATTGTTAGGTCAACCTTTGATTAAAAGGATTTCAATACAAACTATTTACAATGATTGGAAAGAAAATAGTAAGATTTGGTATGTATCATTACAACCTGGCCACTTTTTTATTTTCATACCTCTATTTGGTCCGTGTGTTCATTCCTTGATAAGCCTTCCTTGTCACCTCTATCCTTGATTCCCTTTATAACCCTTGAAGAAATAACCCTTCTCTTCACAGCAAACTTAAAGCCTTCTTCTTATATTTTCTTATCAACCTCTGTAGCATTGTTCCTTCTTATTGGAAACACACACATATTCCTTTCTTTGTTCTCTTCTTTTTATATCTTATTCATGCTCATTCCACCCCTTCATGTGAATACTTTAGAGTTCAACTCTCTACCTCCTTAAATAGGTAATTTTGGTCCTTTATCATTTTCATGATCACTATAGATTTAGTGTTTGCTATTCAATTCATCAATTTCATTATCTATGTTCATCTTCCTCCTTTTCTAGAAACTTCTCATCTATTTTTTTTATTAGGTATCTTACCTAATCCTCTTATTGAATTAAGTGATCCAACTCATCAATATCATCTTTAACATAGTTTCCATATCCAAAGAAATCAAATAAGTTAGCTAGAAATCATGATTTCTCATACATATTTAGAACATTATTGCTTGGTCATTACTAAATTTTGACACTTGGTCATCACTTAATTGCTTGGTCACTATATAACTTCTAGCTCAACATCAATGTTATTACTTAGTCAATATTGATGCTCGGTTAAGACTAAATTTTCCTAACACTTACTATGGCTTGGTTGACACTAGCATCACTCATCATGAACTTCAAAGTTACTTGATATTTTACTCTCTTTCTCAGTCAAGCTTAACATAAGTGATCTATTTTTACATTTACTATCAAGACTTGAACATCAACATGATATAAACAATAACTTTGTTTTGTCAAAGTCTAACTAATCAAATGTCCATTGCAGATTTGTTTGCATAACTCAACCTTTTTTCTAGGTTCTTTTGTTATGAGAAACTTCTCAAATTCTCTTCATCAATCAAATGGATATGACATTTAGATTCGATAGAAACATTTCTCATCAATAGATTTTACATCAATGACAATACAAAAATTGTTTCAATTATAGCTCCAATAATCTCCCTATTTGGCATTGATGGAATCACCTTAAAATATCTAAAGTATATTAATAAATTCTCCCTCTTTTTTACCATGCAATAAAAAATATTTCACTACCATGAGTGACCAATATCCTTAGTTTCATTTTGATTCTCATCTTTATAATTTTTGAAACCCCCTCTAAGTTCTTGAGTTCAGGTATATCTCCCTTTTTCATTATGTACCTCTTCATCTTTATTATATCTCTCTTTATAGTATATCTATCCCTTGATTATATATTTCTCCCTCTTTGACAATAGTGTTAAAAACACTAGCTTTCTTGGCTTCATTTACTGCATACATCTTGATTATGTAGATATTTGCACATTTGGCTGAAATTTGTTGTCTATCTATGACTAATCTATTATGTTGTTCTCCTTCATCTTCTTTACTTGACAACCTTAGGCACCTCCTAAAGTAGAACTATATGTATCAATGTGTAAGATATTTTGATTAGAATATTTGATGTAGTGCACCAATACTCCTTAAGTTTCTTTGCTTAGGGGAATCACCCTTAGTTTACCTCTAGGATATTGATGAGCATCTTTAGGTAAGGCTTTGGTGAATATGTTAGCAACTTTTTCTTTAGTGTGTACATATTCTAATTTCATTTCTTCATCTTGAACTAGTTCTCTCAAGTAGTGATACTTGATAGCAATGTTCTTAGTTTTAGTGTGCATCACTTTATTTTTTGATATGTTAATAGAACTTGAGTTATCACAATAGGTAACCAATAGATCTCTAATTTATTCTCTCATTCCTTTCAATTTTTTTTATCTACATACTTGTTTTTAGCTATTGATTGGGAAATATAGTTTTGTTTCTTGCTTGTCCATGAAACCAATCTCTTTCCTAGAAAGAATGCACTTCCACTATTTCTTTTTCTATTATCAATAATTTCCTTCCCAATCAGAGTCAATGAATACCTTTAGTTCAAATCTATCACTTCTCTTCTAACACAATCTATAATCTTCCATACCTTTTAGACATCTTAATATCCTTTTCACTTCCATCATGTGATTCTCCATAGGATTTTTTGAAAAATCTAGAAACTATCCCAACTAATAATGCAATATCATGTCTTCTATGAAAATCATATTACAATTTTCTAATCATTATCTATATAATGCCTAGCTTACATCAACAAATTCATCAATTTTAGCTAATTTACTTCTAGTAGACATAGGTGTTCTCACTGCCCTTGACTCTTCCAATCCAAAAATTTTTAGTATCTTGTTGATATATTGGACTGAGTAATGAAAATACCAAACTCCATTTGATAAACTTACAAACCAACAAAGAATTTTATTTCACCAAACATTGATAGCTCAAATTCTTTCTTCATTTCATTAGCAAATGATTTTCATAATGCTCATTTTCCTTTAAATGTAGTGTCATCAATAGTTTTTTTGGATAACAACACTTCATTATTCTTACCAGTCTTCAAGTATAGATTAATGTTATCATTTGTCCTTTTAAAACCAATCTTCACTAAGTAATTATATAGTCATCATACTATCCTCTTGAGGCTTGTTTCAATCCATATAGAGCTTTGTTCAATTTACATATCATATTCTTCTTGTCTAGATCCACAAATCCTTTAGGTTGTTCCATGTATACTTCTTCCTCAAGTATATCATTTAGAAATCTAGATTTGAAATCCATCTAATATTTTTTGAAGTTCTTGTAGGCTAAGTATGCAAGCAGAGTTTTGACTCCTTCCATTCTTGCCATAGGAGAAAAAGTTTCTCCATAGTCAACTCCTTCTATCCTTTGTACACCAATCTATCTTTGTTCCTTGTAACTTCACCTTTCTCATTTATCTTATTCTTGAGAACCTATTTTGTTCCAATACGTATTATTCTTCTCAATTTGTTCAATTTCTTCATTCATTTCTTGGATCCAATCTTCATTTTCTAGGTCTTCATTCATTGATTTTGGCTCAAATAATCAAAGTAAGCATGCATCATCTCAAAGTCTTTTTCTTGTTATAACACTTGATTTGGCATCACCAATTATTTGTTTAGGTTTATGATGTCTTCTTACATACTTATCTAGAACAAGTGGTCTCCTTATTTTTTCTTCAATAGGTTCATCTTGAAAGATAATATCAAGCTCATTAAATCTTTCTTGTTCAGGTTATGGTTCTAATTCTGCACATTCAATATTATCTATCAGATGGTCATAATTTCCTATCTTTGACTTGGCATCCTCTATCTATTGCTCAACACCCATTATGTGTTGCTCGATAACTTGCCATTACATCTTAATATTTCCTATCTATTGGGGAACTATAGCTATATTTTCTTGTTTAGTAGGAGTTATTAAAGAATCATCATCCACATATATGAACGTGTTGTAATATTTAGGATCTATTTTACATTCAAGATCATTTCTTACAAGCTCATCAATTTTCACATTTGCACTTTTAACAACTTTGTTAGTGTTAGAGTTCAAAAATTCATAATATTTTTACTTTGTGGAATATTCTAAGAATATACCTTCATCACTCTTTGCATCAAGTTTTACATTCCTATCATCTTTAAATATATAGCATTTTATTCCAATGATTTTGAAATATTTCATATTAGGAGCATAACCATACCATTGTTCAAAAGGTGTAGCATTTGTACCTTGTTTAAGGTATAAAAAATAGCACTAATAGCTTCTCTCCAATATTTTTGTTATATGCTCTTCTTCATCATCAATGTTCTTATATAGTCCATTATTGATCTATTTCTCCTTTCAACTATCCCATTCTGAGGAGGGGTACTTGGTGCTGACATGTATCTTTTAATTCCTCTATTATTGTAGAATGTGTTGAACCCAATGGAAATGAATTCACCACCTCTATCAGATCTCAAACACTTTAGGCTCTTCCCTTTTAATTTTTCAACTTTGGCTAAATACTACTTAAATAACTAAAAATCATCAGATTTAGCTTTGAGAAACATCTAAATCATCATCCTAGAGTACTCATCAACAAATAGAATGAAATATTTATCTCCACAATAGCTTTAAACATAAATAGGTCCACATAGGTCAGTATGAACTAATTCCAAAATATCACTAGATGTGTATGTTTTTCTCTTGAAACTAGACTTTGTCATTTTTCCCAATCAACTTTGCTTACACATAGCATTTTTAGATCTCTTTAGTTTTAGAAACCCTCTTAATTTCTTCTTTTTGATAATGTTCACCAAATTATCAAAATTTACTTTACATTACCTTTTGTGCCATAACCAAATGTCTTCTTCTTGTGAAAATAAACATGTCTCATTAGACGAATCCAGATAGAACAACTTACCTTTTCTTTGATCACCACTTCTAGTCAATTTACCATCAACATCATATATCTTGGTCTTTCTATGATGGAATTCAACTATGTATCTTGATGTGCTTAGCTGTAAAACACTCAATAGATTATAGTTAAGTCCTTCCACCTTAGTAAACATTGTCATTCTTGGCTTTGTCAATCAATTGAATTGATCATTTACCTTTCACAACACATGCAATATCATTACCAAATTTAACACAACCTCCTTTGTATGGTCCAATATCCTCAAAAAAAAATTTCCACCAGTCATATGATTAGAGAAGCCACTATCAATTATCCATCTCTTAATTTTGTTCACATAAGAGATCAAAGCATTTTTCTCATCTTTATCAGAATCTTCTTTCATAGAAATAGACACAACTTCATCATCATTACTTTTAGATTTAGTGTTAGTTTCTTCTACAACAATATAACAAGACTTCTTACCTTTGTCATCCTTTTTCTTCTTGTAATCTTGGTCATCTCTTCTTCCTTTGTACTTGCTTTCCTTTCTCTCATCCTTGTCTTCCCTATCAGGACATCTTGCAACAACATGACCAACCTTGTTGCATGAAAAATAAATAATAGGTAATTTATCTTTGTATTTACCTCTGCCTCTTCCAAATATTTTTGCAATAAGTGCCTCAATTTCATCAAGCTCATCATCAAAAGTGTCGTTGTCACTCTTCATATGTTTACCTTTTCTTTTTCTGAGAATCTATTGTGACTTAAAAGAAAATTCAATAGTAGTAGGTGTGTAGTTATCAAAGTTAGACATCTCAAAAGAAGTAAGTCTACCAATTACACCTTCGAAACTTAATTTTTCACCTAGAGTGTATCTCAACTCCTATATTGCAGAAACTCTAATGGAATATATAGGGAGTAGAGTTCTCAATACATAACTTATCATTGTTTCATCTTGAATTTTTCCATTTGCACCTCAAATAGCATTGTAAACTCTATTGATTCTTGTACAACATTGTAATATATTGTCACCTTCCAACATTGTAATATATTGTCACTTTCTATTTCTCACTATCAGATACTGGATATATGTAGCCTCATCAATGTTTTCCATGCAGGAAAGTTCTCCTTGTTCAACTTTGAGTCATGATCTTTAGCTTACCTTCAAAATTATCTTTATAACCACCAATTCTCTAATACCAATTGCTAGAATTTCTACAATAATTGAGAGGGGTTGTGAATTAGTTATTCAAGGTCCATAAGTACCATTTAAATTTTTTTAAAAATATAATATATTTGTTCTTTTATCATGTTTTAACTTGGTCTTTATTGTATATTGATAAAAAAAATTACTAGTGGTTCATTGTCCAATATAATAGACTTGTTGAATGTAATAAACCATAAAAAATTCAACACAAGTTTAACACTAGGATTTAACATGGAAAACCAATTTGGGAAAAACCACCAGCAACATGTCGCCACTTTTTCACTCTTTTGAAGTGACCTCTTTTAGGAGCCAAACCTATTAAAGGTTACAATACACACTATTACATGTGACCTGGTTAGAGGATTTAGTGGCCTTGTTAGAGGACTTTGATCATTCCATTTAGAATGTCACCTTGCTAAAGGATTTAGATAAATTATTAAGTATTTCAATGATTATTAGGTCAACCTTTGATTAAAAGGATCTTGATACAAACTATTTACAATGATTAGAAAGAAAATAGTAGGGTTTGATTTGTATGATTACAACTCTCTATTGAAAATTCATATCTCTATTTGGTTCATGTCTATATTCCTTGATAATCCTTCCTTATCACCTCTATCCTTGATTCACTTGAAAACCCTTCAAGCAATCACTCTTCTCTTCACAACAAACTTAATCCTTCTTAGATTTGCATTTCAACATCAACAACTTTGTTCTCTCTTCCTATAATGACACATAGATTCCTTTCTCTATTATCTTCTTCATATTTCTTATTCACACTCATTCCACCTATTCATGTGCATACCTTAAATTTTGGCTTTGTACCTCCTCAAATAGGTAATTCTAGTCCTTTTTCATTTTCATGATCACTATAGATCTTAGGGTTTGCTATTAGATTCATCAGGATCATTGTATCTATTCATCTTCCTCCTTTTCTATAAAATTTTGATTGAATTTATTCATTAGTTTTCTTACCTAATCCTCTTCTTAATTAAATGATTCAACTCATCAATCTTATCTACAACATGGTTTCTATATCCCAAGAAATCAACTAATTTGCCTGGCAATCATGATTTCTCATAAAATATTGTTGCTCGACCATTACTAAAATTTTACACTCAGTCATCACTAAATTTCTCAATCGATATAGAATTTCTAATTTGACATCGATACTATCACTTGGTTGATAGTGATGCTTGGTCAACACTGAATTTTCTTGGCACTTAGTATTGCTTAGTTAATAGTAGCATCACTCGGCATGAACTTCAAAGTTCCTTGATCTTTTTCTCTCTTTCTCAATCAAGCTTAACATAAGTGATCTATCTCTACTCATACTATCAAGACTTGAACATCAATATTATATAAACAATCACTTTATTTTATCAAAGTCTAACGAATCAAGTGTCCATTGAGCTTTGTTTTCATAACTCAACCTTTCCTCTAGGTTTTTTTTATGAGAAACTTCTCAAATCTTCTTCATCAATCAAATAGATATGACATTTAGATAAAAAAGAAGCATGTTTCATTAGTAAATTTGACATCAATGATAATACAACAATTTTTTCAATTGTAGTTCCAACATAACCTCATGCTAAGAAGAAGAACTTGGTGCAGAGATCATGAAGTTGCAAAGAACATAACTGACATTATAGAGATGAAGATGTGTTGGCATTTTATGTCTATTATTTCATAATATAATGTAATAATATATTATACATTTCCATCTATGCCAAAGAATGAGGTTGGTATCCCAAAATACTAATGTTGTTAATGCATGTGAAAGAGTCATATAAATTTTTATGCTATGATTTATGTGAAGCCTTAATTGGTTAGAAATTATACTAATTTATTAGAATGCCATATTATTTCATTGATGAAGAGGATTTGAAGAAAGTATAGTGATAATGTAAGTATTGATAAGTGTTTGGTATTCAGTGTGGACATGAATGAGTTAGACTTTGGTGTAATGATGGTTTGACTATTTTACATGTTTTTATTGAGTATTCAAATCATGTATAAGAAAGAAAGGTTGGTCAATGAATGGAGAACCACATCATATATAAGAAAGATAGTTTGGTTAGTGAATGAAGAACCACAATATTAACTAAGCTATTATAGTTTTCATCAAACACTTAATGAAGACATGAAGATGTATAGTATCAACTAAGAAATTACGTTGTTATTCGAGTCTAGTATTGATTGAGAAAGATGTAATGTTAATCGAGTATGAAAAAGAATAATGGTTTAGAAAGGGTTTAATCTAAGGCTAACATAAAAAATTACTTGAGAAGTTTCAAAGATAAGGATGAAGTTAGTTATGAAATAAATGGTTAGATAAATTCAAAGAAGATTTGATGAAGGAGATTTAATAATTTGAATTAGAGCACAAATGTCAAGGTGGAAGTATATTTCCTGGGCATCTAGATTCAGTGAACATGAACTTTATGAAGATTTGATGATTGTGACTAAATGAAAAAACCTATAAGATCCTATAAGAATTCCAAAAGTTTTTTATTTAGAGGATGAATTCATTATTCATTATTGTTGATCAAGTTAAAGAAGAAAGTGATAGCTAGAAGGAGAACTGACTAGAACTACATTATGAAGATCAAGAAAGAGAAGTATTAAGTTGATCTATGAGTGAGTGAATCAGCCAGAATAGATTAGAGAATTGAAAGATGAAAGATATTGAGAAACAAAAAGATCTAAACAAGCAAGGTAGTGTTATAACCTAATATATCATTTACTGTTATGCTCTAGGGTATGTACAGGATCATGATGTGCCAAAATGTGGTGATCTAAAACATATGTAGTTTTGAAATGCCTCAAAGCATTTAAAATCCTATTCTAAATTTTTATCCACTCATCCTGATACCAAAATAAAATATTAATATCTTTATAGAGCCTAGTATCACTTTAGATACCGAACCCTACATGGTCAACTTAAAAAATCCTGAAAACATGTTTTTGGCTTGTTCTTGTGTTTTTTTTTACTTCAAACATCTATCTGATAACTCTTTTCACCCAAATTTGATGAAATGAAAAGGTTTTCTTAAGAATGTTCTTACCTTTCGATAAATGTAATGTCTATCAAATTTTGAGTTCTCTAAGTAATTATTATTTATTTTCTAATGGAGTTATACATAAAGTGCTAATTGACACATTGATTGAAAAATAAATATAACTTTTTAACCAGTATAACATTTTTGAAATCCAAAAGATGTGTTACATTATATACTTCTTCTACTATAAGTAAAATAAAAGAAAAATTAAATTTTGTAAAGTTTTGAATTAGTCAAGGTGATCAGACATGGGAGTTTTGTTATTCCAAAAATACTATAGTAGAAATTCATAATTAATTATTTATTTGGAACAAAAATACCCACAAATATATATCACATTTGGGCTTGAGTCTTCTTCTTATATATAGAATCTTATTAAAAAATAATATCATTTGAATTTGATTAAGGTGGTCAGACATATGCCTACTTATTTTTGTCCTCAAATTTTTGTACTATTGCATTAAAACTCAAAATTTTGACCAATCATTTCTTTCTTTCTTTAGATAAGATCTAGTAGTTCAGAAACTAAATTCAATTTCCTAAAAATTATTTTCTCAATTTTTTTATTGAAAGTTCATAACAAATCTAAAATTGTACATGAAGTTGACATAACCCTAATTTGTTGATTTTTTATTGCTACTTAAGGGCATAGTTTGGTTGACCATGATCTTGTACATATCCTCTAATCATTATAGAAAAAAATATCTTAACCAAGTGAACTTAATAGTCTTATTTGAAATTCATTTTATGGTGAGATTATGTTTAATATTTTGTAAGTCTTTTAGATTAAGTCACTCTTTAGATTTTTCAAGGAGAGATAAGGTCTAGATGATCATTGATGAAAATCATCTAACAAGGTCACATGAACAATGTGTATGTAACCTTTAACAAGGTTGGATCCTAACAAATCTGACTTTAGAAGAGTGACATTTTTGGGTTGTCAATCCCAAGTGGTTTTTTCCTTGACAAGGTTTCCATATGAAATACTTATGTCAAAGCTGTGTGGATTGTTATTATGTTGCATATTTATTTCATGTTTAATTTTTATTATTATAACTTGATATAAGCTAGAATTTTACTTTGATACTTAGTATACTGAGTTGACAATTTGATGCAAAGTTTATATTAGTTTATATTATAATGTTAGATCTAGTTACTAAGATAATATCTGAAAGATTAAATATTTTGAGTTAATGTGAAGTGGTTTAAGGCTAGTGGGATAATTGGTAACCTAGTCAGATGTTTTAAGGCTAGATGTATTATTAAACCTAAGGCTATCAAAATAGGAAATATCTAGACCACCTAAGCCTAAAAGGAACCTTAAAGAAGTAATACCAGTCAGATCTTGTGATCCAACAATGAAACTTGGTAGTTTTGTAGAAGGTTTAAATGGGTTTCCAAATGTATGATTTATTTGGAGGGATCACAAGCTATATAGAAGTAGAACTCAAAATACTTATTAGGAAGGCCTAAGTGGGGCTCATAGACCTAATAGGCTCATTTAGTGAAATTAGTTGTTTGGGGAATATCTAAGCCCTAAAAATAACTTGATTTGGGCTCTATTGACCTAAATAAATAAAAATCCTAAGATTTAGAGTGATTGTAAGGAGATGAAGTGGGAAAACTATTTATATGATTACATAAGCTCAAGCATTGAAAAATAGGATAAAGATGACATGTGAAGTGGAAATGTTAGATCCAAGATGTAAAGAATTTGTTGTTGATATTCAGTCATGTTGAACAAGTTTCCAAGAAGGTTAGAGCATTTCAAAGGGGTTTGATGTGATCCCTAAATAGAAGATAGGCATAATGGCCTACTTTAAGGTGAAGGACCATCAAATTCATTGGTGTCCTCATCAAACTGGTATAAGAAAAAAATTATCTTTGGGAGAGGAAGAGAATGGGGTTTAATGTCATTTAAATAATTAGAAGGTGAAATATTCTTTTTGTGACCAATGCAAAGCATGTAAAGTAGTTGTAAGAACAAGAAGCAAATGACAAATGAATTGGAGAGTATTTGGATAAGATAAAGGACTAGATGAAGGTAGTGGAGAAGGATTCCTTAAGAGAAGAAGGGGATGGTGATGATCAAGAGGCACCTAGGTGGGAAGATGAAGAAGAGATTCTTGTAGAATAGAAAAGAGGCTACTCCTTAATACCCTTAAGTCCATGGGTGTTAGAGACATGGAAGGTAGAGAAGAAGTTTCCACATTTAGTGGGAATATGGATGAAACCACTTTGATGGATTGGTTGGAATCCTTGGAGAATTATTTGAATATGAAGGCAAACTTTGGAGGTCAAAAGATGAAAATTTCCAAGTCAAAATTGAGGGGAGCAACCCCCACATTGTGGAAAATTTCCAAATAGAGAAGGATTTTTTTTAAAACCATATGATCATTTAGTAAAAGGGAATGGTTTCCAAGGTTAAATAGACATGTATACCTATTATAATTAAATAGAAAAAGGAAAATTTAAGGAAGAAGGAAATTGTTGTAAATACTTATACTAAGGAATTTTATAAGTTATGCATGAGATCTATGATAGTAGAAGAAGAATGTGTGAAGGTGGCTAATTACTTGAATGATTGTAGAGTGAACATTAATGAGGAGTTAAACCTATTATGCCCTTATAATGTACAAAACTATTATTATTTGGTTGTAAAGGTAGAAGAGAGGGAAAGAAGAAGAGAAGATAATAGTGTTATAGGAAGGGGACGAAATCAAAAAGGTAGTTTTGGAGGAAAATCAATAAAAAAGTCATTTGGTGAGTCTAATCAAGGAGAGAAAGTAGGGGACTCAAGTAGAAGAGCAGTCTACAATGGAAGAAGAAAAAATGATAGAGAAAGAGAAACTGGATTAGCTAGATGGTCTAATTTTTCTAACATGAAATGTTTTTGTTCTAACATATTGGGACCCTTCATATTGATATCCAAATAAGGCATTTCCCTCCCATGGTGGTCAAAAAATTGCACTAACCCAAGAAGATTCTACGGTGTAATCCTACTAAGACAAATCTACCTTGAGAGGTAGGAGTAACCCTATTGATCAAAAGGTTGTTGATCAAATAAGAAATCAAGGAAGAGAGGATTGATATATCTCAAAGAAGAGCTCTATTCATAATCAACTACAAGATACAAGGTAAGGTTTACAAAGTAATTATTGATTCTAGTTCAACAGAAAAATATTGTGAACAAAAAAGTGTTGTCTTTTATATAAACTCTTTTTTTCCAAGAAATTCAATGGATTTGAAGTGTTGGAAGGAAAAATATAGCTTCCTAGTCATAGCATGCAAGAATCAAATAAATGATGAGAGTGGCTCTTAGATGAACTGGATAAGCATGATCCCTACCAAGTACAATATGAAATAAAAGATTCAATGGATATCAAAAAAATGAGTATGCAAGAATCAATAGATATCCATGATAAAAAAATAATTAAGATAAATAAAATGCAAGAAAATAAGTAAAATCTAATCTAACATGGATGAAAGATTACTATGTCATTCTAATTATAATAAATTATGTATTTTAAATACATGAAAGGAAATAACAAAATTAAGCTAGAATGATGATGCATGATGCTCAAGAATTCAAATTATAATACCCCAAAATTTGTCTTAGAAATTAATTTTCTCATAAATTCAAAATATCAATCAATAATCAACAAATTCCTAATTTACTAGGCATCTTTAGTCTTAATTGCCTCTACTTGATTTGAATATCAATTGTTGAAAATCAATAATATGCAATAATTACTAAACATTAATAAATTGCTAAAACCATTTAATTTAAAAGTCCTAGACCTTTTATTAAATTAATTACCCCTTTTGCCAAAAATATA